>OX596261.1:7779408-8163353 GCA_951394255.1 Polyploca ridens
CGCAGGTACATTGGTAAGCCATATCAGTTGGGTACTACTGTACTAATGTCAATTCTATACACTCGGGGTACAGCTTCATTGCAAAACGATTTATACACTTATCATGGATATTTAAAAAAAATATAACTCAAAAAAAAACGTTAACCCCATCCAACTAATATGGTAGACTAGACCTGTGAAAACTCAGAATCGCGTTTAGCTTTAAAGTTTAAATATTGCAATGGCACAATAACTCATTTTCTTTTAGGTACAATATGTATCTACGATACATAAAAAACACATAGACGTCCGCGCTAGTCGCGAGGGGGTGACTAATTGACATAGCAATATAAAATTATTACCAAACGCGCGCGGACAGCCTATCGGTAATGTCCTCGTGCGATCAATCTCTAACCAACTCAGAACTGTATTTGTAAATCCGCTGTATGAAAAACTAGCTGTACCCCGCGATTTCACCGGGATAAAAAGTAGCCTATGTCCTTCTCCATACCATAGACTGTCTGCATGCCAAATTTCATCACGATCGGTTCAGCGGTTTAGGCGTGAAAGCGTAACAAACAAACAGATTTACTTTCGCATTTATAATATTAGAATGGATGGACTAATTCAATTCTAGTAATCCTAAATACCTAGTAAATATAAAATAATAATTTCTAAATAGGCAATGGTAAATCACTGTTGCTTCAAAACACTTGCGTTCGTCATAAGATTTTGTGCTACGTTGTTGATTACATTAGTCAAACATTCGCATACATTTACGCAAAACTGAATTTGCATATGCAAAGTTCAACATGTATAAATGTAGAACTTCACTAAATGCAATTAGTTCCTATTTCCGTGAATGAAGTGGAATGAAGGAATGTAGCTTGTGAACAAGCTATCAAGAATAATTATTATGTTAATCTCACTTATCATAACAGAACTCAATAATTTTATATTTATCTTACTCAACTTTGTCGTCATTTTTAATTTTCGACGCAAGTAATGTTAATTCAATGCCAAAAAGTGAATATTTCCTGTTCATTCGATAGCTCTGTGCTAAACAATTATTATTATTTATGAATGAGGATTCTTAGAATGAGTGACAATGAAGCTTGAATTAATAAATATTGCCAATGAGTCACGTAATATTTTACCTCATGGACGTATAAAAACCCAGAGATCTATGCTCTGTTTAGTCCGCTATAAACATTGACTGCGAAACCAAGCTGATTCAATAATTTGCATTTTAATAAGGCATTTACGTGTGTAAATTAAAAAATATAAGACATCTATTTTGAATAGTTTACACTATCCTTTACATTATCCTGTACACACCCACTATTGGGTATGATTATCCTCTTGCATCAAAATAACCGGTTGTTTCCTTTTTACAGTTAGTCAACCTTCAAGTAACAAAAGCGAAAGTTTTCACCACTCAGCGCCGTAACTGCTGAACAGATTTTATGAATTATGGTATTTAGTTACTTTTGGTCCTGGAGGTGACATATGCATGAAAACGCCTATGTAAATAATGTCAATAGTCGTTAAATTCATGTTAAGTTCAGTTATTATTTAGGCAGATCTAAACACGTCAGATACACACCATTAGGTATGTTCACCAACAGTTCACTAGTAGGTATTCATCTTAATAGGTATTCTTACTATGCGTAATACTACAGTGTTTTGAGTAAACACACATCGCGTTTCATTCCACACCTCGCGACGCGGTTTACCCTATACCGGTTTTGTATGTCACAACAATTATATTATAATACTGACACCAAATTCAAATTTCTGGCATCATGCAACATTATTGTTTGGTTTTTCATTGTTCTATCTTATATTTTATACTGTGTCATTAATGTAAGGGTCAGCTCACACAGACGCGACGCGGCGCTTACTTTAAAAATAACGATAGCGCACATTTCAGTGAGAGAATTCGCGACAAGTGACTCGCGACAAGTGACTCGCGCCGCCGCGAGGCGTATCCGCATTCTCTCCCTGAAATGTGTACCATTTTGTTTACTAAATAAAATTCTATATCCTATTGCTATCTAAGCTTGCTCTAAGGTTCTCGCAAGTTACCTCAAATAGACGGTACTGCCGTAGGGGCTAGTGTCGTGTTTCCGGTCGGCGGGGCGGCGCATAGGGCCGACGGAGGAGGAGGGGCGGCCGCGCTGGTTGGGCGAGCGGGACGGCGACGTGCCGCCGCTCCTGCCGCCGCCGCCGCCCGCGCCCATACCGTACTGTGTAGCTAGCGTCGTTTCCTCAGGCTGTGGACAATCAAAATAATCATTTTAGTCAAATCTAAAAGAATATCTAATAGTTAACACTATTTATTATGAAATGTGGTTCTATGAACATAATATACATGATTTACAAATCTAAATAAACATGGAAAGGGTGTACCCAGCATAGGGTAGCGAGTGATTTCCAATAGTTTTCAATAATTAATTGTAAAAAAATTACTATAATTTTTAAACTTTTTTCTTTTATTAGTGTAATAATATACCAAATAAACATTATTATATAACGTGTTGCCTGCATTGATTTAAGATTTTGGGTGCACCTTTATAAAGATTATTATTAATGCATGCCTATTGAAAAAGTCTTCATTAGATATTAAAATCAATATTGAGTTAAGACTCCTGTTAAATAAAGGTAAATTGCAGAATAGCTACACCAATAATGTAGGGTATGTATGTATTTCGACTAAAAGTAACATACCAACTTTATAATGCAAGCTGCAAAGTTAACTAATCAATATAACGGTTAATGTAATTGTACATTCAACAAGACAAGTGTAAAAACAAATTAATTTCTTCCATGGCAATGACCTCAATCTAAAGGCCTGTCAAACACAATAGGTACATTTATAAAGTAAGAACTGTCTATTTAAATTGGAACCAAATTTAAATTGGTTTCTACTATTACATCCTATTTACATTAAAAATTTAAACAAGCAGGTACCTTCAACTAAATACAACTTGATGCCAGGGTGTACATGCATTACTTACTAACAATAAAATTAAAATTATCAAAAAAAAAAAAACTAAAATCAATTCCAACAATTAAATTATATACACACAAAACATATCCATTTATAAGATTTATATTATCTTTAGTTTTAGCTCATTATCAAATATGTTTACATAAAGAATGAACAGATGACCAAACTGCCATCCGTTAACAAGAAAATCTTTTTGAACACATGTTATAATGTAAATATAATTTTAACACAGTTTTCTGCTTTGCTATTACATATTCAAGAATTATTACCATATAGTTTGTATATTATTACAGCTATTAGATTCTGTTTAACACTTATGCAAATTTCACAAGGTGATAACAAAATTAACACCCTTTTGTTCAATACACAGGTCTTCAGTTATAGCAAAATTTTTCACTCTAACCCAGTCTTTAACTTATTCATTCCATAAAAATATTTGAATAAACATAACTTATTAATTCTGTCATGACATGAGCCGCATATAGGAATTTCAAATGTATTTTATAATTGTTTTTACTTATGTGATGCATTAGACACCTCATTTACTGGGATTTAAGTAGAAACATATATTAGATCTTCCTAAATGTAAATAAACAAATTGATGAAAACTCTTCATACAACATTAAACTTTGAAAAGGAAAAAATATAATTCAGAACTATTCACCACTTTTCTCTAAAAAATATTCTGTAAAAGCTTACTTTCTATAAAAGTTCATTCAATAGTGATATCAAGGTCAAACATTCTTCTACTTCTAAATAGCATTATCACTGAAATCATGATAGGATACAACTTATAAATAAAACATTACAATAATAACAGCCAGCTACGACTGCACCACAAAGGACTATAAAATAAAAGATAGCAAGTACTACAACAGATATATGGGGTTTTAATGAGCAGATTCCAAAATGGGGAACCTTGATTTCTGGCTCGGTGCTGGGAGCCAGTGGTGCAGCCACATTTGGCAGGGAGCCGCTACGGAAAACACCCAAGCTGGCTTGAATTGGCCGGAGAGTGGCCTCAACATCATCCACAGGCTGCTCAGGAGGTGGTTTAACCCGTGTATGTCTGCTACTTGAATTAACCTGTAATATTGCTTTACCTTCACTAGGTAGTGTTTTCAATCTTAACCATATTAGAAAAGTAAAGATATTTACATGAACAAATCTATACTAATATAATAAAGCTGATGAGTTTTGAAACTACCAGTTGAATATGAAAAATTCTTACACTAATAGGAAGCTACATTATCCCTATGTGCTATAGGCTATCTCGGGAACACAGGTGAAAACTCATGGGACAGTTAGTATTGTATATAATAGGGATGTAAGAAAATATTTTTTGATGAATTACATTGGGAGTGTTTTCAAAAAGTAATATAATCACAACAAATTCAACTCCTTGTTTAAAATATGAACTATTACACTTACTTGATCAAATTGGTCCGCAATATAATATTGTGATGAGCAATAATATAAATTTGTATCATGCTTAGGAGCTGTATGATTGCATGAGGATAATGAGTTTATCTTTGGTGTCACTTTACTATTGTTATCACTCATGCTAGCATACTAGAAACTAACAAATCACATCTCCTCAGATTTTTTATGACACATAATGTTCATATTCTTACAATAACTAGCTATTGTGTAGGATATCAAATTATACACATAAATACATTTTGACTATGACAATAGAATCTGTACACACAAAATGATAAGTTGAATTCTGTACTCGTACATATACAAGTTTTAAAATATTCAATTAGATATTGAGTCGCAATAGGCATATTGTAATGATTATTGTTTACGTCGGCGAGCACATTTGACGGCCAGGAAGCGATTGCCTGAGTAAATAGGCGACATACCTTATTGGTTGCGTCGGAAACTTCACGCATAATTTTTTCAAAAGCAGCCGTTTCCTCCGCCTGCTTTTGGTTGTGGAGAGCGATTTTTTCACTGAATTTTCTTGGATTCGCCATGATGGCCAGTGAATATTTATTTTTCTCTTTTTACATCACAATTTTCAGCGCTCCAAGAACCAAAACGCGCTTGTCTGTCAGACAGTTTTTTTTTTTTTGTTCATGTCCATAGAAGAAAGCCCTTCAGTCGCATACATTTTATTTACACAATAATAATATCACTTTCATATAGTCCGCACATTAACTTTCACATAGTCCGCATTATCAATCACCGTCCAGCCATGTTTTAGTAAATTGTGGTAATTCATTGTACTAAAACTTTACACGGACTTATTGAGACAACTTGTAAAGTCACGATACACACACATATTTCATTTCATTTCACTTCACTGGTGCACATGGATTAATCTTTATTGAATAAAACACCATCGGTAATATGAATACATGAATTTATAAAAAATTAAAAATGAAAACGCAACGTCACTCTGCAGTTTTTTTTTGTTAATTTGATCATGCCCATGGATACAAAGTCCTTCAGTCGCTTACATTTTATTTATAATATCCACAGACATATAATATTTATAAGATAATGGTGCCAATTCTGTTATAAATCGCACTAAACTAATTTTAGTCACATCTCATCTCTTTCTTACGAACATTATTGAAAAAGGATAGAACATATTTTAAGTTGTCAAATTTGTCTTTGCCATCTTATTTTGTGTGTATTTAGGCGTAACCGCGATAGATAGCGACTTAATTTATATTGAAAACAAGTATTGGACTAATTTGACAGAACTAATTTTCTTACATCCTTTTCTTATGTTCTTTGTTAGAAAGAGGCATAGTGACATTAAAATTATTTATGAATTTTAAAATAATAAAAATGAAAACGCGATGTCACTCTGCAAACTCCCGCCAAAAAGTCCTCCGTGACGTTTGCAATTTTTTTTAATTTGTTCTTGACCATGGATACAAAGTCCTTCAGTCGTATACATTTTATTTATAATATCACTTTCATATACATAGTCCGCACATTAACTTCACTTAGTCCGCATTATCAGTCACCGTCCAGTAATGTTTTAGTACAATGATGGTAATTGTACAAAAACTTTTCACGGAATTCTTGAGACAACTTGAAAAGACACGATACACATAATTCATTTTATTTCACTTCACTGGTGTACATGGATTAATCTTTATTGGGTAAAATACCACCGATAATACGCAATAAAACCCAAAATGCACGAATTTATGAAATTAAAAATGAACAAGCAACGTCACTCTGCAAGTTCCCGCCAAAAAGTCGTGACCAAGTCGTGACGTTTGCTTTTTTATTGTTAATTTTTTCTTGACCATGGACTAAGTCCTTCAGTCGCATACATTTTATTAATTATATCACTTTAAATATAGTCGCACATTCACTTTCACATAGTCCTCATTATCAGTCACCGTCAAGTCATGTTTTAGTAAAATGGTAGTCATTGTACTAAAACTTGTCACGGACTTTTCATTACACATATTTATTTTCTTACACATATTCATTTCATTTCACTTCATAAAACATGACTAGACGGTGACTGATGTGCGGACTAATTAAAGTGAAATTATAAATAAAATGTATGCGACTGAAGGACTTTGTTTCCATGGTCAGGAACAAATTAACAAAAAATTATTAAAAGAAACAAAAAACCCGACTGCGTAAAACATTAATGAAAAGAGAAAAACAAGGTCTTAAATGTATAGATATTTGAATATAACTTGAATTTTATAAGGTATTGTAATCGGGGACAACCAATAACCTAAGTATGTATTTTTTGTTTCTTTTAATAATTTAATTTATTTCAGACTTTTTAGTTTTATACAAAAAGAGTTGTATGTATTAGTAAGTAAATGAGCGGTACGGTAAAGGAACGCTAACAACCATCGCAAAGCTGATTTACGTATGGTACCGGCTCAGTACTTACTGTCGTTGCATTAAACGTGGTTTTTTGCAGTTTACGTCAAAATGGTAGCATAAAAGTATTACAATATATACATATATGGAATGGTCTATTTACAAGCTTTCATTTGATACCCATATTGTTATAATAACGCAACTTTTATTTTTAATACCCCCCTATTTTTTTATTCTTAGGCGCCATATAAAAATAATATACCCTATGACACTCCCCCAGTCAAGACGAATCGAACGACACCTCATATGCTTAAATCCATCAAGCCGTTTAGGCTGCAGAGCGGCACAAAGAAATAGACATACATACATACATACACTTGAAAAACATAACCCTCCTTCCGGGTCAGTCGGGTAAAAAGAAAAAACTTTTTTTGTAATATCTGTGGGGCGATTACGTGACTAAATTTCAATCATTTTCGAATTGAAATCGGTTCAATATAGCGGCTTTCTGATAACTTAACGTTCTGATAACTGCAAATACAAACAGTGGTTCATTAGAAATGGAACCATTTGCGATTATGTAATATTTCTACCGCGGCAGAGGTTATTTCAATCTAAACTTCATTGAAATAAAGTTACGTAATCCACGTACTGGAATGGAAAAAAAAAGCATTGCTTGACAGTGTTTTTTTTTTGTAAATTTGTTCTTGACCATGGATACTAAATCCTTCAGTCGCATATATTTTATTTATAATATCACTATAATATAGTCCGCACATTCACTTTCACATAGTCTGCATGTTCAGTCACCGTCCAGTCATGTTTTAGTAAAATGGTGGTCATTGTACTAAAACTTTTCACGGACTTTTTGAGACAACTTGTAAAGTCACGATATACATATTCATTTCATTTCACTTCACTGGTGCACATATATTGATCTTTATTGAATATAATACCACTGATAATATGCAATAAAACTCAAAATACACGAATTTATGAAAATAAAAATGAAAATGCTACGTCACTCTGCAAGTTCCCGCCAAAAACTCCGCTTGACAGTGACGTTGGCCAGTGTTGCCATATATACTGATTTGTCCGTATTTGTACGGATTTTGGACATCCAATACGAATGAACCATGTTTATGGAATTTTATACGGATTTACGTACAAACAGACTTAACCTCATACAGAGAAAAGACATAGACTTAACCTCATAGACTCTCTCACTTATCAATCAGATGAGGTACAGAGCGCACTCATTTTTGTTTCTTTCTATTAAATATAAACCATATTTTTTAGTCCGTCAGTCGGAAATAAAATACAAATTGAAATTATGGGCGTTTTTAGATGCATTATATATACTAAAAATACCTGTCAAATCGTGAACAAGGTTCAAATTGGTTAACATAAGGAGTTTTCTTATGATACTTCTATGTTCAAAATATCTGTCAAACTGTTGATAATTCAAATCATAAGAAATCTCCTCATTATTAATAGTTGGACCAGGAAATGTAACGGTGCGTCTCATTATATTGTATTGCAATGCCCTAGATGAGGCCACATGTGTGTACCTACCTACCTATAACTGTGTGTTTTTGTGTATACAGTGTGATGCAATAAATGTTTGAATTTGAATTAGATATTTTGAGCATATATAATGTCTGAAAAACGCCCATTCATCATCGATCATACGGATTTTATGAATGAAAATAAGACTACTATGAAGAATGTTCACTAATTTAGAATTTTAGCTCTCCGCATTAACTGTAGAAAATAAAAAATACGTGTGAAAGAATTATTTTGATAAGTCAATTAGTTTCTGAGATATGGAATTTTAAAATGAGCGCGCGACGCGGGATTCCACCGGCCCGCTACTCGATGCGATGACGTCATGTTACACCGCACGCTCAGTCAATCGCGCTCACAGAACAAATACCCTGACGGGTCGCGCTCTTCCGTACGTTTCCCTAGAAGATTATGACTTTTTGGTTTTTAAATACCCAATACAAATAGTAGAAAATCATGTGTTGTGCCAAAATGTAAAAATACAACCACCAGTCCACCGGAAAAGTTGATTTTACTCGTTCCAATGGATGTCCAAATGCGAGAGAAATGGATAAAAACTGTGAAGGGGTTGGATCTATTTAGAAATAAAAGCAAAGTTTAATGCTGTGAAGATCGTTTTGACGTAAGAATAGTGACAGTCTACTATGAACCTAAATATTATACACTTTTGTAGTGTGCAGTTATTTGATACCCCAGTGCAGCCGCGGTTTTACCCGCGCGTAGCGTTTTAAATATTTTGCAAGAAACTCCTTATAAATTATCTGAAATAAAAGTAGCTTAAGTTATTCCTTATAACATCCGCTATCTATCAGTGAAAGTCTCGTCTACATCGGTCCAGCCGTTTTTTTGCGGGGAAAAATATTTATCCTAAAATAAATGTAACGTATGTTACTTCTTATAGGTACCATAAGCTAACTGAGAGTAAAAATCGTTCCAGCCTTTCGGAGATCTTGGGGGGAGCGACCAGATTATGCCGAACTTTTAGCGGCTAAAACACTATCGAGTGTCGCCAACCGTTTTCATGTGCGTTTAATAAACAGCTGTTATTTTGATATTACATAACAGACACTTCAATTTTATTTATTTGGATAAATAAAGTAGATTGTGTTCCTGCGCGTGTTAGTAAGGTAGACAGAGCTCATTGAGGAGGGGGGAAAGGTCGGTAACGCGTGAGCGATACTTCGTGTGTTGCAAGCGTCTATATGGCTACGGTAACCGCTTACCATCAGGTGGGCCGTATGCTTGTTTACCGACTTAGTTGTATAAAAAAAAGATAAGACATAAAAAAGGTTAAATACATCTATTCAACTCGCTGCATTTGCAATATAATCAATGTATTTTTTTTAATTTACTAAGAAGAGTATAAATAGGTATAGACAAACATTACTAATTTATTGTCTATAACATGAAACTTAAAAGGTTCAATAAGTACCTACTTGCGTTGCAGCTATAAAATCATTATTTTAGGTAAATTAGACAGGCAGGAGAGTAAGCATTTGCATTCTTTCTTCTCGCTTTTCGGCGGCAACAGAATAATAACTATTCGTCGATAAATAATAAAACTTGTAAAATAATTATATGATTTGGACATCTTATTTAATTATATTGCTTTATTATATTACATTAATTATTAGATTCAATTTAAATTTATAATTTTGCATGCTGTTCTGTAGCGAAATGTGTAGACCTTATTTTAAGATTCCACCTAAATTGTACGACATTTCTGGCGAAATAAACAATTTCATTTCATTTCAACCTATTGTATGTAGATTTTACGGTTGCCCTTTTTCAAATCCATAAATCGAATCCAAAATACTTTCCACTAACAGCGTAAGATACCTACGTACCACCGCTAGCGACTAATATGAGTGAACAGAGCGTTGAAACATGACGTCACTCGCGGTCACGTGACCGTTAGCGGGCATCGATAATTTTAAATGTCTGTAAAATCATAACTACTTGGATTTTTTGAACGAAACAAAAACTAATCTATTTGTATACATAATTGCTCTACTGTTACAAACTTTCAAGCCATTTTGCATACCTATTAACATTCCTCATTGTATACTGCTGATTTCACGCCTCCATAATATGGCAACACTGACGTTGGCAAAAAAATCTAATCTTGCAAAATTAATTTCCACATCTGGAGGAGTTTCGTCTCGTCTCTTAATTCTTTGTTATGGTCTCGCTAGAGTAATAGTATTCTATGGTTATGGTGGTGTGATAAGGTTCAGTTAATCGACGCAGATATAAAAAAGTTACTCTATAATTCGACATGTTGAGTGAGAGTGATAAAAATAATCGAGAAAAATGAGCTTGGTTTTGTAAGTGTTCTTTTGGTGGAAAATAAAGTTATTTAACACCCCCCGTGTTTCCGTAATTTTTAGATAGGTATCTTATAATTATTATGGAAGAAAAATATATATTAACTCTAGACATAGGAACTACAACTATTCGCTCCTTTATTTATAATTCAAGAACTGAAATTGTAGGAAGGGCTGTTGACCAGGTAATTTTTTAAATATTTTTTTTTATGTTTACATGTTTTTATAAGATTAATGTACCTAATTTAAAATAATATTTGGCACTTATGACTATACCAAGTTAAAATTTTAAAGGTAGTGCTACATTATCCGAGTCCTGGATTTGTTGAAATAGATCCAGATGAACTATGGATCTCTGTGGTCAATGTTGTGCAGAAATCATTGCAAAGTAAGTTAATCCAAATTTCTAAATACATGTTCCAATTACTAACAAAAAAAAAAAAAATTTGAACCAATTATAAAATAAAATAGCCTTTATTTTTCGGAAGTCACATTATAAAATGGTCTCACAATATATCTCTCAACTTCCGAGCGCTTTTGTCAAAGGCCTCCCTCCAAATGTCAGCATTCTGCTCTGTCCGCTGCCACCATAGTAGCATAGATATTTCTTTATCTTTCTTTACTGATGGTAATGCATAGTTAAATAATTGTATTCACACAGATGCCAGTTTATCATCAGGACAGATGACTGCAATGGGCATTACAACCCAGAGGGGGACATTCTTGACCTGGTCTCGGAATACTGGGAAGCCCTTTCACAAGTTTGTCACATGGAAAGATATGAGAGCTAATGAACTTGTTAAACAATGGAATGAGTCCTATATATGGAAGGTGACACAATTATTCATTAAATTGTTCAGTGCCTTAGCATATCCATTAAATAGATTCAACTATTATTTCATGGAGAAGAGATTTCTTTATCACATTTATAAAAATTTTTTTTTGTATTTTGTTTGTTGTTTTTATATTATGATTAATTATACATATAAGAAGAAGATATGAATGTTTTAGGGATTATCATAACTAATTCAATAAATCATTCAATACTATTTCTTAGTAGGTACTAATAACATTTATAAATTGTAATAGAGTCCTTGTTTTTACCATATTTTCTAACCATGACATTGGCAGAAACATCGTTCACATGATGGAGCCATAAACAACTAATTGGAATTGGAAAGATATGAATGTTTTAAGGGTTTTGTACCTATATCATAACTAATTCAATAAATCATTCTATAAATAAAGTAAAATAAAAATAAAAAAACCTTTATTATTCTATTTGCATGTATAATAGTAGTGATTGTGGATAATGTTAGCGTTGGTCTGACCAAATACACTCTACATTGGACACCAGTGTGTGTGCTGCTATCCACACAGTAGAAGATCCATCCAGATGGCGAGCAATAGTCCACGATACATTAACCCACAATGGTCATGTCCCTCAGCAATTGGGCATACGATGCAAGGAGGGAGGATTATTGTAATGATTAATGAATTTGAAATGTTTCAGGTAGTCAAAGCTGGGTCCTATGCACTTTACCTTGTTTTGAGGAGTAAAAGATTTCGAGCTGGCAGTGTATTTAAATTTATGAATTCACAGGTACCTAATATATTGATTAAATATGAATGCTACATGCTTGACAGAGTTAAAAGAGTACCAAGAGTAAAATATTTGTGTGCAATTAACTCTTTAACCTGAAATAACATGAGGGCCCTTGATTACATTCGCTAGAGGCTCTGCTGGGCTTAAGCGAATCCTATAAATCCATATCAGGTTGGCAGGAATTTCGATAGATGCCTTGGTTGTTAAAAAAAAATAAACGAGTTCAAAACTCAGATCAAGTCTCAAAAATAGATTGCATTAAACGAAAATAAACTTAATATCATTGGTACAAGTTCCAAAATCAATAGTTTTAATCTTAAGTCTAAAGTCTATTGTATGACAATAAAAATGATAATAATTAAATGTTTATAACCTGTTTTATTTACAAGCAGGTCACAAGGCCAACTTGTGAAGCAATTATTGTCAATGCCAACCACTAAATATGTTTATTTCTTATTATGTTCGTAATTTTTTGGTACACACGGCTACAGATCAAGCTATACATTTCCAATATAAGCTGACCTCTCATTGTACGGAAATCCAATACAATGCGAGATCAGCTTATACTGGAAATGTATAGCTTGATGTGTAGCCGTGTGTACCATATGACCATATGTTTGATGAAGGTTTATGTTAATAATAACATAATAGAATGGATTGTATATGACTCAGTGGGGTAGCGTAGTGGGGGCGGCCTGCCCAGGCGGCACTATTAGGGGGCGGCAAAATTTCACAAATAATAATATCATTTCATGTAGTGGTAGATTTACACATTTTCCAAGTATGGCTTTCCAAGGTAGACTGTCGAAAAATCGCCAAAATCGGCCCACGTAATTAATGGACGCCACCCTTACACACATTAGTCACAAAGTAAATGTAGGTACATGATGTATGAATATGGCGAAGTAATAATTAAAAAAATAATAACATTTTACAAACAATTTTAGTTTTTAATTACAGACTACACTGCGATTATGTTGGGCGCTGCAGAATATACCATCATTGAAGAATGCTGTACAAAATAATGATGCTTTGTTTGGGACTTTAGACACTTGGATATTGTACAAATTAACAGGTATAATTAAAGTTGACGTAAGTACTTCACAACACAATAAATAATGATACGATATTTTATTAAAGCAAGTTTTATTACCATGTCATGTAAATGACGACATTCAATATTCAACCTTATCTCGTAGGTGGTAAAGTCCATATGACGGACGTATCATCAGCATCAGCAACTGGATTCTTTGATCCGTTCACCATGCAATGGGCATCGTGGGCCTTAACCCTTCTGAAGATTCCATCCCGTACCCTGCCCATAGTGGTAGATACTGCGGGTGATCACTTTACTAGCACCCTGCCTTCGATTTGGGGACATGCTATACCTATAAGAAGTTGCGTGAGTATTTTAATAATATCCTAGAACATTCCTCACACACGGTTGTCTGATACCAGTCTAAGCAGAGCTACAAGCTCTGCTTAGATTGGGATCCAAACAACTGATACCTATACCTACATATAATATTTTTGAAGTGAAAACTTCTTTAGCGGCGTTGTGCACATTTTGGGATGGGTAAACAATGCTAAACTCGCGTCAGATGCCATGTGACCCTGATCGAAAATTCGTAAGACGGAGGGAGATTAGTTGCCTATTTGAATGAATAAATTATTTCATTTCATTTCATTTCATTGCAAACTAGACTGTATTTATATTGGGGTTATGTTCAAATTCTTATAATATTCTCTAGCTAGCCGGAAGGTATGTACCATTTTTGTTCCCATTTTAAGTTAATAAATTAGACTGTATTTATACTGGGGTTATGTTCAAATTCTTATAATATTCTCTAGCTAGCCGGAAAGTAGGTACCATTTTTGTTCCCATTGAAGTTAATTAAAAAATCATATTCAAAAGTATTATGATGTACATGTATCGTGAACTAGCTTTCCCTTGTTTAAAAACACTATGTGAAAAATGTCCAGTTTCTAAAATGCACAGCGTTAATATTCAAGTTTTCACTTCTGCCGGCACTCCCGGAGTGCAACCCGTTGTTTTTTTTTGTGTCCTAACATTTCAATTAGGACATACAGACATGTTCATGCGACAGCTAGTACTATAATAAATCCAAGTGGATTATAAGTATACATACTAGCTGTGTTATAGTTAGGATTGGGATGGATATTACAAAAGAGCTTTTCAATGTTAGATGGCGGACCAAACTGCCTCGATGTGGGGCTCATGTTGCTTCGACGTTGGTGACGTGAAGCTCACGATGGGTACCGGAACGTTCTTCAACATCAACACTGGGGCATCCCCGCACGCCAGCGTCTCCGGTTTCTACCCTGTGGTGGGGTGGCGACATGGACAAGAACTGGTTTACTCCGCTGAGGGTGCCAATCATGATACCGCGTCGATCATCAAGTGGACTCAGATGTTGGGTAATAATTTCTTGATGTATGACCGTGTCAGTAGAGAATTATGGTTGAGTTTGATGGGAACAGGATTTTAGATCATCAGCATCTTCTAAGCAAGAGCATTTTGAGGCCTATTTACGTCCACCTGCGTTGTCCTAATTAAGTGAGTAGAGTAAAACTTGATGGCACTAGAGCGCGATTTTTCTAATTATTCATGATTATTCATTCCTGATTTATGGCACGTGTTCCTGCGAATCGCTACCATTCACTGTTTTAGGCGAGTTTAGTCTTTCGGAAACGAATTTCCTCCTTTTTTTCGAAAAAAAAAAAAAACGGGACTGCGCTAATCTGAGGCATAATCAATATCCTAATATTATAAATGCCAAAGTGAGTTTGTTTGTTTGTTACGCCTTCACGCCTCAACTACTCAACCCCGGAATCAACCCCGGCCAAAAAAAGTTCATTTTCCTAGTCGTGAGTAGTTTATCCTGTAGGCAAGATGGTTATCTACAGTCGTCATCGTTAGTAAACGGTCAACCTATGTATGGGATTGACATTTCAAATCGAAATATCACTTGATTTTTAACAATCTCTTATCCGATACAACGGTTGATCGTTTACTAACGGTTACGATTGTCGACAACCATCTTGTCTAAGGGGGCAGAGCACTTATTAACTTTGATGGCAAACCTCTATGACCATTCATTAGATATAGCTAGTATTCGACATCGTCAGGTATGTTCGACAACCCTGAGGACACGGCTGACATCGCTTCATCAGTTCCCGACAGTGATGGCGTTTTCTTTATACCGGCTTTCAGTGGATTAGGGGTGAGAATTTCTTCCTAAGAATATTACTTTGCCAATAATAATATTGCAATAGTGCAAAAATATAGGTTTTTTTTAGTATTACCAAATGTTCAGACACTTTCTTTATGCTTTCCCGCAGTAGTGGTGCTGTTCAAATTATACCATTATTATCTGAACTCTTAAAACGTCGTTCAGGCTTTAGTAGTACCTGACCTGAAGGTCTACTACGAAAAACTCTACACGATAGTCCGATCATCGTTGTCAAATATCAACCGATAGAATTGCAGCAAAACTGGCGAGACGTAAATGAGCTATTATATTGGCTATTGATTGATTGACAACGATGATCGGACTATCGTGTTTCGTAGTAGACCCTCTGGTAACATTGTTAGCTTGAGGAAAACCAAAATATTTTAATAACAGTCTCTTTTAATGTCTTTGACTTTTAAAACGAAGTCAATGTGAACAACGTCCTGTGATTCGAGACCAATAACAAAATATTTTTGTTCAATTCGTTTTTATAACCCATGGTTAGGTATTTTATTTTTAAATTTTATAACATTTGGAAAAATAGTTGCCAATTTAGACAAAAGTAACTTTACTGAGTTCCTTGACGTTTCTTCTCAGTTGAAGTTCCGAACTGGTGGTAACTTCAGTAGCTTTTACCTTAATAAGTGCTTTCTTAGGACCTGAACTGAATAAATGGCTTTGAATTAGAGTGTATGATTCCCTATTGCAGCCCCCATACAACGACAGCTCAGCGGCATCAGGATTCATCGGTATGAAGCCGTCGACCACGAAGGCTCACCTGGTTCGCGCCGTGTTAGAGTCCCTCTCATTTTGCACCGCACAGTTGTATGCATGCGCCTGCGCTGAAACTAATTATCATTTCCATAGTATAAGGTACGTCATTTATATCATATATTTGCTATTTATATATTAAACGAATGATGCAAACAAGTATGCTATTTTGGGTTGAGAAAGATAATTATTATTTTGTTTTTATTTAACCAAGGTTGGATATAATATTATCTTGTCTTTGTGTATTGTCTGTTTATCAAGATTCTATTGAATAGAACAATTAAATTGTTGAAATCAAGTCAACTTCTTTGTCATTCGTTTGTTTGTTTAAACTTCGCTTAGTGAAACAATGACTACAAACGGTTGAAATCACCGTGAAACAAAACTCAACCAAACCTTTGTTCATAGAGAAATAAATACCTATGGGCCAAATGTTTTTTTCAAAATACAGTAAAAAACACAACGTATAATTAAAAACCACACAACGCAAACCTAAAGGGGTTTATCTGTATGTGGCGAGGACGTTCGTTCATAGTTATTATGAAATTATAATTATATTATGAAACTATTTAAAGTTATTTCTTTAAATTTATTTAGATAAAAACATTTCAGTTTGCGCATCACAACTTTATACTTAATATCCTTACTGTTATACATATCGACAATGTTATTAGGTAGCTCATTTAACAGCTTTGGTAGCAAGTAATCGGCGGTTCTTGTTCCGTAGAAGTTATTGTATTTTTCATACATATTTACTATTAATGTTTGCTCGTAAGCGCTCAGGACGTTTACATATTTTGAGTGATTCTGAGGCGGCGTTTTGGCTTAGAACATAAAATTTGGTTTTATCAAAAACGTTCATAACGTTACAATATTTGAACAAGCTATCTTCGTCATCTTTGTATTTATTTTTGATGTATTTTGGCACAATACTCTTTAGAATTCTTGTTTGCAAGTTAAGAATATCATTTACATGTGTTTTATAGGTTAAGCCATAGCTATCTAGGCCATAACCGACGACAGACTCAGCCAGAGCCAAATAAATAAGTTTTAGAGTTTTGAATGGCAACTTATATTTTAAGCAAGTTAATTTGCACAGTATGGTTAATATTTATATTCTGTTTCCAGATTAGACGGTGGGGTATCCAATAATGATTTCATAGCTCAATTGGTGGCGGATCTGACGGGGCTTCGCGTTGAACGTCCCGTTCATATCGAGATGTCCTCGTTAGGATGTGCACATATCGCTGGATTACATTTAGGTACTTATGCCATTAAAATATTAGCTTTTGCTGAATCAGAATCAGCCGCATTTCAGGCATGAAAAGGATATAGGCGTTCTACCGCTCTTAGAGCCGTGAAATCGCAGGAAATAGATGCGATTTAATGTCTCATCTCCTTATCCATACTGATATTATAAATGCGAAAGTAAGTAGTAGGACTTTTTGGCGGGAACTTGCAGAGTGACGTTGCTTTTTTCATTTTTATTTTCATAAATTCATGTATTATGAGTTTTATTGCATATAATCGGTGGTATTTTATCCAATAAAGATCAATACATGTGCACCAGTGAAGTGAAATGAAATGAATTATGTGTATCGTGGCTTTTCATTTTGTCTCAAGAAGTCCGTGAAAAGTGTTAGTACAATGACCACCATTGTACTAAAACATGACTATTATGGACGGTGACTGACTGAGGACTATGTGAAAGTGATTCATTGTGACTAGAACTTATAATATTACTTGAAATTGGCAAAATACACAAGCCGTGTGACGCCATTGAAGAAAAAAAAAGTAAGTAGTATTAAAACAACCGATCGCTATGAAATTTAGCAAGCAGATAGCCTATGATATTTTGGGAACGCGGGTGACTGCTATACTCTATCCACGGAACAGATCTAATACCAGAAAAATCACAACGTTGCCATTGGTTGGCGATGACGAGCTAAGAATGCGTTTACATGGCGGCGAAATGTCAGTCTACTGTAGCTTGCACAGTGCGGACACCTCTAATGTCCTTATATTCTTTGTTCTTGTTCAACCGACGACTTGGCGTGTTTTTCCGACTGATATCCTGGCCACACACGTAAGACGGAACGCAGACACGGACGCCTCTTGTCAAAGCAATTTCAACCTTGTTATCCTTCCAGTACGATTCAAAAGTATAAAAGGTCGCATCCATGAATAATGTCCTCTGCCCTCACCTGTTGTTTGTATCGTATTAAAATAACGCTAAGGTTGAAATTTCTTCAACAAAAGCGTCCACGTCCGCGTCCCGTCCTACGAGTGTGGCTTGCCCCTAAGTGTGAAACCGTAGGACGGTAACTTATAAATATTAGTTTGATGTTTTAATTCTGATTTTCAGGTATATGGAAATCAAAGGAAGAACTAAAATTGCTGCGTAAAGTCGACCGAGTGTTCAATCCGCGGGCTCATGTTAAGAAATCATACGAGTTCGCAATGGCGCGTTGGGAAGACGCCGTCAATAGAATGTGCGGTTGGTACACAACTGATTCTTCACGTTCATCATCTACCGTATCAGATTTTGGAAACTTCAGGTCACAGAATAGTTTCAAACTTTCCCCAGATACACCAAAGAAAAATGGTAGTATGTCCACATAGCGGTGGCTTTTCTACCTATTGGCATTAGTCGCGTGCTTGCCATTGTGTAGATGATATTTGTCTTGCCACTGCCCTAGGATATTAGATGTTTTATATATTTTTAGGTTTTTAAGGTGGGGTTAATCATTGAGCTATTATTACTAAGTATAGAGAAGCTATCATAAGTAAAGATTTTGTCCCATTTTTTTAGGGTCAACTAAAGTTCTTTTCATCGCTGAAACAATAATTAGTCGTGTAAGCAGACAGTAGAAACACGTAGCGCTATCAGAACGCTTTTAGGAGTATTTTTCTCGCAAACCGTGATTTTCACAGCGCTTACGCGTTTCGTTCATCGTAGAATTAACTAGTTTGGCCGGATGGCCTCACTTGAACGGATCATGTGATTGTGATGTGTGGCGTCTTCTCTATACGTAGTAATAATAGTCCAATGGGGTTAAACTACTATTAACTGAAGGTTATAAATATGTGACTTGGCTTGGCGGGGCTTGACTGAATTATTATCAAGTTCGTGGCGGATCATTTATTGATGTTTCGTCTAATTTTAATTTAAAATATCCATTATGTTTGCATTCCAACAAAGCTCCACGCTGCAACCTTAAGCTTTAAAAATAGCGTTTGACAAAATACTAAACTAATGTAAAAAGTTGAAATATAATTAAGATTTTATCTAATTAAAACTTTGCTTGGCAAATTCTTATCTAGCCAGGTATAAACATATTATTTGGATTTTTTTATCGCTGTGATCTTGATTATAAAATAGGTAGGTAGCTCATTAAAATGATATTGCTTGCACTCAGTTATAAACTCATTGTTTGTTATACTGGTGCGATAGTTTAACACAAAAGAAATATAAATGTGATAAATACTAATGTATTATTATTATGTATTATTATTCGCAATATGTAAATATTATGCATATAATAAAACTAAGGAGGCGTTCTAATGTTATTAAGTTTAGTCAAAATTTATTAAAACTAAATTGTATTATTTGAGGTTAAATGTATAAGGTTTTAAAACGATATTTCACATTAAAACATTTCCAACCTTATTTATATAAACCTTTATGACATTGTGATCTATTTTATGTAAATTACCCTCAGTTTTTAGCATGATATCAATACTAATATTCGATTCGAAGTATACCTTTCGCTATTAATGACGAACATAATGGCAGAGATATTAGCTTTTGACCGTAGATCAACATTGATAAGGCGTTCAGAAACTTGGGTTAATTGTTTCCTAGCATTAATAACTTTTTTTTATTTGCTTTATAAATTATTTAAAATCTATTATTATTGTTCCTCTGAGGAGGCACATTAACTACTGCAGCTGTTATCGTTTTATATTTTATTATTGTGTTATTCTTCTGAATAAATAATTTAATTTTATATAATATTTGCATATTATTTGATGAATGGTAATTAAAACCGTGTTAATAAGAATCGAACACGGTCCTGCTTGGTAATGATTATTGGAAGAGAATCAAACACACGACCTAGGCGTGGCTAAACCCGCGAATAACCCGTCAATATGCAGCATTTTGATGTAATGTGTAGGTAAAATATTGACACCGGGTTTTATTTTATTTTATAACATGCGTTATAACGATGAGTTAGTACAAATATAGTTAATTTCTTCCGTCTAATAATAAGTCCAATGGACCAACTTCAAGCATTACCACATTAAGTCTACATTTTGTGTGCAGTGGCTGCCTGTGGTTGAGACAAATAAGCAAATAATGCGCTTGTCATAAAAGGAGACAAAATAAATGGTTTTATATGAAAGGGCTTTAATAAAAAAAAATACATGGTGAACTATAGTGTAAATTTACATGGTAGGCACAGCACAATGATTTTTTCAAGTGGGCATAGATGAAACCTAAACTGAAAATGCATGTATAGTTTTAGTTTTTATCAATATCGATTTCGAGATTCCTCTGAGCATTTTTCACTTGTATCTTTAGGATTTGGCTGAACTGCTTGCGGAAGCGAAAATGTAAAACCATTGTAACTCTATGTTCTTCTCTGTTAAACTATGTTAAACTGACTGGTACCTATATCTAGGTGATCTATGTATTAGCACAGGTATTAGTATTTTGTATTTTATTTTATTGAACATTTTGAAAAATAGTATATCCCTTTCGCACCTGAATAATCGATAGTGAGTTCATTTTTTCTAAAATTCTACAACTTAGTCTACACACCTAGATGTCACAAATGTGCTATGCACTTTCTAGAAGTTGTGTAAATGGTATATTTTCTAAATATGTTTTCCCATGATACTTACCGTACATAATAAGACTTTATAGAAAAGAAAAAGATTTGGACGGAAAAAAATCTCATGTGCGAAAGGGATAAATGTACTTATATCCCAAAATCCTTCAAATAATGTCTTCGTATCGGATTAGGTAAGCAATATTACTTTGTCTTTGCTCACATATTTATTTATTTAGATTAAGAAAAACTAACAGAAATTGATTACAACTAGAATAAAAAAAAAAAGACTATTACAAATATTTAAATCTACTCCCTTTAACATTTTACACGGAGAACTAAATATGTAGCAAAAATATTGGTGACATAAAATAGTGTTTTAAAAGTTCACATTATACCTTAAAAATAGGCAGAAGAGATACACACATCGCTAGTTAAAACGTGCAGTGAGAACTTCTAAAGAAAAGCGCACTACCTCTGTGCAGTCTTAAATTTTCTAACGCCTGTTGCACCTCTTCCACCACCAGTTTTCGATGATAAAAGTTATTGTAGACACTAGATAACCGATAAGAAGTAAAATGAAGCCTATACGGTCATCTCTAAGCGTCACATTGGAGTAAGGCCTCGGTTCAGGGACGGTTTTGGGCACGGTGTCAGTGAGCCCAAAAGTGTACCACGTCCATCGGTAATACGCGTCCGGAAGACCAGATTCCATCAGGCGTTCCATGAATTGCCGTAGATATTTGATGAAGGGGAAACCTGTAATAGTATAGGTTATTGGTTTTCGTGTCGCACCCAATATACTTAACAGAATTTGTCCGGTCGTCCTTGGAAGGCCAACCCCTTGTTAACGTTATTTCTCTCTCTTTTAACTTTAAATATATATCTAATAGTAAGTGAATATAGAAAGTGACAAATTAGCGACGAACTGAATTCAAATCCAGTGATAACAAAATTCAAAATCATTTATTCAAATAGACCTTCGCAGGCACTTATGAAAAGTCTGACTCTAATACAAACATGACGTCACACTCTCTAGATGAGTTCTTTTCAAGGTATATAATTCCATAGGTAGGTACTTACTTCTGCTGGCGATCAGCGAGATGTAGTAGTTCCGAAAACATTCATTCATGACGTACATCATAGGTCTTTTATTTTCATCCATGTAGTACAGTTGGATCTCTAGTAACACGTCCGATTTTCGAGCCACTGTCGCCACTTTATGGTCTTGTAAGATGAATGCTGTGGATAATTCAAACTCAATGTCAGTTAGAATTAGCTGAATCTATGTGTCATACGCCAACCTAATATTGATTATGATTTTTAAAGGTTTTGTTTGTTTTCTTGTTTCAGGAAATCTCGAGCTTAGAAATTTTTCTCTTAATTCTGACTTATTTTTCGAATTCCTTTTTTAGGGTTCCGTACCCGATGGGTGCCAAACGGGACCCGCAACCAAGGCTCGCAACATTTAAATTCAACGCTAATATGGCTTACCGATGTACCTGCGCAGAAGATACTTTTTGTACATTTTCAAAGCGCGGGAAACCGCTATTGGTCGGCAGCTGCCGCCATGTTAGCGCGCGCCGTGCCGAGGGGCGTGACTTGCGAGTGAGACGGAACTAGCAGCTGCAGTGTATTATGAACCTTATAGTAGTGATCTAAGGTTGATTGTAAGTTTTAAGCATTCTTTCGTTAATCTTCGGGGCCATACTTTCTTTTCTGTGCGAACGAAGATTCACGACGCGCCTTATCAGTTGGGTACTACTGTACCAACATTAAAAGCTTTATTGAATTAAAGGCTTCGCGCCTTGGAATCTTTTAATGTTTCTCGCTAGTGATGAAATAAAACTTACATAAATGGCTTCCTCGTTTGTCTCCAAAATCGCTAGATTGACGCATATGTACGTTTTTTAGGAAGTTCGTCAATTGTTCATCACTGGAGTTCTCCAAGGGTTTCAGCAGCTGCTTTATTGACGGAGACGTGTATAATATAACGTCAGACTCGTATAAATTCTCCAGGGTGACCAGCTTACTGAAGGGAATAAGTGTCGTGAACAAGTAGTTTATGTGGCCCTGGAAATTTGTGTAGCTAGGTTCAGTATATAAAAACCATGATGACCAAACGGTAGGAATATATAAAACAACCTTACTTGAAACAAAGCCGATAATACAATTGAAAGACACAGACAAATTCCTGGTAAGAGAGAAACTTTTATTTTCTTATTTATGAAAAATCCGAACAACGTTGAAGTTATTGAATTAATTATATAGGAATGTAATTTTAAAACCTCTTGATTGGTATACTTTTGCATAACTTTGTCAATTAGCCACATCATAACGGCAAGAACGATTATTGTTACGGCAATGTTTAAGCTGGAGAACATATTGTAAGTGTTGAATGGATAGTGCCACAGAGGAACTTCTCCAGGCTGCTGCAGCAGTACACACAAGGAATCTTGTTTCACATAGTGCAAGTAGTAGAAATGCTCATCAGGATAAGGCTCCATAAATCTTGAATTAAAAGATATATCTATTTCATTACGAACTACACATCCAAGACTGCCGTGGGAAATATTCTTTTCCGTTATCTCGTACCCATACTTATTGCAATATTCTAGTTCAGGGAAATATATATCGAAATTGAAATAATTTACGACGTCTTGCATAATCATAGTGTCGAAACCGCAGCATTTGCCGAAACTTCTGACCAAAGGCACATTGTCAACTAAATTTTCACATTCGATGCAAGTTGGAAATCGATAAAAAATATTACCCTTCAAGGGATAACTGTGTGTAACATTTTCATCGCTTTTTAATATGATTTTGGCTAGTTCTTTCAGACTGTTAGCATGAACTAACTCAATTTTTCTATCGTATAAACGTGTATGTGCCAGTTTTTGGTTTTTACGACTGTATACAACAAATTGTTCGGGACAAATAAATGGGAATGCTACAACGACACGCATCATCCGATAAACGTGCCATAAATCGTTAAGAAAGGTTTCTATTTGCACGTAACCACTTTTATTTAATTTTCCATCTTCACATCCGTAGAAGCTTCCATCTTTGCTTGCAATAATGATGTATACTACTGACCAATGCGATTCTAGAACCATATCTAATGACCTATATTCAAATATTTCAGGACCTAGGGATTCAGTTAGTATTACTACATTGGGATGATTAGCTGTAATTGTACTCCTTTTGATATGGGATACGTTTTTACCCTTTAGCAATAATAAGGAATGATTGAGGCCGCATGCCTGAATCATACACGTTTTCAGGATATCATCTGAATTACTTTGTAAGTCCAGAAACATAGTATGTGATTGACCTTTGGTGTTTGATATTAGTTTGCATTGTAAGGAACTCGGTGACGTTACATTAAACTTATAACCTTCTGTTGTAATTACGTTTAAGAATATAATGAAGAAAATTGCAGTTTTCATTGTAAATCACTGTCACTACGCGAAGTATCACAGGAGTGCTTCTTATTACAACGTTTCACACAATGAAGGTACATCTATCACAATTAATATCAAGCCTTCGTGTTTATTCACGGAAAGTGGATTAGAAAAACTTATCAAATATCTGTCGTCTTTCCGACACGGTGTTATTAAAAGTAAGATTTTATCTTGATTTTAGGAAGGTACTCACTTAACTATGATTGATTACAAATACTAACGAAAATTATGTTGAACTTTACGATTATGATTAACTTATGGAAAATATAGCCTAGCCTAGCAGCTTTTGAACCCTGTCGTCTAAAAATGACCGATGCATATAGGTAAGTGTGATGCCTGTCCATATGGGTTCTTAAAGCTTCCAAACCGATGATGGACTGATTGTAATGCCATTTATTAAGCTTTGCTGTATTCGATGAAAATTGGTCAAGCTTTTTAAAAGCTATGAGACTAGTGTGAGACTTTCAAAAACATAATTTTAATGTATCTATGTACCTAATGATTATTATAGGTCCTATTATATGTTTTACTTATTTAATCGACTTGAATTTTGGTACTGTTTGTAAATACATTGTTCTATCTTGGATCTGATAATCTAATGCCGCTGCCAGAATTGTCGGCAGACTATCAATACTATTATGATGGGGTTAAAGATGAACGATTGATGACTAAACAAAAAAACTAACTTGATCTAATTAAGTAAGTAATTAGCAAAACATTAGGTATGTGACCATTACTGATTATAAAACCTTAAATTCCATATTTTTTTAAAATGTCGCGTAAACTTGTATTTCTACTCAAGCGTATGCTTTTGAATTTACAAATTATCACTCATCGCACGTACCCATAGATTTATCTAATATTCCGCTTATATTTCTTTTATCAATATTTACTTAACTTCCTACTTTATCAATTCAAAAATTATCACTTTGTATTAGCTATACCAATAAAGTACCGTATAAAAACAGCAGCTCTACAATTTTACGCAGACAAAACGAAGCAAAGTCGAGAATGGCAAATCTCTCCATATGGTTACTAATTTTGATTGTTATTAATGTATCATACTGTCGTATGTTTGATGGATTGTTATTGAATCCTGAACTTTTGAAGACATCTTTGGAGATTCGCGTTGGCAACGATTATATGGATTATCCTGAGCATATCTTTAAAGAATATACAATTCCTATTGATGTGCAAGATATACAGACAATTATTGATATAAAAGAAGATATAACTGTACAAACGTTTACTGTGTAACTACGAAACTAATGACTGTTAAAAGATTCATATTGAGTGATAAAATATAAAATATTATTGGTAAAGTAATTTTGTAATAAAACATATTTTGTAATATTGTGTTTATTATTTTTGAAGTCCATAAATACTATGTATACTTCTGAATTACTGCGCTTGTCGAACGTATAGAGGTTTACTTTAAAATATTTAGTTCTTAAGACATATTGTACACATAGTATTAAGGTGAGTATATATTTGTTTTAATTGTTAATATATTATTATAAGTAGGTAAATAGGTACGTTATAAGTTTGAAAAATAATATAAAAATAATACAGAATGTCCGGCACATTCTGTATCATGTAGCAGATTTTTCAGTTTCTTGTGCTGACTTTCAGTAGTTGTTCTTTTCGCTTTAATTGCTTGTCATTATTTTATGGTTACTGCCATAATTTTTTGAACATGTCTGTTAAGAACTAACTTAGTAAATAAAACAGAAAAATAGAGTCTGGCCAAGTTACGTGCCGGCAACTTATAACCTTGCTGAAAGTTGTTGCTATGCTTTATGCTTCGCGAACCGAAAAAAAACACGATTTTACCGTACACATTTCAAAATATAGTGGACTTGTACAATTCGGAAAACCTTAAAATTATCTTCAAATGCATAACATATAATATAGGTAGTGGCTTGGGGCGGCTTATGCGTATATTTACGTACGTATGCAATACGTACGATGGAACTAGTAGTAGCTAAGTACCTACCTAATTTTGTTTTGAAGACTTCACTGCAATTATATAATACATATATTCCTTAATAAAGATACTATCGCATACTATAATGTATGATTGAAAAATAATTTGTGGTGGTTCAATGCTCTGCGGAACCAAGATAGTATCTTTGTCTTTTATGAATTCAGATTTTTTTGAATTTCAATTTGGTCATTTGGTCAGCTGTTTCAGTTTTGGCTAGGCTAGCTAGTCTAGGTTAGCTAATGCTAAGTTAGACTTTTGGTTGTATTCTATGGACAATATTTAGATCAATAAGTATAAAACGTTTTTTTTTTATAAAATATCTTTATTCAATAAAAAAATTAGGTATATGTTGTAAGTAAAGCTTTTTACGAACAATGATTTAGATTTAAATCCGTTGAAACTTTTGTTAGCACTTTACTAACACTTTATTTATTTATTTACTTTATGAATTTTTGATAACTAGTGCATATGAGCTATCACATCCATAAAATCGACAGAATCCTATTTATCCCAAAAACGTTGGCAAGAATTTGATCCTGCGACCGTCGAGGCCTGACAGGCCATTTTCATAATTGAGCCCTTCTAGATCAGCCAGCAGATCGTTGCTTGGATTATCACCACGTAAAACTGACCTCTTCACAATTTTATGATCAGATTCTTTGGTTTCTTCAGGAACAGCAGTAGTTGTTTCACTTTCGATGAACGCTACCACAGCTGGGACCTCGTCAACTACTTCTATTACTTCAATAAGTGGGGTGTCATCCTCCGCTGCTACCGTCGTAGTCTCCACCTGGTCAGTAGGCACTGGAGATGTGAAGGCGCATGCGATTAGCGCCAGCGAGAGAAGGACACTCAGTTTAGAAGCCATGGTCTTGATGGGCCTCAGGAAACTTCTCCGCGATAAAAAGGGAAACTGTCCCAAACACTTGTACTCGTTGCTCTGTCTTCCGATTCCGTTGCTTTTGATGAATCTTTTGGACGTGCATTTAGTTTATATACTATCTGAATGTGTGCTAACAATCATCTCCAGAATTGGTATTATTGACGCATTGTACCTACATGACATGCTAATTGACTGTGTAAGCATTTTCAATAACATAATGACCATGAATATGTTTTTGTTGTGAATTTTATTTGAATGGGAAATAGTTTACTTAAATTATCACGCGGCTTTAATGGAAATTTAGGTTAGTACATCCTTCCGTTTATTGATGAGTAAGGTTGGTAAATCCTATTGTAATGCTACTATGGAAATTATTCATGATGGTATCTCTGATGATTTATCTACATCTTTATAAAGTGTTCCAAAGAACTCTTTGACCTGGTGCCATCGTCACCTTTCTACCATCGCACTGCTCGCCGGCGATGTGGAATACATCCTCACATCCTCGAGCCGCCTCGATCGTCCACACAACGTTTCAGTCGGACGTTCCTACTGCGGACCATTAGGATGTGGAATGAGTTCCCATTACGGTTTTCCCTCAGCGCTACGATATGGGGTTCTTCAAAAGAGGCGTAAAAAGAGCTCTTCAAGGTCGGCAACACATTGGCAATCCCCCTGGTATTGCAAATGTCTATAGGCGACGGTGACCACTTTCCATCAGGAGGCCCGTCTGCCTATTTGTCAACCTCTTGTCATAAAAGTATTACAATATATAGACAAAATATCATTCAATTTAATATATTCAGTACCTACCTAACAAATATCCGGAGCGTGTTTAGTTGTAAAACCCTTTTTGAGAGCAATGTATCACTTATTTGTTATTATAATTAGAGTGGGGTCCAAATATGGGATTGGTTTTCGTATTTTTTATAAAAATTACCTATTCATATCTTACCTGCGACTTTCAATATAAGGTAAGGAGGTAACATACCGAATGAAAGGTTAATAGCATTTATTCTAGTCATGTGATTTGTAGTGCAATCAGACCAAATAATATCCGGGTATTCATGGGGTAGGTACTATTTACTCAATCACATCGTTACCTAAGATACTAGATACTTACCTATATCTATATCTTCCTTCCAGTGAGTGTAATCGCGGGCGATAGCGAGTTACGTAGGTCGCTAGATAAATTTTGTCGTACTCACAGAGTATTTACTTTTTTTCGAAGTAATAAACCTTCAGCAGCTATACAAGCCTTCATACGCTCGAACCAAGTGGCAAAAGTCTCCTTCCAAAACAACTGTGGAACACTTGCGCAAATTTCTTCAAACGCTCCTAGTAACTCTGAGTTGCTAGAAAACCTTCGTCCTTTTAATTGTTTTTTCACGTAGGGGAACAAGGCGAAATCGCATGGTGCCAAGTCCGGACTGTAGGGAGGATGACTGAGTAATTTTAATTTAGATTCTTCCAGAAATGTAGTTGTTTGGGAGGCTCGATGTGCTGGAGCGTTGTCGTGGTGGAAAAACCAAGTATCGAGTCTCGAGTTAGGTCGCTCATTTTTCAAAGCTTCAAAAACTTTTGGGAGACAGTTATTTATGTACCAGGAAGCTGTGACAGTCTTCTGTGTGTCTAGGGGTATAGTGGCTAAAATACCTCTCCTAGTGAAAAAAACTGCTACCATAATTTTTTTCACGGATCGAGCTTGTTTCACTAATGTTGGCGGTTCCTCGTCTTCAAATACCCACATTTTACTCTGGGATTTAGTAAGGACATCATAATAATAAATATATGTTTCATCGCCTGTGATGATTGAATTGATATTGCTGGAATGGCCGTCATCGAATTTTTTAAGCATTTGTTTACACCACTTTATCCTCTGCTCCCTCAAAGCATCAGTTATCGTGTGTGGTACCCAGAGTGAACAAACTTTTCTAACTTTTAATTCATTGTGCAGAATATGGTGAATAGTTGGTGCACTAATGTTCATTATACTCTCTATTTGGCGGTATGTAATTCGTCGGTCTTCCATGATTAGATTTTTGAGGGTAAGAATGTTTTTGTCAGTAGTTACCTCAATCGGCCTACCGGATCTTTGCTCGTTCTCTAAGTTAAAGTTTCCCCTTTGGAATTGTAAATACCACCTTTCTATCGTCCTTAAGGACGGACAGGTATCTTGCAACACACCACCCATTTCTTCAAAGCATTGTTGCTTTGTAAGACCACGACGAAAGTTATACACTATAATGACCCGAACATCTCGCCGCGTAAACTCAGCCATCTCGGTTATTTATTTTTTATTTTATTATTTATGAAAGCACAGTACGCGTGTCAAATGTCAACTGACAGTGATCAAATGAACTAAAGTTTATTACACCGCCTGCAAACAAGTCTCAACTTGCTTCGCCTAGGCGTACGACAAGACTTATCTAGCGCCCTACGTATATACCTACCTAGCCTACCTATCAAATATTTTGATTATCTCTTTAAGTTTGTGATCAATCGAACCGAACCGGGTGGTAGAGTCAACTGCACGGGCCTTATTAGGGTCTAAACTGAAAAATGAAAATTGAATCGCGGGTCTAATTATTACTACTACTACGCAACTTATTAAACGCGAAGTAATGAAATAACGTAAAAACTTTGATTGAATCAATAATCACCATACAAGTAATAGCTACGTATTTTTTAGGTTCATCTTAGTGGATTATGTAAGGTAAATCTGTCACGCCCAAAACATTCAGAGCTATGTTTGTGTACTTTCTATAAATGGTAATATTATATAATGAGACCATATGGCTCGCACTGTCAAAAAGTTATCAGATCTCACATAGAGCCAAGCTTATAACTCTACACGCCCTAACTATACAAGCCCTAACTTCACAAACTCTACCTACACCTTGGTAAAAATATGTGGCTTCACTTCTTTTTGTAAGTTGTTTATGTTTTTTTTTATTTTGTTCATTTTTTGGTTCTTGTTTAGGGGTGTATTTCACATTCCCATAGAAGTTTTCTTTTGTAAATTTGTAAATACGGGATAATTGGAATATCTTTCTAATTTAATTAAAAATTCTGGTCCGATTCTATTCAGTTTTTATCTAACAAACTTATTAGATTTATTTTTAAGTTTGCAACTGCACTGCAACTGCAAAACAAATAAATTTTGTAGTTTAATAAATAGACGCCGAGTACAAAAATAAACATATATTTTGTAACTATACAGAAAAAAAATGTTATTTCACCATAGAATATATCATGTTCAAATAGTTCTATTATGAGATCCAAATACGGATTTGTACGTGCTCCTGACTGGGTGTTAATTTGCTTTGTTGCCCTTTATTCTTATCAGTTTTATCAGCAACATTTGACATCCAATTAGCATATGATCCCGACTCAAGGTCCGTATGGAAACGATCTTGCATGCAGCCGAGTTTCTAGAACTTCTATAGTGTGAACGTGCGTCAATTCTGCTCCATAAATAACAATGCGCATTATTTTAGTGTACAGTTTCAATAAGTTAAATACTTTATGTAATCATAAGTTCGCATATAAGTCGCTTGTTACCGTATTCGGACATCAGTTTGAGAAGTAAAAGTCTAAGCAAGATAGGATCTCTCGGAAATGCATTCAACGTTATTTATCGTCGCGTCGTTGGCGCTGCTAGCGTACTGCGTGTGCGCACCCGCCGAGCAGGATGTGATCCAGCACATCCCCCAAAAAGTCGAGCAAACACCATCAGCTATCGGAAAAGAAAATGCGGCGTCTGGTGCTTCGGGAAGCCATGCTGGTGCATCTGACAAGGAGGTGAGGAATCGCCGCGACCTGGCGGGGCAGGAGAGCGACCTTCTGCCGGCGAGCGACGACGTAGATGTGTCGCCCTTCGGTGAGACCTCGCAGCTAGAAGGCCGCGGCCGCATCAGGGTGCTGCCTGCTTTCCTCGGCTAATTCCATTTTCACTATTATCTTACATCAAAGACTTGTATCGTTACCAATGGACATGATTCAAAATGTTGTCAACATGTGATTTTATAATTTATCAGTAAGCTTTTTAATTATTAGACTATATGTAAGTTATTATTAAATGATTGAGATTAGACGATAAGTATGTTTTTTTAACACTCGCCTAAAATACCGTTAGCTAACTTTAGGTATATAAATGACTTCTTGAAAGCATAATGACAGCAATACGTTAATTTGATATATATTTCTGATGTTAATTAAGCAAAGTTAATTACTATTATTTAACAAGCTGATATTAATTTTTCTATGGCTATATAAAGAGAACTTGCAGCTTCAGACCGAATTTCATTAAAAGAAAATGATAATAATTTTCATATTATTTTCAATAATGGTTTTAGCCAATCGAGCATTTCCTATAAGTGATATTCAGCCAGCAAATGACTTAATTGAAACTCAAGTGAATATACCTGATGTCACACCTACCTCTAAGGTTCTACATACTGATAAGGTATATGCAGATGGAAGTACATATGCAGATAAGACATTGAAAGATGCAGATGCCAATGAAGTATATGAAACTGCGGCGAGTAGTAATCTAGTCTATAGACCACTGTTTGTGTATAGAAGAATTGAACACAATAAAAGAAGAATCAGTATGTACAATTCTTTTGCTGGCTAGGTAGGTAAGTTTATTGTATTTTAACGATCATTATTATTATACTGGTACAACATAATTGCCAATTAGACTAACAATGAAATAAAACTGAACATTTTAAGAATTAAATAAGTAATAAAAACTAAACCATTTGTATCCTTACCTTGATAGAGCAGGTTGTGGAAAGCAAAATGTTACAAGTGCACAAATTATACTCGAGATTTCGAATTTACATATTTTTGTCTATTGGATTACTCAGTGTAAGAAGACACTGGCACACATATAGGTAATTTTATTACAGATCTGTAATTTCTAATAATTATTTACAGTTTCAGACATCTAGAGCTCTTGCTGGGATATCACCAGTCCACGATCTAAAGGAAAAACTAAATTCCAAATCGATTGGTGAGAGTTTTTTGATGAAGTCACCCCATAGAGTTTTAAAACATTTAGATAATTCTATATTGAAAACAACCAAAAATGTTACTCAAAATCCTCAGATGGAACAAAATCTATATCAGATATCGAAAGACCTAGTTTCGGCTATTTTATCTAAACTGGAGGTGCAAGATAAAATAACCAGGATAACAAGAGAAGCACTCGAAGCCCCAGGTAAAAATAAAGGAATAACAGCAATAGAGACTAGACGAATTTTGGATTATATATCAAGGACGTTATCCGGTCACATTCTTACTATTACTAGAGCTTCTACTGAACCGGAACTACATAGACTAGTGTATGGATTGGCACAAATTGCTGCTGAAATTTCTATTGTGTCAGCTTTAAAAGACATTACTTATGCTACAGCCTTATCTAAAAAGCAATCCGTCGATTTGTCTTTGCGTCGAAAAAGATCAGCTATGTCCAATGCAGAAGGCATTTCACCGACTTTTAGTCCACATAAAAATACCGAGTCTCCAGTCTATAAGGCTATCCTTAACAAAACAACTACATCAGTGAGAGCCAAGCATGCTAATTCGACAAATGTATCGAATCAAAAAATTGCATTAATGCCAAATTCACCATACTCGGTTATTTATGGAAATGAAAAGAAGTCTTTACAAGTTTTTAATTCTAAAAAAACAGACCCCAAGCATACAAAAGGATTCTTAAATCAAACTGCTTTAGATATTGAAAATGATAGAAGGATCAATGAAACTGATGCTATAATAATTGCTAAAGCGGTAAATGCAACACATTATGAAAAGGCTTATACCCAAACGCTAGATAATCAAGAATTAATTGCACCAGATCTTTCTGATGATTGGTTGGATGCCAAAGATAATATTTATAAGCCGGCATTGAACCCCGATGTTGTTGCTGAGATGGATATAGAACAGTCTGAAATCGATGAAGAAAATGCGAATGGAAAGAAGACGAAACAAAAAATGGAGAAGCTAGAAGTAAAAGCTAAGAAGGCTATTCTTTATGCTGGAGACGTGGCATATTTAACAGCTGCCAGTGTAGTTGCTTTAAGACGCGCATTGACCGCATCAATTGAAGTAAACATGTCGGTGAGGTATGCTAAGAATGGAATGTCAAATCATCAAGAATTGATGATGAATCTGGCTAAAACGGCTGCGCAGCAAGCTGGAAAAGAAGCTAAAAGTGCAACGTCAAAGTCTCTTGCATGCGAGCGTGTTATTAAATTGGCTCTTAAATATACAGCGCAGTCACATGGAGCCAAACTGAATCATGTCGCAAATAGAATTGTAATGGATACCCTGTCATTAGCGACACTTGCAAAATCAATGGCATTTGTGTCTTCAGACATCGCCATTAATTCACTTTACCAAGCTACAGATGTCAAACCACCATCATAATTGTACTCAATGTATTTTGATTTCGAATATATTAAAATTGTGTACATTAATGTGATTTTGTTCGTTTCCGAGATAAGGTTACAAATAAAAATATGTTTACTCTTTAATTAGAACTTTATTAAAGAACTGCATTAATTTGTTTTATGGTTACTATTGTCGTGGTCCTTTGTTAGTATATCTTTACCAGTAAGAGTTCCAGTAGGAGTAAGATGGGGTGTTGTACGAATAGTAACTGTAACAAACAAAATTAATTATTATAACTATACTTATACATTTGCGAGTTAGGTACCTACTTAAACTTGAACCAATACCTTTGTAAATTGTTGAAGGCAATGCCAGTTTTTTCGTGAAAATCTGCGTAGTTTAATCCTCAAGAAAGAAAGATAGTTTCTTCGTGATCAAAGCTATGGATATACCTGTATTTGAGTCTCACCGTGGTAAGCGATGATGTGTGATAGCCGAAAGTGGTGAACACATAAAGCCTTTAGGTAACGAAACGGCTTTCAATTTCTAGAATCCAGAACATATCGGTAGGAGCTTAATTTGCGATAGATTTATAACTTGAGTGTGTTAGCCAGGCGGGCCTACTACAAAGCATTCTACCATCTTGCTATGGTTTCTTCATTATGTCTTCGTTCACGCTCATTGTATATTCGAACTATTTCGAACCCATTGCCTTCGCCAAGTTATTATTTTAGAACGTCAATCAATGACCATGTCAATTCTTTATTCTCGATTCGAGAATTAAACGCGCAAAGGCATCTGATGCCGAGACGAAGGTCTCGAGTTCGAATTATACAATGAGCTTGAGCTTTCGGTGAAGGGAAACATACTGAGGAAACCATAGCACGGTGATAGAGTAATCTATCGCCAAGCACCTATCAGTATGTTCGTTCGCGTGGTACCCTACACTACCCTACCCTACTTTTAAACATTCCCTGGACTTCCACAAGTATTACAAAACCTAAATTAGCCAAATCGGTCCAGCCATTCTCGAGTTTTAGCGAGACTAACAAACAGCAATTTATTTTTATTATATTGATACCTATACGGGATGGATACGACAATAAATGAAACCACGTAAAGTACTCAAAAATACGATTAACTTTTACTATGGGACCAACTTTGAAATCGCAATTTTTTTTTACCGCTTTTCGTACATTTTTTCCGACGAGACATGTACCTGTTGTATATAAAGCTGTAATTTTTTTCACGAATTCGAAGTTGGTCCCATAATAAAATTTGATCGTATTTATGAATACTTTACGTGGTTTCATTTATTGTCGTATTGTCATATCCACCCCGTATATAGATAGATATAAGATTCTTTGAGATAGGTAAGCAACGGTACGTTCGTTACTAATTCCGCCGAGATACAAATATACAATATCTATCACTGCTATCTATGCAATATGCACTGGTATCTGGAATAACTCTATTCTTATTATTTATCTCTATCGCTATTTTAATTATGGCGAACTATTATTTCACTTACGGTGGGTATTGGTAGTAGTAGGATTTGTAGTGTCTACGGTTGATAGGGTAAGAAGGGTAGTAGCCTCTTCTATACCACCAGGTGGCATCAGTCTTGAGGTCAATATCTTCAGGATTGACTCCTTCAGGAATCTGTTCGCCTGGTTGCGCCAAGGGGCCCGGGCTTTCAAGTGATCCAAGTTCTGGGGCAGTTACTGGTGGTCTGACTTCTTCCACTGGGATAGCCAAACATGCACCCATGAACGTCAGGATGACTAGTGTTTTAGAAACCTAGAATAGAGAAAAAAAAAATATCAAGAATATTTTTTTTATATCCTAACATTATAAATGCGAAAGTGAGTTTGTTTGTTTGTTTGTTACGCCTTCACGCCTCAACTACTCAACGGATCGTCATGAAATTTGGCATGCAGATAGCCTATGGTATTGAGATGGACATAGGCTACTTTTTATCCCGGGAACGCGGGTGAAACCGCGGGGGACAGCTAATAATAATATACAGGGTGGATAAAAGAAACCATTGTATACGTTTCCATTGAAAAGATTTGACGGGCCAGTTGGCGCAGTTGGTTAAGGTTCACCTTACGCGCCGCAGGTCGTGGGTTCGATTCCCACACAGGACATGCATTTGTTTGCATGAACATGTATGAATGTCCTGAGTCTAGGTGTAATTATGTATATTAAGTATGTATTTACAAACAAAAAGTAGTATATGTGTTATATCAGTTATCTGGTTTCCATAGTACAAGCTCTGCTTAGTTTGGGATCAGATGACCTTGTGTGATGAATGTCCCAGGATATTTATTATTTATTATTTGGAAATTCCATTCCTAAGGGGGTAGAGAACGGGTGTAACTGCGGGATTGGTCTCTAGATACTTTTTATAGTTATACTTACCATTTTAATATAAGTTGTTTAGTTTCTTCCGAGGAAAGTTGCTAGAAGGTATCACTATGACGAGTTTACTGTGGATCCTCAAATGGAGTCACATTATATATCCAACGAAGGATGCTTTGAGAAAGAGACAGTAGCTATATCACTATCTTTATTTAATAATAGTTTCTGAGCTGTTGATCACCTCTAGTCGTCACCAGCCCCTTGTAACGGTTACTATAAACAAGTTTATGGCAATAAATATTGAAAAAGAACCCAAATTTTATTCAACAAAACAAGGGCATATTTTTTTCTATTTTTTATTACATATTTATATTCTGGTAACGGACCTCATCATTAGGTTTTACCAGACTCAGATGTAAAAGGTGATACGATACACCTTGGCTTGGTTTTGTTTTTTTTTGTGGGATATTTTACAGATCTGTGACACTAATAACATTCCAAAAATATCTTCTGTGTGTTGGTTATGAATTATGGTATGAGAAATTTGATAATTTTTTTTATCTAATATTTACAACAAATATAATAATAAGGTCCTAATAAATTTGTGAATTTCCTCTTGAGGGATGAATGTATAGGTCATTAGTAATCAAACAGTAATATTAGAAAAAATATACCGGAGGGAAAAAAACAAAATTCTATCGGTCCAGTAAATTCGAAGCTTATCGGCTGTGGCATACACAGATAGACAGACACACGAGTCGTCTATAAGGGTCCTTTTTTTCTTTTGAGGTACGTAACCCAAAAAAGTAGTTATAACTAATGTCCATTTACACTAGATATATAAGTTTGCAGCCTATTATATGTCTGTCTGTGGCATCCTTAACGGATAGACCGATTTCAATGTTATTATTATTTGTAGACTGGTTTCGGAATGGTTTTGTTCGAAGTGTATACATATCGCAATCTCTACATTTCCATAGCATGTTCCATAGCTAGAGTTCCGCCGACAGAATGATCATATTCATATTCATTCCTCTACCATGAGTTTTCTACACTAACGTAATCTACAGGCGCTAGCGACTACGGTGAATATTTTGTACGACGAGCACCGCCTCTAGTGGATACTTTTGGAAGCATTTCATACAAAATGTTCCACCGTAGTCGCTAGCGACTGTAGATTGAAAGCGTCTATAGACTACGGTAACTGCTTACCGTCAGGCGGGCCGTATGCTTGTTTGTCACCTTAGTGGTATAAAATTAAAAAACAAAACGACTACGTTTATCTGTCATTTAGTTACTGTTCCATAGAGCTTTAATGCTAGCGTCTCCCTTCGCTGGTTAAGCCAAAGAGTATAGTAACTATACCAAAAGGAAGGTTAAGCGCGCTTTATGGGGAGAAATCCGACACAAAATACATTGCATTTAAGTATTATTTTGTACAATCATATTTTTAACTAAGATTTTTAAATCTATATTTGTTTATTTTTAGTCTTATATGCGATGATAAAAAAACTCGGTTTGTGAACACATACTTTACTTTTTAAATCTACCTATACAGAAAGGATTTATTATAATTTTGATCCTTTTATAATTACAGTGAATAGTCGTTTCAATATAAGAGTGTTTTATTACAGTAGTACCTTATTTTAATCTTAATAACTTGCTCAATCAGTAATGCCATCAGGCAAAGAACTGATTCTGAATGTCAATGGTTTTTTTATTTTTTTAATGTTAGGTACACTAAAAATACACACGTCACCAACATTAAAAAGAAAAAGACATAAACGCTGACATTTCTCACCGATATTGACAAACAATCAAGGAAATTATATACAAACGTAACTTAGTATATAATTTCCTTGTACAATAGGTTGGCAAAAATGGATTCCAATTAAAAATACTAGCTGTGCCCCACTGTTGGGGTCAGTTATCACCAAGACGCGACGTAGCGCGATAGCAATACAATATAGACCCTATTTACCTACAAAAAAAGTACACATTTCAGTGAGAGTGTATTCGAATTCTCTCATTGAATGTGTACCTTTTTCAATGATTTCAACAGTAATATACAGGTGTTGTTTTGGTCGGCGACAAGCGACCCAGGAGCGCTAGTACAAAAAATACATTTTCCAAAAATGGACTTATTTCCATTATATACTGTAAATGCGTTGAGAAATACCTTATTCAATTTGAAATAAAATTACCGCAAAGTACGTTCACTAGGCACGTGCACAGACTAGAGCTAGGTGCAAGCCGCCATTGCCCCACCCCTTTACTTCTTCGCATTCCCGTTGAGTATTACGTCTACAATTTAGCTTATTACATGATTTTCCAATTAATATTTTTTTTATTTTTATTATTATAAAATTTTTAGCACCAGTATCACATGTATTATCGACCCTGAGTCGCTCGTCGCTGACCAAAACAACGACCTGTATAAGGCGGTTTCACTCGTTTTCCTGGCCTATAATACTCGGGAATAATGTAGCTTCCTATCAGTGAAAAAATGTTTCGAATCCGACTCCAGAGATTAGCTCATTTAAACAAACAAAAAACTCTTTCGTTTTATTATACATATTATACATTGTATTAGTATAGATAGATAGATATACCTAATACTATATATATTTATTTATAATTAATAATATCTGCAATATTCCTAGTTTATTATAGCTTATATCCAAAAATATCATCATATATATCGTATAATTTTTCAGTGTTTTCTTTTGTAGCGCTGTAAGGGTTTTTCGTAAGGAACTTTGAAAAGGATATTCCGACTTGATATCCGATTCAAATAGATTTTCTATGCAGGCATTTTGTCAAACATACTTTGCAATTATCACTCCATCTATCAAATCGAATGTATACAATGAAGTGCTACGAGATTTCGTAGCTCACAACTTGTAGGTAATATTCTGCTTATAAATGTTGTTGCTAGAGGGCGCTGTAAACATACAAATAAGCCCGACCTCTTTCGAATGTGTACAATGGTGCCGATTCTGTTGTAAATCGCACTAAACTAATTTTAGTCACATCTCATCTCTTTCTTACGAACATGATTGAAAAAGGATAGAACATATTTTAAGTTGTCAAATTAATCTTTGTCGTCTTATTTTGCGTGTATTTAGGCGTGACCGCGATAGATGGCGACTAAATTTATATTGAAAACAAGCATTGGACTAATTTGACAGGACTAAATTTCTTACATCCTTTTCTTATGTTCATTGTTAGAAAGAGACATAGTGACACTAAAATTAGTTTAGTTGTGAACAACAGAATCAGGGCCAATATCTATGGGATTTCCTCTAAACTATCCTGTACACTCTACATGGCAAGTTGAGTTCGAGTTTGAGCTAACTTATAATTTAATCGCTAGATGTCGCTACTAATTAATAATGTTAATCCGATAGCATTGGCACATTCTAACAATAATACTATACAAACCTTGTTGGGTACCTACCTAGCAAACAGAAAGATTCTGGGCTCTACCGCTTAGCAAATGCCAATGAACTTCAGGAATTAGGCCTTTATTTTCATGAATTCTATAATAATTAGGCCGCTAGTCAAGGGCTCATCTGAATTCATAAATATAATAGATTCCAAAAAATGGAAATAAATTTGATGAAATCAATACTATTCCTTACGTGGTAGAGCTCCTGGTCACTGAAATTATAGATTTTCTGAGTTAAATTATCTGCCTCCATATTTTTTCCACACATAAAAAATTCCTTTTCCATATAGAAAATACTGCTTATAATCCGATGAATAGAATTAAATCTGTATAATCCACATATATTTCTCAGGTTATGTTTGAAATCTGCAACCTATGGTGTGTGTGTGTGTTATGTTATGAACCTCAGGTTATCTTTCGAATATTATTGCAAATAGTAAAAAAAGCACAGTAGTACCAGTATTTATATACTGTCTAAGTGATGCTAGAAAATAAAATTATTACGGAAACAAAAACAAGTCAGCCTTGCATTTCATAAATAGTACTAACATAAATAAATTGTACAAATCTAAATATACCGAGACCTTTGTCACAGAATATTCAATAGTCCTTTGCTACACACTAGCATAGGTACTTAGTTTGAAGACGAATAATAGTAGATTATGCACCAAAGGGATAAAGCAGTGTCTTACGTTCCGAGCGTAGCAAGGGAGTTTTTAAACTTATGTAGAGTCCTGAGTGAAACGAGGGATTCAAGCCGCCCAAGACGAAGGACAATGGACATTGTCGAGCGGGTGGTATGAAAATACTTATTTATTTGTAAATTGGAAAATATCTTTACCTTATTTATTAAAAGACACCTACACGCTTGTATAAATATATTTTCTGGTTATTGGATCGTCTCAAACTAGTGTTAAAGATAAAAAGGTGGTCAATAAACAAAAACTATACAAACTCTCAGAGGAAGGCTATTTTGCAACAACTGTGCGAGCGCTCATAAGCTCGCGGACCAAAGTGACAAAATCTACACAAGTTTTAGAGCCATTTTCACAATCTCCGAATATCCAAATGTCAGATATGTATGATTATTGCGTATACGCAGGTACCTATGTAAATATATCGATTCAATATAATATAGTCGCGGAAGAATCAATCGATACCTACGTAGGTCTCAATTTATTCTAGCAATATTTTTGCATAATATCTACATTTATATTATAATTATTTCATTTCGCACTGATTCGATATTATTTTTTTATGCGACAGAAATAGGATGCGTAGATAAACATGTTATAAACAAGTTTCCTAAAAATAACAGTCATGTTGTTTTCAAATAAAAACATTGTTGTTTGTAGCAGGTACATATTGTACGTTATATTAGTACTATTATTTATTCTGTGACGGTAGTATGTAGGCTAGATCGCGCGCCAAAACCAGCATTCATTTGTTACTTTGCAGTTGTGTTACAGGCACGCACACATGCATCAGATCCAAACTTGACGTTGCGTCAAGTTAGGTACGTACCGCATAACGTGGTACCAGCCGATAAAATTCCAATATTATTAGTAACATTATATTTAATTTTCTATTTAAATACCTTTTCTAGTGGCTTATTTAAGCGCAACCAAAGTTTACATAATTATTAAGCAGAATGGATTCACTACTTATTAGCAAAGGAAATTCAGTGCTATGCCTTATATTAGTAATTTGGGGGTACTTACGTTAACGTTTTTTGAAGAAGTAGGTACTAATCCATAGTAACTCTGTTTGTTTAATAAGTAATAATAATAAATAGTAATAAGTTTAGTAATAAATAATAATAAAATAAAATAAACATCCTGGGACATTCCTCACACACAGTCATCTGATCACAAACTAAGCTGAGCTTGTACTATGGAAACCTTTTTGTTTGTAAATACATAATTACACCCAGACTCAGGACATACAGACATGTTCATGCACACAAATGCATATCCTGGTTGGGAATCAAACCCACGACCTGCACCGCTATAGGTGGAATCATAATCAACTGCACCAACAGGCCCATTTGTTTGTTACGATTTCACGCCTAAACCACTGAACCCATCGCATTGAGATTTGACAATCAGATACCTATGGTATAGAGAAGGGTATAGGCTACTTTTATCGAGGGAACGCGGCTGAATCCACGGGGGACAACTAGTATCATATAAAAAGGTAAAGTTTGTAAGTTGCATGTAGGAGGCTTTGAAATTACTAATCCGATTCTGAACATTCTTTCACTAATAAGATAAGATAAATATGCTTTATTTGTACACCATATAGTAGAAGACGAAACAATACAAAAAAGAAGAAGTGATACAAAATAAGCGGTCTTATCGCTTAAGCGATTTCTTGTAGACAACCTTTGGGTAACAGTATATATGAGAATATGGAAGGTTTAACAGATAAGAATACACTTTCATAACGTGAAAATAACAGCTCTAGAAAAATAGAAAGAAAGGCAGGAAATGAGGAAGTTTATAGCGTGTGATAGCGTGAAATAACAAGAGATTTAAAAGAGTCTAACGTCGGGGCCCATCTTATAGTCTGAGGGAGAGAGTTTCAGAGACGTACAGCTTGGATAGTAAAAGATTGGGAATAAGAGTGAGAAGTGTGACTGGGAGTTTGGAAGTTAAGTTCCATGGGACTATGAAGAAGATGATGTTGAGGTGTAGTACTCGAAGCGTTCCTTGAGATAGCGAGGGGCTTTAGGATTAAATAAAACAGTGTATAAGAGTGGCAATTTGTGTGTATTCCGCCGAAGGTGGATAGGAAGCCACTTGAGTTGTAATAGGAAGCTACATTATCCTCAAATGCTTTAGGCTAATTTTCAATATATTTGCAATATAAATATCATGTAGTACAGTGCCTAATTGAGCCAGTGCGAGGCCCTTAGCAAATGTTATCAAGGACCTTCAGCTCAGGTTATCTACTTTAATGGTTTATGTGCGGATCTAGCTTTCAGATTAAAAGAGATGGTTGCACAGAGACGTTTCACGACTTTATTACTCTTTTAAAAGATTTGGAAGCCATTCTATATTATGTTTATAATATTTGTCACGCATTGTAATTTAAGTATGTCAAGAAATCCTTTTCAATGATTATTATACTATTGGCCATGCAGCGGTTCTATCCCTTACTTTGTATAATTATTAGTATACGCGAACGCAGGCCATTTAACGTGGGCCGTAGCCATTTATCCTGCAATGGCCAATTCAGTACTGGATACTTCATAATTAGCTAACGAACATTTATTAAATTCGGTATAGCGGCGACTGATAGGGAGTTCTGGGAGCACCCCCCCAACCCACTACGACTCGTTCGATGATTTTTTAGTATTTCATATGCAATTATTCTGCAGGGTTTCAAAACAGCAGCTTTCCGCAGGGTAAAACAACGTTAAAACATCGCTTCGGAAATGCCTTGTATGAGGAGAAGAAGCGACGCAACAAACTCCTCACGGGCCCAATGTGTTTATTGTCGTAATATTACAATTAAATAATCACTTCACTACACTTAACACATGTATAGTCTTAAATAATTATAGGCATCAGAACCGGGTCTAACAATTATTGCACTGAGGTGTGCTCGAGCGCTTGTGATAAACCAACTGATAAATAATGAGGCTGAACACTAATTAAACCAGGACAAAATGCTCATCCATGATCAGATTAAAATCACGGAACTTCATACACCCAGCAGGATAGAAAACCAAAACATATACTTTCGGGAACACAAAAAGATATGTTATCCTGGATGTTTCTCATCCCATTAACCAAGATACTTAAGTTTACAAACAAACATTTGATAGAATACAGTCCCATATATTATGGCCATGTTACGGCCCTACAGTACACCAAAATCCAAACCCAGAAAACAGATATTTACTTAAAAAATCACACGGCGCATGATATAGAATATTTTGACTACTATACTAAAAACCTTGCTGAATGTTGTGCCTGAGGCAACCAAATTGACTCTAGAATAATAACGAAGAACAAGAAATATGCAAACTCATACCGAAGCTGAAATGGACAAGGAGCCTCTCAACCACAGAAGCTATACCCGTGCATGGAGGAGGTTAATCTAATGAACAACAAAGATATAACAAAATCCAACCCAGGAACAAAAAATCAAAATAAGAAAGAAGACAATAAAACCCCAGCACTCAACATACATCAACCCTCATCCCTCATCTATAGGCTGAACAGTCGGTCGATTGTGGTCAGCTGGTTGTGGTTAGCTGGCCGTCCTCTCCCACCCCAGAGCGTGTCACTCCTATATAACACGCACTCCTTGGTTTCTCCATGGCTATTCCGATACAACTATTCAGGTACCAGTCATTATAAACTAAGTTAGTTACATGGTGGTTGATGTTTGAATGGTTGTATAGGACATGGGTCGGTCGTTGTACTGGCTGAGAGTAGTTCTAATCATCATCATCATCATAATAAAATGTATTTCAAATAATAAAAACGTGTTTCTCGTATCGAACGACAAAACTTATTGAACAACCTGGTATATTAGCTCTAGAAATAATGTTATATATGATGCACCGGTGCCGAGATATCGAATTTTTATTAAAATGGATAATGCCCACAATGACTTTTAGGCGTAGTAGTGTGACGACGAGAATTAAAAATTATAAGAATTTAAATTGTAAAGATTTGCAAAGAGGCTTATTAAGTTATGATTAATAAAATAAAACCTACAAAGAGAATATCTAGTAACAATAATAGCTATATAGTTAAAAAATATAATATAAGAACAGTGAATTATTTACAAATGGCCGTATCCATCGATATAATTTTATTCTACTAGCATTCTTCTATATATACACAGCGTTCCCAACATTCACTCGGTTCGAATTAACTGAACTGCATTCCGTTCACCTTACTTTAGTGTGCCTTCGACATTCATGCAGTTTGGGCGCGTACGGAGCGGCATTAGTAATACAAGAAATCAAAGTCAAGTAAAACTTATTTGTTTTTCAAGTGAATAAATAGGTAATAATATCGTAATATCACAATAGAAAAAATATTTCTTCATTTAAATGCCACGACTGCAGTGTAAATTCTATAGGAACGACACGTTGAACGAAGCTTAAGATGTTTTGGTCGCGCAAAAACTATAATCTACATATAAGCGGCTGGCGCTATATTTTTGTATAGTTTTGTTAGACACAGCTTGCACTGCAACAGTCAGTCCACTGCACACTCGCTTCGCGCAGGCCCCCGCCTCACCCCCGCTGTCATCAAGCTCGACGGATTTTCTGTTCGGAACGTGAAATCTAATAAAATACATATATTATATCGATGGCCGTATCCTAATCTTCTGTTCAGCATCGACGATTCATTAAAAAGCCACATGATTAAAAATAGAATCTTATATTTTATTAATAAAACTTTATTAATAAGACTAAAATAAAAATGCACTTATTATGTTCTTTTTGACAAGCGCATGTATACAGATATATGGATGACGTAATTTCCGGTGGCAATAAAAAGCGACGTGATGTCACCTTGGGACACTGGGGGGAACTGAATATTTTCGCGATTGCGTCTTGTATATAAAGCTTCATATGACATTTCATAGAAAAATGTATGGACAAATGGCGTCGCAAAATTGATGCTTATTAATTAATAAATTACGTTATTCTCGTACAAAAAAATTAAAATGTGGCCCCACGGATCTGTTGTACATATATTTGTGATTCGATTTAATATAAATTTATTACAAAAAGGATTCTTATTTTGATGGTATCACTAAAGAGGAAAACCTCGATTTTATGATTTTTGTAATATTCATAAGGTTTTTGCTATTTATAAAAGTAAAATTAAAAAAAAGGGCCAACACCGATTTGTTAATTGGTATCTTGGCTTTATGATTATGTTCATATAATAAGATTTCTTTCATGTTTTCATTCATAAACCAATAAACTAGCGAACCCTGTTTATGACGTTTAGCTTACATACCGCCCTTAACGTAACAATTATTTTTTTACTCAAAACGATGCTTCGTTTTATTTACGTCAGTTAGTAGGCTCACAGTAGAAAAAAAAAACTTATTAGTTGATGAGTTTTATTTTATTTATCAAAATAGTACCTATCTGCGAAAAATCAGTGCTCGAACTGATTGATGAATGATTTTAATAAAAAAATTGATACGTTTTTTTATTTATTAGGCTTGCAAAGTCTCAAATTAATAAATAATAGTAAACCTAATCTTTAAAAATAAAACTATAAAGAATACTGGCAGCTAAATTTAGAATAACATTAATATAATAAATAATTAATATAAAAAAAAAAACAAAATATGACGTTTTTTAATATTCACCTTAGTTATCAATATTCTCATAAGGACTGTAGCCTGTAAGTGGTTTTATTCAGTCGTCCACAATTTATTCATAGTAGAAAATACTCTATCTACTGGTGCATATATGCCAGGTTGTTTGGTGCTTTTGAAAAAAGGGTAAATTTTGCGTCCCAAAGCTTTTTTCGGGGACACCGGAACAGGCAACCGAAAAAAGGGATAGTCCCGTTCAAAACGGGACGCATGGTCATGTTATAAATATGTCATCTAGAAAAAGTGTCTTAAGAAAACAGTCAAAATATGTTACGAAGCGATTTTATCGTATAGTTTATTTGTTCAAGGTATCTTATCGAATATATCAAATCAAATATATGCCATTTCATACAGGTAAATAGGTCTCCGGTCAAAGTCCACCATTGTTCACTTGAATTTATTGGATGTTAGTGATGCTCAACAACATTTTTGCCTTCGAGTGTAGTTTACTGTCAAATGGGGTAATTTGAGACTAATACCTTACTTGGGACATTTTCGAGGACAAATTTTATTTCTTGATATAGCAACAAACACACACAATAGCTCGGTGAATTTCATATCTAATACTGCATCAACGTTCGATCTACAGAAAAAGTGAATAAAATGTTGTTAATCCTTTTCCAAATTTTATAAATACATCATAAACTCAACCCTTTATGCGACACAATCAAAATGTCGTGAAAAACATTGTCCTTACAGCTAGCTATGAGCAAAAATCAGATGATTTCTTTCGATTCATAACTTCGATTCTCGATGTATTTAATTTTGACAAGTCCCAATTTACCCCCACAAGTAAGGTAACTTGGGAAAACAACTTTAAAAAAAATAAAAATAATATTGATGTTACCGTAACCCAAAATTTGTTCTGAACATGAAACTTTGACTAAACACTGGACTATAGAGAGATTAATATGTGACAAATAGCTATTACTACGCATTTGACATATCGTTGAACTTCAAAAGTATCCCAAATTCCCCCGTTTGACTGTACGCATGTTGTATTATTTTAAAACTAGCTTCCGCTCTGCGGTTTCACCCGCGTTCCCGAGGAACTTGTGTTTTCCCGGGATAAAAAGCCTATAGCCTTCCTCGATAAATGGGCTATCCAACACTGAAAGAATTTTTCAAATCGAACCTGTAGTTCCTGAGATTAGCGTGTTCAAACAAACAAACTCTTCAGCTTTATAAGGTTACAAAGAAATATATTATATGAGTATAGATGATTCCAGTAGATATATTGTATATGAATCATGATATTAAGTGGCATATTTAATTCAAAGGTTTATTTATGTAATATATAAAAAAATAACATTATTATTATGTATCTTTCAAAGTAGATTCATTTCAAAGTTTGACATTTTTGAAATACGCTTTGATCATTTATAAAATTTGTCGATTACAATTCTCTCGATACATTCACATCACTTATTGGCTAGACTGACTTATCTGAGGCCACACGTACCAGTGACATCCCGAGTACAATAGTTATCTAGGTTATACCTATAGCACGTGCTTATCAATTATACATGAATATTTTAGTATTTGAGGCGTGTTGTAATGTAACGCAGTCATAAAATAAATGCTGTAGCAGCCTCAGTTATTTATGTACCATAGGCACGGTTTTACTAACATACCATAGGGTTCATCATTATCATCATATCATCAGCATATAATGTCCCACTGCTGAGCTCAGGCCTCCTTTCCCAAATGAGGGTGAAAGGGAAACACCATAGGGTTGTTAATGTTAAATTATCGATTAATTATCTTAGTAATTTATAAAACTACTTTTTATTCTAAGTAAACCTACAGACCGCATGCCTGTTTGCAAGCGGTATCTGAAATTACACAAAATCGCTGCCCTAAGCTGAACATCTCGTATGTACCCACTCACACATGTGTAATGTATGTATACAATGTAGAATAGGTAAGTGCTATCGATTATATGCTAGTAATGTAGTCCTGAGAGGTTGTATACATTTATTATCTATCTTTTCACTAAACCTAGTAATTTATTCTATCGTATTAGTTATTTATTAGTAAGAACCCGCTTTTGCCGTCTAAATGTAGAGTTTGTTCGTAGAGCAAACAAACTCTACGTCCAGGTATATACTGCATCTGTTTTATATTTGTAGCGTGGCCACGGCTAGTTACCCTGTTGTGTTATGGGCTTAGCTTATGTAAGCATAATAATAAATGTTGGTGGCAGCCCTATAGGCTAGCCACGTAATATAAAAATGCTTGGTCTTGTAAAGACTCATTTTATGGGTGTGTCTCAGCTCGCTCGCGCTACGCAATTGCAATGATGTGGCATTCTGCCGACTCTACCTACGAGCGTCCTTGTACCGCATTTTGCCGAAGTGTCGACCGACCGCGGTGCAGCCATGAGAGAGCTTGGACTTTGATCTCGGGTCATTGGCCTTCTAGAAACTCCGATTCGATGCTCATCATCTTCGATCAAAATATACCACACCACACAATATCTAACTTTTTTTAAAGAAAGGATTATCACTCGGTTTTGAGGGCGTTGATTGATTGATTAGCTTGTTCCCAAAGTACTCGATTATTTTGTTCTAAAAAGATTAGAATCCCATTTCCAAATTCCCAAAATACTCCAAAGAATTATAATTGTTATTTTTTAATTTTCGAAATACTGTTTTTATATTGCATCTTACTGCAGTTTATACATTGCGGGTAATTCAATGATATTATAATAAAAAGAGGTAGATATCGCATTAACCAAATTCAGACAATTGTCGTAATTTTGCTTAGCGGCTACATATAGTTATCTCTTTCTGTACCATACGTTCCGTATTATCTATCGCATTCACCTAATTCAACAATAACTAAACGCCGCTTAGTATGAGGGTAGCATATCTCTATTATAATATCATTGGGGTAATTGAGATTATTCCCAAAGTTACTCCAGCTATTGTTCATCATCAATTCCCAAACTGCTCCATCGATAATTTTTATCGACAACCTAGCAAAAATGAATAAACAAGGCAAAAATTACAGCAAATCTATGCAATACCTCCATGGTGCTTAGTCAACAGTAAACTGAACCTTCTAGCAACTGAACTACAGGTTATTGCTCCGCGATGTTGTCATAATGTAATGCACAAATACTATTTAAGTGAATTATTCACAGAATTATTATAACACTTTGATGGCGTCAAGTTGCAGTCAGTTGCACCAGATCGATGGAATGTATTGATTATTCTTTGTATGCTGCTAGACTAGTTCTGATACCTATTGATAAAGGTGATACCTTTATCAATAGGTATCAGATCAGTGTATGTATTTCACGGAACAAAACGATTTTTGTAGATATTTAGGTAGTATAGGTACAGAAATTAATTTTAATTTGTTAGCGAAAGATATTTCCATAAACTGTTAATCCATATCAACAGCAACCGCTTAGGTATTGTATCTGGCCACTGAAAAATTTAAAAAGAGAATGCTGTAAAAAATAAATGCATGTATTTTTTGAAATGAAATGCATTTGTTAAGGCGGATTTAACTGTTAAGGCCTTGCAATTTTTCGAGGTGAAATACTAAAATATGAATGTAGAAAATTACAATTAGTGCATGCCGAGATTGTGAATATGCCTGTGATATATGATTTAATATGTCGAGCTCACGGACATAATGCATATAAATTATAAGCGGAATATGAATGTCTAGGTTCCTGTATCAGCAAACGCTTGTTTTAGGCAAGATGAAACTGACATACTATACCAAATCCCCAACCGAGAGCCAAAGAAGATTTATGGTTTAAAAAAAATAGACTGCCTGTCAGTTTTTTTAAACCACTTCTCCAGAATTAACATTCAATTTGGCAGAAAAATGGTTCTAGACGAGCGGCCTTCCTTTGTAATCATGAAATGTGTCTGGTTAATTTTCTTTTGGCCACCTAACATAGTTTCATAATATTTTTTCCAAATAATTCGGGGCTTTAGCATTGAGCTATTATTATTATAATAGCTCAATGATGATGGATGGAAAAGTCTTGAATATATACAATATTTAATAATTAAATTAAAATATCCTGTACCTAAAGCGAACACTTCATTCAAATGCGTTGTTGTCTTCTACAAAATCGGTAACTTTTACCGTTTCTTATAAAATTTTTGTTTAACATTTTGAATCTTTTTAAAAATATTTATATGTTATTTATTAGCAATTAAAAATATCATATCTTATAATTATTTAAGCAGTTTAATTGCAGATTATCAAATCGAATATTTTCAGCCAAGGATTTTTTGATTATATTTTTCCGCTCTGAATCTTTACAAACGGATGCACTCAAATGCAATTATTGAGCTTTACCACGTTCCATATACTTAAATATATTTTAATTAAACGGTTTTCACTATCTTCGAATATTCACTAACAAATAGATGAGGATTATTTTTACCATTTAAATCCAATACGCCCATGTAAGTAAGTACCTACAACTTATGTTTTATAAATCGTAGTAGGTATAATCTGTATAATCAAACATTTTATTTTCATATTTAATTGATTTTGAGTTGTAATTGTTTTAGAAATGTATGATTTAAATTTAGCGTGCTAGATAATGAAATAAGCAAAACGAGGGAGTGTTGAGAAGAGTCGATATCATAGAGATTATATAAGGGAGGAGGGTAAGAAGTTTGGTCATCTAATACGTCTCGAAGTACTTATTAATCCCTTGGCTCGTATTTTGACGCGCCGCCTATAAACTACATAGAAGAAAAAAAACAGGAACTGCTATTCAATTGATTGAAAACACTATAGAAGAAAAGCAAGGAAAACTATAAATTACATAAACCAAGTGAAAGCAAAGTAAAGTAAAGTAAGTCGTGTCGAATAAGGCAGAGGCTACGAAAAACGAAACACGATAGGCCGATCATTGTTAACAATCAATTAGCCAATAGAATTGCATAAAATTTACGTCTCGTCAGTGGTTAATATTTGATAACGATGGTCGGACTATCGTGTATCGTTTTTTGCAGTGTAGGAAGCAAACAAAAGAAAAGAAGAGGAAGCTACACCGACATGAACCCTATAGAAGTAGAATACACAAATAGCTTTTTTGCTATGGCTAGACACTTGTTGTGAGTAGTCTTGTGACATGAATGTGAAAGCAGTTTGGTTGGATACCTGACTGCTTGTCAGCCTGCTGACATCCTAGGTATAAATGAGAAAGTTTGTCTAAATATTTGTTACTCAATCACACCGTAATAACTGAATGGATTGAAATAATAATAATAATAAGAATTTATTTCAGAAAATAAATGATTCCATAGTTGTTAGTAAAAACTTAATAATAGTGTTAGTAAAAAACATAAACTTATATAAATATACAATTTTGACAACATTATCAGGGGCGTATGGCAGGGGCGTGCAACTGTAGCCACCGCCCCTGTAACATTGAGTCCCACCGCTCGAGTAGCGTACGTATGATGCTGTTTGGGCTGCCACGCAGGCGAGACATCAGCGACGCGCACCGTTTTCTTATGATTGCATAAAAGCAGTCGGTGCTCGCCTCTGCGAACATCGCTGATGCGCTACAAAATCGTGGCAACCCAAACAGCAGTGAAATGACACGGCCACATTGTTACGGGACGGACGCTGGTCCTACTAATATTACAAATGTGAAATTTTGATTGTGATTTGTGAAGATGTTTGTTACTCTTTCATACAAAAACTACTGCACGGATTTGGATGAAATTTGGCACACAGAATATGTTCTTCATTAGCACATAGCATGCTTTTTATCCCTGGAAAACATACGATCCCTCGGGACTGCGGGAGAAACTGCGGGGCTGGTAAAAAATAAAACACTCTTTTTAGTAGGTATACCATTATTTTTTAGTATTTCTTTATCATATTGTTTGTATAGTTTTTATTTAACATTGGTTCAAGGTTAAGCATTTACTTGTGGTTTTCTGTTACATCGTGTTTTGTTTTTGGAAAATCCAAATTCACCAAATCAAAGGACAAGTAAAAAAAAATTTCACATATTTATCATACATAGTAACATAGTTATTATATTAGTAGGGATAAAGATTCCAAGGCTATTATTGTTTAAATTAATAATTGAAGAATCAGTAATTTAAACTAACCATTTGAGCTCCTTCCAAAAATAGAAAGGGGCTCTATTTTAAGAAAAAAGAAATAACTTGTACCCACCTATCTACTCAAAGGTGAGTTTCCAAGGTATGGATTTCCAAAAATCACGTATTTTATGATTGGTAGTTTACAAAAATCTCAGCAATAATGCTTTGCTTTTGTATTGAAGTATAAGTGAACTATCTATACAAAAAAAAAATCTTTAAATAAATGACGTAAATAGGTTTTTAACTGTTCTTGTATTTCTAAAGATGCTTCTACATTTTCTCTAGTGTTTCTAATTCAAATAACACAACAAAATAAAAAAAAAAAACGGTGAATTCTTGATAATGAGGAGTCATTGTACTCTGCGCTGTTATTGAACTAGTTTTTTTTTATAAACTCATGCGAACGTGTTTTTTGCAAGTGAAGTAGATATTTTTGTCATATGTTTTTTGAATTAAACACACAAAGCACTGGCTCGCTTCGCTATAGTGACGTCGTAGGTAAATCGAATTTGGACTTTGAACGACCTTGTTTCGATCTTGTTTTGAGCTCGTTTATAATACCAACCGCATTTTTTTGCACAGTTGTTTTTAGTCTTTAGTATTTATTTGGGCGATTTTGTCTTTAATGAGTAAACATGAAGTACGCAAGATCGTTAGTAGGTAGTACATACCTACTTAGCAAGTATTGCTCTGCAACATAATTACGTTTTTTTCCAAAGAATATACCTAATGAAACTTGAGTATTAAAATTTTGGCATTAGTTGATCGATGGATTTCTGCGCTAGCATCATCGAAGCTCTAGAAATATCCAAATAATTCCCCATCTTTACTCACTACCTCATATGACTCCCTATAAATAAGTTCCCTCCCAGCAGGGTGGCAGCGTTTCCGTTTAGTTATTTGATTTTCATCTGTTGATAGAGTTAATTGTAAAGTGCCTTATCAGGACCTAAACTGAATAAATTACTTTTTGAATTGATTTGATTTCAAAAATAAAAAATCCAGTTTTTAAGTTGCAGTCGTATAAAAATATGTGAAGGTCTTTTAGAATGCCATTAAATATTTACTTGAATGGTTTGGTTTCAGATTACAGAACAAGGCAGATGGAGCGCGCGGAACACGGGAGTGAGCCAAAAAAGCAAATACAAATTGAAAAACACAGCTGGTAAACGCCTTTGAATTTGCATTTGCTTTGTTACTGACGAATACCAGGTATGTGGCTTTCAATTTGTATTTTCTTTTTTGGCCTCACTCCCGTGTTCCGCGCTCTCTATCTACCTTTTGTTCTGTAATCTGTGAGTTTGGTAGTGTTTGTTAGCATAGCTAACGGTTTGATTTTTTCCCTTACTTCCCGCTAGTTATGACAGACTCCATTGTTAGAAAAGGGATGCTTACTCTTATCAATCCTCCTCGACTGTAGGTACCACGTGGTACCACATCGTAAAGACGGTAAAACCCTACATTGCTCATTTTCCAACACGCAAATGACCGGTTTTATTGTATAACTAAATAAATTATAACTCTATCTTTAAGTATCCGGCTTTAGAAATGTATTTGTGTTATTATTTCGTGTATTCAAACATTCGGTCGGACACTACCAACGGTTAAGAAAAAAAAAAACCATTTAGGTTACTAACCTGCACATAAAAACGTGTTTATTATGATGGTTCCCGTCGTGTGTATCATGTCTTATAATGATATTAAAACTTGACCGTTATTTGAAACCTTATAAAATGAGATAGGCCTTCCTTGTTTTCTGCTAGACTTCCTTCTTTGTCTACCCAAATATTGCCGTCTCGCTCGCACATCTCCCCACTATTCACCCAGGCAGAGCGCGAGCTTGAGCCACGCGCGCTATCTCGTCATTGGCGTCCTGTTTTCTGCAACGGACGGTTGTGCCTAGCCTAGCCTAGGCACTCGTAAGTTATTTGTATATTTTATCTTTGTTCCTTCTTAGTTTATTAAAATAATAATATAATGATTTTAACGGTGTTACCGTTCGATATTTTAATTTAATTTTGATATTTTATGTTCATGTCTTTGAACAGCTAATTAAGCTTAAGCAGCTTAAACTATTTAATCTACCCACTTTTTATTGATAATTTTGCTTTTATTAATTTATTAACCTTGGTTTTTCCTAGGTTAGTTCCTGTTTTGTTCACAGTTGAACATTAATATTTAAATTACATCAAGTGCTTCACAACGTGCGAATAGTGATAACGGATACTGCCCTGAGCAAAAATGATCTAAAAGGCAGCGTAACACTGGGTCGAGTAAGGTCCTCAAGTAAATCCAAATGCCTCATATATCTGATTCTCGGATCTATAATAAAATTAATAATGACCGCAGGCGATGTTAAGGTGTCGAAAACGTTAGCAGTGCCGTCTAAATAACAATTTATTATATAGTTAAATATTTTTAAGAAATTTGCCGCTGTAACAACTTTGTGCTAGCTTGTGTGTTACTAGTTACTTAAATAAACCTCTGTTGAGGATCTTGCCATGAAGCGGTGATTAAAAGTGAAAAGTGAAAGAAGTTGATTGATAATAAAAAAGAATTTAAAGTGTTATGTAGTGAATTAGAATTATTACAACTTATTTGTACTGAAATTATTCAAATGAGGAATTGTGATCCGCTAACCAGAAATTTCGCCTGCCATTATTGCTAGTCTAGTTACAGTGCTTAAAAAAGTTTAAACATTTTTGCCTCTAATAAAAAGGATCAAATGCTCCTGCTTAGCAAGCTAGTCTGATCCATACACCAACCCGCGCAGGGCCAGGTGACTCAAAACATACCCGCGCAGGGTATTTTCGTGGATGTTGTGCCCGTACGCACATTCCCCATTATTATTAGCCCCGCGCAGGGGCAGTGACTTAAATCATACCCGCGCAGGGTATTGTCTTAGATCTTGTGCCAGTACGCATATTCCTTATTATTATTAACCCCGCGCAGGGGCAGGTGACTTAGAACGTACTCGCGCAGAGTATTTGCTTGGATGTTGGGCCGGCACGCACATTCCCCATTATTATTAACTCCACGCAGGGGCAGTCACTGAAATGTACGGGTACGGGGTATTTATTCTCTTGGATGTTGTGCCCTTACTCCGTATGCACATTCCCCGTAATAATCAACCCTTTGCAGGGGCAGGTGAGTTGAAATATACCGTCGCGTGTGTTCTTTTGAGATGTTGTGCCAGTACTCCGTATGCACATTACCAATAATAGTCAAGCCCTTGAAGGGGCAGATGAGTTGAAATGTAGCCTCGTGAGGTATTTTCTTGGATGTCATGCCTGTACACACATTCCCCATATTAATCAACTGCTTGCAGGGACAGAAATGTACCCTCGCAGGGTATTATTTTGGATTTTCTGCCCGTACGCACATTTTCCATCATAATCAACCTCTTACAGGGTGACTTGAAATGGACCCTTCAAGTCTGGTTTCAAATACATCATGTCGCGCCTGACGCATATGAATCTTTGCGTGACCTTAGAATATACTCTCGCAGGGTACTACGTTTGGATGGTGTGTCTACGCACATTAACGATGAAAGGATTAAAAAGGCAGTGGTGTGTTTGAAAACCTATTTTGCTTTTCAATTAAAAATTAAATGATCCTGCTTTAGAAACAGGTCAAAGCAGATTTTTACTCTATCCCTGCCTCGTAGGAAAAAGGGACTAAAAATATATACCCTCAACGCAGGGTACTTTACCTAGATATTGTGCCTCTTCTCACAATCGCCATCTAAATCAACCCATGCAAGGACAGGTGATTTGAAATGTTCTGTCGCACAGTCTCTAATATAACCACCCACATGGGAATAGTTGGTTTTAAAATGTACATTTGCAAAGTCCTATGCCGAGATGCCTCTACGCATATTTCCCATCATTATCAAATCTCACAGGGGCAACTAACTGGAAAATGTACCCTTACAGTGTACTCTTAAGTACTTGACTTGGAGGTTGGTGCCCTTACGGACTTGTTCTTATATATTTATCCCTCGCAGGGGTCTTACCATACTCGTTTTTTGCAAGGTGCTTAAAGATTGACATTTAATAATTTCAAAGCGGGACAATAAATTCTATTCCACCAGCAGGGTGACATCTAAGCACCCCCGGTTTATATACTGAAAATAATATAATACACTGTCGATGCGTATTGTTTTACCAAAAAACCGTTGGTAATGTCAAGTCATTCGGTTCAGTACTGTGGTATCAGATATCCACCCGTACCATTGAACATTGTCTGCTGATGCTAAAAAGTGGTGAATCTCAGTTCTCAGTTTAAGTGTATTCCGAACCGGTGGTAAATTCAACTGTATGTAACAAATTAACGTTTATAAGTGCCTTATCAGGACCTAAACTGAATAAATGACTTTTTGATTTTGATTTGATCTCACTGACCTATTATAACGTGTGATACGAATTAAATGTTTACCGTATCGCTGATTTATTTCAACCCTGACTGGTTGTGCAAAATTCAGATCTCAGGCATGTTTTCACTAGTAAATGTGAGCGACGCACATACGAATCTATGACCAATAATGGTAACTATATTATACATAGATAACTTGCCTACCTTTCGGTCTCAGCCAAAAGTTTTTTGCTTAATTAACCAGTGGGGTAACAAGCATATAGGGAATAAGGAATACCTATTATCGATTATTTAAATGACTTTCTCCTGCCTTCCAAGGCGTTATGTTTTAATTCTAAAACAAGAATGAATAAAATTGTGCTACAGAGGCTTACACTATGTTGACAAATTTACCCACACTCGCAGGGTTTTTGGGGGTTCAATGGAATACTAGAAATATTATTGATTTTCTTTCAAAATCACCTTAGAGCCTAATCGGTCTATTGAACTTATCGAGCTTGGTAATATCCCAAAAGAGTCTGCACTACCGTGATTCAGCATACTTTTTTGATTCAACTGCAATCGCAATCTCATTTTCTATTGAAATTTATAATCAGATGAAGCCTGTAAGCGCAATAAACAGTCGAACAGTTGTTTAGCCAGGAAAATGTTGCATTGCAATAACAAAGCACTCCTCGCTATCTCGAAAGCATGACAATATCTAAATTAAACGTCACCTATGTTCGGAATGAGGGTGACAATCATCTGATGAACCGTATCATCGTCATATGAATGTAACATTCTAATTTCTTTCATATATTAGATTAGATCCTCGTCTATTGTTACTGATTACCAACTACTGCTCGAGGAGCACTTACACAGCGGATACGCCTGCACAATAATATGGAACGTACATACTTAGTTGAAAGTTTTGTATTTAGACTAAAGCATGAATAAATGTTTTACGAAGAAAAAGCACCTTTGTTCCACGTGGAATTACCACCTAGCATAACATTACCCTCTATCTTGTTTAATCTCTAAACTGCTACCTCAGCTAAATTGGTTCGAAACAAACTTTTAGTAACTAATTCCTCGATAGTATTTCGGAGGGCAGACCTCAAGTTCAGAGCTTTGACAGTCCCATTCACGATACAGCACTATCGATAGATACATGGACGGTTTTTCTACCTCCAAGTAGGTACCATAAGATGGTCTGGAATTATAGAAATATGAGTATTGGATTGCTTGTTGTAACCATGGCATCTTTGTTGAAAAATCGCTTCTAACCGTAGCTTGTTTGAAATAAAATGAACAAACTTAAGTAGTCCATTTGTCACAATGACTCCTGTACTAATAAAGTTATTAACTACTTGCTTCTTACACTTAGATGAATGTTCATTATGCTGAATAAGTCAGTGGTATCAAATGTATGCAGTTTTAGTTCTCATGTGTTGGTTGGACATATTTTGATATATATTGATACGATAGATAGTCGATAGACTCGTGTAATTTTTAGAAACATATCTAAAATTTAAGTAACGAATTTTGTATATCCAGACCGACACAGCGTTGTCTTAATTTTGTAGTGTGTTAAGGTTGCCTTCAACCTTGTACCTTGTGTAAGTACCCTTGTACCTACATGACTTCACTTTCCAGTTTTAGAACAAGTAAAAGTTATGTTATGATGTTACTTTTGATCGGTCTTTAAAACTTATATTTCTGGTTAATGTTTATGCAGTAATGTTGCTGGTGATTATAGCAAAATACCACATGTAAGTAAAAATGTACTGTATGTAATTAACGTTTTGATTAGAATATATGATGTACCTACACGTGTCGGAGAATAATAATGTCGGTAGGTACATAGACTATAGCAAAACATATAGCTATACATTACTGTGTGTACAGATTGTATTCGCCTTTTATACGATAAACGTAACACAGCAAAATCCACCAACTATTGACAAGACCTGCCAAAGCTGCATCTTTAATAGGGTGCGAAATAGAATAATTCATCGCTGGTGCTGGCATAATCAGTTCAGATCCACTAAATCTGGTCTCATGCCCATTAGAGATCTGCAACCCTTTCAGACAGTTACCATATAGCTGATAATAAGCCACTAATCGCGGGATCACATTATCTTCGCATGATTAATTAAATACTTGAATGTTGCTTTTCAATCACATACGATACATGTTTTTATGCTCATCAATGATTTGATTAAGATCTTTGCTTCTAGCCATTTACACCTACATATTTCGTTTGTACTTTATAAATAAAATTACAGTACCTCGCACATCTTAGTATTTTTGATACCTATTCTCTCTCACGATACCTTCAGACTTACACAGAAGTCTGTACACGTATGACCTATACTGGAGAAATCACAGGTACCTACCTATCTCACAAATAACTTTATGCTACAAGCATAATATCACATTGGCATCCACTTTCACCAGGCGAAAACAAACACGTCTCATTTTATAAGGTTTCAAATAACGGTCAAGTTTTAATAGAAGCGTTTTACCTGAAAATAAAACGCATATTAAATACTTACCTTATTTGAAACCTTAATTTTTAGTTCTGCCTGGTATTTCGACTCAATGACGAGATAGCGCGCGTGGCTCAAGCTCGCGCTCTGCCTGGGTGAATAGTGGGGAGATGTGCGAGCGAGACGGCAATATTTGGGTAGACAAAGAAGGAAGTCTAGCAGAAAACAAGGAAGGCCTATCTCATTTTATAAGGTTTCAAATAAGGTAAGTATTTAATATGCGTTTTATTTTCAGGTAAAACGCTTCTATTTTACCTTGTTACCGTGTATTACTATTACCTATATGTACCTATGCAAAATGAATGATATTTACCTATAGTCTTTTTGCTCTTACTACTGAGCAAGTAAACAAGCGTAGCGGTGAAACTAGACATCAATACAAAGCAGGTACCTAGTCTAAAGGGAAACTGCATCCACATACCACATTATTATGTAGGTACCTATTCTATTTAAATACCGTAGGTTCTGGTTGCATCTACGCAATACGAATCCGGTTCCACTGTTTACTATGCATGTAAATTGATCGGATCATTGACTGATTTTAATGCTAAAGGTTATACAAACAAAATGTAGGAAATACAATTGACGTTTTGTACACTGAAAGTGATGATGTTTAGGTTAGTTGTACATCAAACAAATCTATAAATTTATCAATCTATGAGAACGTGGTAATTCTACAAGTATGTGTTTTTTTCTATAATTATCAATTTTCCCATCTCTAAAGGAAAATATAGAATGATCAATATCTCATAGATTTGTTATCTTATGGTTCACAGCGAGTGATATAGATATAAAATTAGATTGAAAACTTTTCACATCTATTTTTGATAGAGCGACGTCAGCGACCTACATTTGAAAATGAACAATTGAAATTGTTCAAAATAAGCCTAGTCGTCTCTTAAAAATAGTTGCATGGTTATTTATTATCACACTTGGTTATCATACTACATAATATGTTATTTTGTTTGTTACTTTTTCACGACTGAATCTCTGAACCGATTGCTATGAGCTTAGCGATGAGGCACGCAATAGCTTATGATATGGAGATGCACATCATCATCAGCCTATAATGCCCCACTGCTGAGCACAGGACTCCTTTCATAAATGAGGGTGAAAGGGAATGGGTAATACTCCACCACGCGTGCCCATTGCGGATCGGTGGAGGTAGGCTAGTGGTCAACCTACTGTTGGAATTTTTCAAGCCGGCTAGGAGGCATCCAACTAGCTTAACGACTATCACAATTAAGTGATAACCGGGACCAACGGCTTTACCTGCGTTTCTGTGCCTTCCGAAGCACAGAAACGCTCGATTTGAAATACCACTAGGCGGTCACCCATCCAGGTACCGACCACGACTATGCCGATCGATTAAGAACAGCTAATCAAGCTACACCATGAGCGCTTCGAGATGCACATGGCAACTTTTTATCCCGTAAACTGTAGGGAACAGCTAGTTTTTAGATTACAATATGGATACCATCACCACTTTGACATTTAGGTATAATGTTATAACAAAGTTGCATGTGTCGACGAAGGGGGCAGGTCTTTATTATCAATGTTATGAAAGGTCCTGACCTGATTGTAGAAGACTGATAAGCTAAGTCTAGACAGGCAGCTGTATGCTAGTATTATTAGGTATGTACTTTGGCAACAACAACTATTCACTGATAAGTGATATGCGTCGAAATTCCCTTGATGTGTGAGCTGTCACGAGAATCTTGTTGACATTCTTATATATTTTTTGGTTTTGACGTAAGTAAGTTCAATCTCTTGGCTCCAATGCATCTATACGCCCGTGTATTTCTTTCTTTTACATGTTCAAAATATTAGTGGAGTACAAACAAATGTATTCCACTATCATAATAAATTGTTAGATATCTATAATAACCTATAGTTTTATTACAGCAATAATAATAATAAGCTATACTACTCATAGCAAAAGAAATTTTTGTTTTTAACCGCGGGCCTCCGAAAGTATCAGTCTCATTTCATAAATTCTTTCACTAATAGTTGTACGTAGTATATTATTTACTCTATGTTAATAGGAAGCTACATTATCCCCGAGTGTTATAGTCTACTTTTCATCCCGAGATCGCGGGTGAAACCGCGGGGGACAGCTAGTCTATACATCTAATTACTTGTCCTCACTAACTAAGTGCTAACTGAGGCTACAAACACACAGGTTTCTTTACTAGTAATTATACAGGGTTATTGGAAAAACATTAACAACCTCTCAGGACTATATTACTGACATTATAAACAACAACTTTTGTGCTATGGCTTTTAATTATTCTTCATATTTTAATTCATCAGACTTTCATACAAAAATAAAAATATTTTAATTCAACGCTCTAAATGTTACGCAAAAGAAAATACTACGTGACAGTGCACGGGAGGCGTACGTAGGCAAAATACAGAATTGAAATCAAATATTCTTCTTGAATAATACATTTACCAAAAACTATCTTGAAAGTTTGTTTTTAACCGACGAAAAAACGGAGGAGGTTTACAAGTCGACGAGTATATATATATTTTTTTTTTATGTATGGTCACGCATAACTTTTTACAGACTACTAGTCCGATTTTGATATTGGATAGGGTATACCTCGAAGGTGGTCCCATATTTTGGATACAAATAACCTACCCTAAGGGTGGGAAAATAGGGGTGATTTATTGTTCACTCACAGATTTTAATGCTGAGTTGTGTATTAAATCAAAAGAAATAAAAAATTAAGCATGTAATCATTAGTAGATTATAGCCACAAAAAATTATAAAATAAAAACTTTTTTTTGCTTTTCAGTTTTTTATTGTTGTATTGGTAAATGTATTATTTTTTGAAAAAAAAAACATAGAACAAAAGTTGTTGTTTATGATGTTAGTAACACAGTAGGTACTGCAAGGTTGTTTGTGTTTTACCAATAACCCTGTATGTATTGATAGTCATTATAACGTTAGTATTATTAAATGTAAAGTGCGTAATGATAAGACTCTGCCATATAATCCGCATAATGATTTTTAAAGTATCCGGGTATTACACAATTTAGGCATAAAACTTAACAGATCATTGCGATAATTTAAACAATTAGGCTGGCTGGAGACAAGATAAAAGTGTGCCTAATAAATTCTAAGACCCACTGCGAAATTATTCTATAGATATAAAGTAATACCTATAAAAATGTACCTGCCTACTTCGAATCGTTATCTTATTGTTTTATTATTATGAATTAATATTTATTCGACAATTTATGATTATATACCTATCTGTACCTAGTACTTAATTAGGTGTGATTTTGATCGATGTTGTTTTTGATGAATTTCCTTAATTACCACCTCTCATGACGTTAGAGGTACTAACTACGTCATAATAATGTTACATACATGGTCGTTACCAAAAAGTTTATTTACTTTATTGGTTAACGTTTCAGTGACAAATATGAAAAAAAACAGTTCTATGCTACTGACTGATCCATCAACGCAGATCCTAAACCGCTGCGGCTACAAACTTGAAATTCGCACATGTTCCTTTTTTAACGTAAGGGTCCACTAAGAAGGGGTTTTGGAAATTCAAACCTTAAAGGGGGTAAAAAGAGGAGATTATGTTTGTATGAAAAATCTTATTTCTCAGGTTTATAAACATGAAAATTAGCATAATTACTTATAATATATAATTATCTTGATTACCAGTAGAATCATTCCATATTATCTTGTTACAAAACTGATCTATACTATTTGTATGAAATATTATTAAAAATATAAAATATTCCATCTTGAAAGTTTGTTTTTGGTAAATTATCTAACTATCTAACTAATATTATAAAGAGGAAAGATTTGATTGTTTGTTTGTTTGTTTGTTTGTTTGCATTGAATAGGCTCCGAATCTACTTAACCGATTTGAAAAATTCTTTCACTGTTGGAAAGCTACACTATCCCCGGGTGACATAGGCTACTTTTTATCACGGGAACGCGGGTGAAACCGCGCGAGACAGCTAGTGTTTTATAAAAAGTCATAGAACAATGTTTATGATGTCAGTAATACAGTCCTGCAAGTTTGTTCGTATTGTACCAATAACCCTGAATACTTTCATAAAAAAAGAGTACCTAGGTACCTACCTATCGGTTCTCTGTTATACTAAAAATAACATTGTTACATTAGTAAGTAGGTATATACATAAAGTGGCAATCATTTTCATTATATGAAATTATATCTACAAGTCATCGTACACAGAATTATATCCCACAGCGGATGTCATTATGCACTAACTAACAACTGTAGATTTCCACTGCTCACTTAGGTATTTTATTTAGTGTATTGTTTGATTTCTGCTCAAAAATTGTATTAAAACGACCGCTATGACGTCAATACAAGTGTTTTTGTTTAATAATAAGAACCATCTATTTATTATTCCAAGTTTTTCAAGTCTTTTTCACAACTTTGTGTGAAACTGTACAAATAAGTACAATTTATACAAAAAAGCAACAAAATACAGTAAACAATAGATTGATTGTACTAGTTGGGTCTAAAAGGCCCCAGCCAGCATGTGCTGCATGCAAGTATATAACAGCGCTGATTTTCGGCTGGATTCACGGACGGATGGTCGGTTGATAGACCGGGAGATACTGGCACACATTACCTGGTAATTTGTACCAGTATGCCGACCCTTCAGGGGTCTATTTACGTAATGACAAAAAGGAAAACAAAACAACAAAAATGTTGTGGAACAAATCGTTCGACACTCGTAATTTATCCGACACATTCGATTAACGTTCACGCGATTGGGCCGCCCCGGTACCAGTGCTATGACCATCATTTTCCTTTTCGTCATTCCGTAATTAGACCCCTGAAGGATCGCCATACTGGTACAAATGACCAGGAAATTTGTGCCAGTATCTCTCGGTCTATGAACGCATACGCGGCCTAAAAGAAAAGACACAAAGTGGACACAAACAACTTTATTATAATAATAAAAAAGGCAACATAATAAAATATAGTACTATACTAATTGTCCATGGTACTAATACAAAACAGCAGTCAATAAAACAAAATTGAAAATACAGGATAAATATTAATAAGCATTAAATGATTATATTCAACTTGAACAAAATTATAAAGAATAAATAATAATACCTACTGCCGCTAATGAAAACTGTAGAATCCCCACAGTAGCTTCTGAGATTAGCCTATACACAATAAAACGCGGCGGGACTTTAATTTATAATAGACTAGCTGTCCCCCGCGGTTTCATCCGCGTTCCCGGGATAAAAAGTAGCATAATATGATGTCCCTCTCCATACCATAATCTGTATGCCAAAGGTTCCTTCTCCATACCATAGGTTACCTGCATGCCTTTCATGATGGTCCGTTGAGTAGTGGTTGAGGCGTGAAGGCGTAAGAAACAAACAAACAAACTCACTTTCGCATTTATAATAGTTAGGGAGGATATCAAGTGATGAGATATATGTATTGTGAAGAACAAATTGCCAATGCTGTTGTTATGTTATTGGTGGTCAATCAATATTGTTTGAACAAAATAAAAAATGTTTGCCCCGTTGTTATTTCGTAGGCTCTATAGTTTCTGAGATTACGTGATTAATCTGGGGTTTTTAATATAAATAGATATATAATAAAGAGATAAAGAAATATTTCATCGAAAATACTAGAATACATTCAAGCATTAGAGTATAGAGAACTCCGCCCTATTTAGGTATTGTGATTTCTGTGACTCCGCGACTACGTGCCAGCAGAAAAATGAGGTACCTACCTACCTACCTACTATGTGCGTTGTTTACATATACAATACATTTATGCTATTATGTACCTCTTCTGTTTACTATTATATTTAATTAAAACTTATCTGTTCGTGCCCGGCGTCTCCTGGGTAAAATGTCCAACTTTTCAAATAGTTTTCCCAAAAAAAAAAAAATATATACAACAGAAAAGGAATCGGTCAAATCGGCCGAACCGTGCTCACATGCATGATGCTCGGCAATAGATTTATTATTTCTATAAAATACCTATGTAAAAATGGATTTCATGCTGTTTCTCACAATTATTAAAATATTCACACACAGAGGGTCTGTGAATATTTTAATTATTATAAACAATGAATACTTAATTATTATTTATCAGGTTTATGTCTATTATTTTGTAGGTACATTTGATTTTTATTTATACATACCTAAATTATATAACTTCCTTAATTTTGTTTGTTATAATATAATTTGTTCTATGTTAGTGTAGGTATACAATAAAGAATATTTCATTCATTCATTCATTCATAACTGCAAAAAAAAAATCTTGAGACAATCCGTATGAGTTAACAATGTAGATATATTATGATACCCACAGATATAGACGCGGAGCAAAGCTACTAAAATATAATAGTATCAGTGCTCAACCTTTTACACAGGAATAACATTAATAAAATCCAATATATGTATATATACTTGAATAGCTATATCGAATATGTATGTAGGTTAATGAGGTCGCCATGTTTGACGTCACTGTAGTAGTTAATATTAGGTGGAGTTAGAAATACCCAGCAGCAAACGGGCAAGTATTAATGATGACCTTTGAATCTGACACATTTAGATCTATACGGATATAACATCCGTCTTTATTTAGAGAAGGCATTTGAACATGTATTTATTAGACTTGGTCAATAGATACAATATTAGATTCCGTCCAATGTTTTTTTCCGCGTATGGAATCTAATTTGTTTCCGGTAGCAGGCCTGTCTCACTCCCATGTTTATGTACGATTTCGCGCCAACAGTCTACCGGACTAACGCTAGTCGGTTGCAACGCGCCCGCAGCGAAAGACGCGTGTGGGTATAAATAACTACGTACTTATATAGTGTTTATTGTTCTTATTTTAAAACTATTTTGTGTTGGTATCGTTGTTTTCATAGTACTAGATTTTTTGTTGTTGTTTCATTGTATTGTCCTAATGTCCTTTTTGACTTTATTAAGGTCGGCAAGATCTAATAGGCCCGTTTTGATAGCATACCAGTGTGTCAAAAAGAGACGAGACCAGAATAGACACCCACTTGTCTAAACGGGCCACTGAGACCTCAACAACTAATGTGACTTATTTTTAACCGACTTCAAAAAAAGGAGGAGGTTTCTCATTTCGACCGTAATAGTAGATTATTAACCAAGGGGATAAAGCAGTGTCTTCTGTCGCGGGTGACGATTTAAATCGGGAGCGCGCGTAACGAAGGACTCGAGGTTTACTCCCGAGCGTAGCGAGGGTGTTAAAAACTTAAATCACGAGCGAAGCGAGGGATTTAAGACGAGTCCTGAGTGTAGCGAGGGATTTAAGTTCACCTAAGACTAAGACAGCTTTATCACCGAGGAAAATACTCTACTTTTCGTACCATTTGCGAAAAAATTAACACAATAATATGAGATAAGCATTTATTAAAAATAATGACAATTAAAAGTAAAAGCTAACATTTGAAACATTGGTCCAATTATTGATAGAGAGAGTTACATGTTTGTATACTCAATGGTGTGAACACAGATGTAGTTCAGTATAAATTTCGGTAAGTATTCCAAATTTAAATCACATTCTCCCCCTAGAGGATGAATGAAATTCAGTACAATTTTCTTTCCCTGTTGTAGCAAGTGGTACGAAAATATTTTTTTTATGTGTGATAACTTCGTCGTTTATGAACCGCTTTTTTTTTTAGAAACTGTTAATTAATAGTTCCAGAATAGAGAGTGTTCCCTCTTCAAATATACAAACAAACCAATGTTACGTTTTTATAATAATAGTATTATTATACACTAATGAATATACATTAGTGTAGATTTTACTTCTACCTTTTTAGAATAACTAGTCAGTAGAATAATATTCAGAAAAATTTTACAATTCTAATTGTTATTACTTACTCAGTATATCCTTTTTTAAATAATTCTTTAACTTTATTATTTTTTATATAACAAACTTGAAGATTATTAATAACAAACGTTGTGAATTTTGGCTGACGGCCCTGGACTAGGTAGTCGTGCCGTTTCTTGTCCCGTCGTCAGTTATTCCAGATTTTATATACATGTATGTTACTAAAACCCTTCCCCAAAATAGTTGTATTTAGTTTCGTAGACAGAATACACATTCAGTATACAAAGTATCAGTATAGGCCTAAAACTTAGATTAAAATATGCAAACATTTAAAAATAACTTTCTGCTCTAATACTAGTTAGCTAGGATATTTAAAATGTTATTATTCAATAATATATAATATAATAGATATAATAGTAATATAATAGTAATATAATAGTAATAGGTACATACATAACCGATAAGGAAATATTGAAGATTCATAATACGTCATTAGACAACCCTACCGTAAGACGTGCCGCGTCATACAGGATAGAGTTATACGATAGAAAGAGAGGGAAGTTGTAGGTGAATATAATTTTAGGCGCGCAGCGCTGCGCGAGCTGGATTGCGCCTTATTACGTCGTTCCAAGAGTCGCTTTTTATTTAAATGTCGTTTTCGAAGTGGGTTTTCTGTACGTAGTACTATTGAATATTCTGTGCCGGTAGGTTATAAATTGTACCAGACTTATACGTTAAATTCGTTCGCGTTAGATAGGTTAGGTATAAGTAGGTACGTAGATTCACTAATCTCTCTGAAATTGTAAATGTTATGTAGGCATTGTAATTGTAATTTGTAACAAGAGATAAGCATCAAAGTCATATATTCTGGGACATAAATAAGATAAGTACGTGTAAGTATTTATACACCGACCAGAACCTAAAACCTCCGGAAGGCATAGCGTTTTTTTTTCTGAAACCTTCTTTCAAAACTTTATATTCAAAATCTTAGCAAGAAGTAGGTAAGCATGTATCTTTGACTTATTATATTAAGATTACGATAAGATAATTAAATTCAGACGTGTTCCGGATAATGTTTCATTATAATTAAGCAACACGTTCTTATTTCTCGTGTTGTAGACACGAGAAATAAGTATATATAGTAGAACCCGCCGTATCATCACAGCGCATGTGAGGAAACGATTCGTTTCACCCGGGATCTCTAGGTCATGCATGACGCGTTATTCGTCTATCGTAGATAAATAAAAGATTTACATAGGTAAAGTACGTTATACTCGTCAATGATATGTAAATAATGGAATTTTATTTTTTATACTACTAAAGTAGCAAACAAGCATACGGCCCGCCTGATGGTAAGCGGCTACCGTAGCCTATTGTCGCTTGCAACATCAGGCGTATCACTCGCGCGTTGCTGAACCTATTGTATGTTTTTTTTTCTAACACTAAGGTGGCAAACAGGTATACGACCCGCCTGATGGTAAGCAGTTACCGTAGCCTATGGACGCTTGCACGGGTATCACTCGCGTGTTGCCGACCCTCAAGAAGTCTCTTCACACCCTTCTTGAAGAACCCCATACTGTACTCCACGGGAAATCCACGGCGGGGAAATAATTTCCACAGTCCGAGCGTCTCCACGAATATCGAGGAAATAACATGAAATTTTCATTAAGTCGTTCGGTCAAGTTACCATAGTTGATTTTACAACAATAATTATTTTATGCATGTTCGAAAAGGATACAGTTTACATATCAGTTATGGTTCTTTACTTTGACTGATCATCGTTGCAGCGAATGGTTTTGGTAATAGTTACCTACCAACCTACGTACTCATTCGAGCCTGAGCGTTTGGTGAGGAAACCATCAGTGCAAGGGTCCCCCACGCGATTGTGCCGCCGGTACCAGTGCTATGACCATCGTTTTCCTTTTCGTCATTACGTAATTAGACCCCTGAAGGGTCGCCAAACTGGTACAAATGACCAGGAAATTTTTGCCAGTATCTCCCGGTCTATGTGGATTAATTCAATAAACCTTGAGAAAAATGTGCATTTAACTTGCTTCAATAAGATTTCTTTTAGACTTCCTAGTGTTTATGTGCATTTGTAGTTTTAAACTTACTAGTTTAAAATATGTGTAAGCAGGTACTTAGAATAAAATAACATAGTATCTACTTAGTAGTTGCAACAATACTTCAATGCATTAATTAGATTTTTAACAATGCCTGTTTATTTATACAAAATGTTACTGAATAAAATATCTGTTCTGTAAGTAGGTACCTATATGTCCCCCTATTACATATTTGAATAAATTATAACATTTAAATAGTCAAATAATCTATTTTGAAATAAATTAGTACCTGGGCCTATGCTTCCCGCTCCGCCACACAAACCTGTGATAAAACATCGTACACGCTTGCATTGCTGTGACTGGTTATGCTAGCTTTCCACCCGGCATGCGGCAGTTACACCCACGACTCTAATTTACCCAAAGGAGATGAATTTACCTACCCTAAGATGTTTTTTTTTAAACCCTTCCTTAGTTGATATGTTATTTATGTACCCGTGTGAAAATTTCTAGTATAGACCTAAAAAGTCAGTTTCTCCTTTTATATTTACCACATATTTACCTATAGATAGCATATAATAATAATAATAAAAGTATATTGGCATGAGACACTTATATACAAGGTTTCGTAATGTTAATCTTAGACTATGTTATTTTATTAAAAGCTTCTGCTGATGAGCTAGGCAAAAGCCTAAAAAGCCTTTCTTTGTGTACTTACCACCTTCGGCCGCATCATCACTTACCATGGTGAGATTGCAGTCAAACACAGGCCTATAAACAGTAAAAAAAAAAAAAAATATAATAATAAGATATAAATTATACTTAATAATTAATTGCGTATTTTTTACCTCATTTTTATCTGTTCTATTGGATAAAATTATCATATTATTTTAGTAAAATAACCTTGAGAGCAGTAGGTATTTTGCGGTTCGATGTGGAAAATCCATACTTTTTAACGTAGTTGATAGGTATATAATATTTTTTGTTATAACAGGTGGAGATTTCGAGATGGCATATTTTCGAAACCTATGTGGGGTTAGTCAAGCTGAACAACTTTTACTATGGAACCAATAGTGAATTCACAAAAAAAAAATTTTTACTTTCAATAGTAAATGTCAACCTTGCTCGATCATAATAATGTATGAAAAGTAAAAAAAGTTTTTTGAGTAGGTATTCAGTGTTGGTCCCATAGTAAAAGTTTTTCAGCATGACTAACCCAACATAGGTTACGAAAATATGCCATCTCAAAATCTCCACCCAGTATACTAGCTGTCCACCCCAGTTTCACCCACGTTCCCAGGATAAAGACTATAACACTCGGGGATGATGTAGCTTCAAATTAGTGAAAGAATTTTTCGAATACGACTGGTAGTTCCATAGATTAGCGCGATTAAAAAATCAATCAAACAAAAAAATTGCTTTATTATAAGTTATAAGGTACCTTTCTCACGTATCTGTATCACGGAACAAAAAAAACAAGATCTGTATAAGTAATTATATAATTAGTGATCATACCTACCTGTCTACTCTAAGCTATAGGCAATTACCTGACTATGACTATGCTACCTACCAATGTAGGCAGGTATTACGATAAACAAGTGGAAAATTTGAAGGACATGATGAAAACAATGAGGTTTTGAAAAACAACACAGATTGGATAAACAGATAAACATATTCGGTGGTAAAATATATAATTTGTTGGTATAAGAGACGATAACAAAGCCTAGGATGGATGGAACACGCTTACCCAGAAGAAACCTTTTCACTCTGGCCTTGAAAGTCCCTAGATTGCAAGAGTCAGGAAACAGACGTCGGAAGCAAGGTCCCTTAATGTCCGCTTTATAAATGCGGATGCAAAATGCTGTGTCCGTATTTTCGGTAGGTATGGTGAATATTTTCCCGGTGTCTGGTGTAAATACTTATAAAATACAATCAAATTATTTATGGACATCAAAGATAAGGAATCAATGTACTTATATCAACTTTCAATACAAACTTTAATATCGACTAAGTAAACCCCCTATTACTTAGCGGTAGTTTTGAAAAACTAACGATGAGAATATTTATTATTTATTTAGGTTAGTAATCGTGCTAGTTTATAAAACAAAGGAAATGAATTTTCAGACAATCAAAATCCCCCCTTTTGACTCCCTTAAAGGTTGAATTTCCAAAAAACCCTTCTTAGTGGATGCATACGAACCTGTGTGCAAGTTTCAATTTCGTAGCCCTAACGGTTTAGGCTCTGCGATGATGAATCAGTCAGTTAGTTAGTGAGGACAAGTATACATATGTATAGACTAGCTGTCCCCCGCGGTTTCACCCGCGTTCCCGGGATAAAAGTAGCTTATAACACTCTGGGATAATGTAGCTTCCTATTACTGAAAGATTTTTTCGAATACGACTGGTAGTTCCAGAGATTAGCGTGATTAAACGAAAAATCTCATCAGCTTTATTATATTAAAGTATATAATAGATACCTAATGGTGTACGTATCTAGTCGTAGACTACGAAAATACATTCTTTATGTTAGGGCTTCCTATGAAAAAAGGACATTAGACAGTATGAAATATTGTATAGTCGAGGTTTTGTAAAATAGATTCCGATGAAATAATAAATTCATACGTTTACATTATGCCAACTCTGTATCTACAATTTAGATGGAGGCTGAATATTAAAGAACACAAATGCTAGAAGAGACAGGGAAGCTTGGCTCTCAAGAGACGGGTGTTAGAACACATCGGATGCTCGAGAAAAGAATTGAGGGCAGCCAGCCAGATCGTCATTTTCATTCACCAAATGGTCAACCTTAGTGTAGCATTCGACTTCGTTATTTATTAACTTCTGATAATAATATTACCTGTGTTGCATACAGTCGTAAACTACTTCTATCTATAGTCGTCTCACTATGAAAATTATTATACCTAATGAAAGTTCTAAGTATAACTGTAATTGTAATAGACGTAATTAAAAGTCATTAAAATATTAATATTAACAATATTATAATGCCAACTCAGTATGCCAGTGGTTCGGTCCGGTGGGAGGTGTGTATCAAACCAACATAAAACACACACTTATCTTTTCTGTGACGTCGTAATCTGTAGTAGTAGGTAGGTATAAACCTAGAGTAATTAAATTTTATCAGTAGGTGGGTGTGTTGTTGTAAATCGAACAAATTTAAACGATAGTGTCAACTCAACTATTAGCTCTGTAGTCTTTATATGAGAAGTACTGTTTATATTCGGGCGTGTAATACTTTCAAGGCTTCGCGTAAAGCACGCAGTTGTTTTGACTCACGTCCATATTCCTCGACACAGTGGCATCAGTCGTACGCCTACCGCGATACATAACCGCCAAATTAAAAATAATAATTTCACTCCCTTTTTAATTAAAGACATAGAAATGTATTCCATCGCTGAAGTTACTTTGGCATTCATAGTTCTTTACTTATTTTCTTTTCTTTTTGAAGTTGTTACGGGGTTAGTGGTTTAAAAAGTGACAACCTTGTTATTTACTTATAAGAATGTGATATTTTTACCTAATTAAAATAATAAATCGTAAGTTAGGCTATATTAGATACTAAGTAAGATATCAATGCAATTAATTTAAAACATATCTTCATAATTATTTATAATTTGCCTTGCCAAAATCGTTCGTCAAAAAGCATCGACAAATAAGGTTCATAGGTAAGTGTTTTATAATTTTAGTATTATTTGCATGTTATTTAATATATTTGTGTGTGTTGTTGTTGTGTGTGAGTAAGTAAATGATTTTGATTTTAATCCTAAAACATGAAAGTAATATAAATATTACCGCCATTTATTTCATAGCGCCATCTACTAAAAGAAATCAGAACTGAGATAGTATAGCCAATAGTTCATTATTTTTGCTCCTATAGTTATTTGAGTTGCGCAATCATATATTATAAATTATAGCACCACGTGTTACATAATATAAAATCTAGAATTAATAAAGGAATTAAACGATGAAAACTATAAACATTACAAATATTTATAGTTTTCATCGTGAGATGGTAACTTTAATTTATCTGTCAATGTCAAAAACAGCTGCCCTCGAGTCCTTGTTTTGCCTAATCCTAAAGGTTGTTTTGCAACTAGCCTATTGAAGTAATTGTGCTAAAAGTGTTTCAAAATGAGATTTAAAAAACTTTACCGTGAACTTAATCTAAACTATAGGACATTCGTTTGTAAACGTAATCGTTCAACGGCCCCAAGCCCAAAGTGGGAAAGTGTAGTTGGTTTAGAAGTGCATGCACAGCTAAATACTGAATCAAAACTTTTTTCTGGTGCTCAAAACACATTCGGTGGTGTGGTGAACAATTGTGTGTCTTTATTTGATGCTGCTATTCCCGGGACATTGCCTGTACTAAACAGAAGATGTGTAGAATTAGGAATAAGGACAGCTTTAGCGCTCTCGTGCAAAGTGAACGAGGTGTCCACTTTTGATAGGAAACATTACTTTTACGCCGATTTACCAACTGGTTATCAGATCACACAGCAAAGGGCACCTTTGGCTAACGATGGCGTTATACATTTTCAGGTATATGTTTTATATAACCTCAAAAACTTAAAATATTGTTGTTGATTGACCTAATTTATTATTTTGCTGAATATCGACTGTTTAATGTTTATTTGAATTCTATTGAAGCATTACTGAAGAACCTAACATTCCATATTAAATAATCTGATTTCCGAAAGTACCTAATGATTATGAATGTATTATGAAATAGTAGAATCTACATTTAAGGTTTTAAATTCTAGTATGTTTACATATAGCCTTTTTTGTCAACAGGTATTCACGCCAGGTATCCACAAGAAGCCATATAAGAAAAGTTCTAAAATCAAACAGATCCAGTTAGAACAAGACAGCGGCAAATCACTCCATGATGCTGAACTCAAACGCAGTCTTGTTGACTTGAATAGAGCTGGAGCACCACTCATTGAACTTGTCTTTGAACCTGACTTAGAGGTGTGTAATAATTAAGAATTATTATCATAGAGATAACTTAATATACATGATCATATCATATTTATATCATCTCACTAATATTATAAATTGTCACTTAAGTTCTAACCACACACATAAGTGTACAAAATGTGGCATACATTCCATATAAGCAAGTAGGCAGTGCCTAACTCATAGTATTCAATTACTTAATTGGAGTCAGACTATTAATTAGTGCCTGCGAAGGTCCATTTGAAATAAATTATTTGAATTTAACAATTTTATGGTGTCAAAAAGAGATGTGGATTTTTGATTTCTTTAATTAGTCATATTTTTTTATAAAAAATATTTGTATACAATTAAATTGCCCCATCTGTATAGTGAATTCCTACATAGTCCGAAAATCAATGCATGCCACTGGTCAAAAATAGGAACTTTACAGGAGAGAGAAAAACTGTACATGTTTATGTAGATACCCTTATATTGTTACTTTTAACTTCATTTATGAGTTTCTATTGGCTGAAACAATGTGTCATCTGATTCTATAGCAAACGGCATCAAAATTGCCAAAAAATACTTAATACGGTGTTAAATTTTAAACAATGAGATGTGAATGTTTGGATGCATGGATATTTGGAGGTTTATGACTCAAATACACATAAACGCTTAAAGGATTTGAATGAAATTCGACACACAGAGTGTGTTCTAGGTTAAAACATAGAATACTTTTTCACATGGATAAATATTCGGTCCCTTTGGAATGTGGAATTATAACTGTGGATGGAAACTAGTAATACCATAATTATCAATTCTGATTTTGATTAAAACTATGTAAAAACCAGTTGTACCACATACCTCGGAGACAAATTGAATCAAATTATTTTTGGAATCACACAATAATGTGTAAAATAATTCTATTTTTCGTCATGGTTTTTATATGGCTTGTAATAATATAATGATGTGTGAATCAGCATACATGATAATAATTCTTTTATAGTTATATATATATGGCAAATGCTTGTTTGGTATAAATTACAATATTAAATAAAGCACTTAAGAGACCCACTGAAGGTTAGTCTCTTTATTCAAAACATACATACCTAATTAATTATACAAGTTCTACTGTAGTTGGTGAGTTCTTTGTTATATCCATCCAGTTTGTACATTTTTGAATGTATGTTGTTGGAGTGGTTTATTATGATAAACACTTAAATCAATACATATAATTAATAGCACTCAAATGTCCTGTTTGGATTCTTAATAAAAATAAAGCAAATAAATATTTATTTGCTAGCCTTCCGCTTTCTGCCCCGCGGCTTCACCCGCTTTACCCCTTTAGGGATGTAATTTCCTAAAATCCTTACAGGTTGGGATACTCCTTCCTTTATAGCTTATGCTAGTAGTAGTAGTAGTACTAGTTACTTTTAAGTTAATCGAGACACAAGTAAAATCTTCCCCTGAAAACATCATAACCCCGTTTTGCCCCATTTGGGGGTTCGATAATCGAGAAACCCAAAAACTCATGATTCTTTATTTTCTTTTCTGTCTAAAGTATTAATACGTTTTTTTTTAATTGCATTAGGTTTCTTCATCCCCTAAACTCCCTTTAAAGGGTATTTTTGAAAAACTAATTGATTTAATTAATAACTCAAAATTATTTAATATAAGAAGGATTTTGTTTGTAAGATTTTTCTTAAAAACAAAGTCCCTCTTTTCACCCCTTTAGTGGTTGAATTTTCAAAAATCCTTTCTTAGCGGTACCTACTCCCTATGAGGAATTTACCAGCCAAATTTTAAGTTTGTAGCATTTAACCTTTCTGGGATTTCGTGATTAACGAGAATGGTATTTCGCTGTTTATATAAGTATATTTATAAACACATTTCAAGCAATAGCTAACCATGCAAGCTTACATTATTATGATGATATTATTAAATTAAAACTAAAACTCGTACAATGAAAATTTGTAACTTGTTACTTCTTAATGATGTATGTAGTTAGTTTAATAAAGAAATATTTAATACTCATCAAAAAATAATTCATCTAATGATTGCAGATATTTTACTATCTAATAGGTATCGTTATCATGAACTATTTACAACATAGGTATTTAAATAAAATTCGTGCTTCGGAAGGCACGTAAAGCTGTTGGTCCCGGTTATCACTTAATTGTGATAGTCGTTAAGCTAGTTGGATGCCTCCTAGCCGGCTTGAAAAATTCCAACAGTAGGTTGACCACTAGCCTACCTCTACCGATCCGCAGTGGGCATGCGTGGTGGAGTATTGCCCATTCCCTTTCACCCTGATTTGTGAAAGGAGGCTTGTGCTCAGCTCAGAACTTATTTCTTCTTTTTTATTACAGGATGGCGAAGAGGCGGCGGCATTGGTGAAGGAATTGGTCCTGATTGTGCAGCGGTTGGGCGCGTGTACGGGCCGTATGGAGGAAGGGGCGCTGCGGGTAGACGCTAATGTTTCACTGCGGCGCCCTGGAGACCCACTCTCTACACGCACTGAGGTGAGTGACCATACATATTTATATACACTAGTTTCCCGTCCCGCAGTGTCACCAGCTCCCCCCTATTTTACCATTTTATGGGTGGAATTTGCAAAAATCATTAGTTTCTTAGCCTATGTTATATTAGGAACCTGTGTTCACAATTTTCATCATCAATCCCTTACAGTAGTAATACCGAGCAATCCAATTTCGCAACTAGTCAGTGGTTTTGCACTGATTTTAAACAGTAAATACCAATCACTGCATCGTGTGTTCTTGACTTGGCCAATCAGAGCGCCTGTGTCCTTGTCTTAGCCAATCAGAGCGCATTGTCGGTGGTGAGAAATTGGCGGAATAGATTTCAAGCAAAATGATAGTCATTGCGCTTCTTATGGCGATGATAGATCAAAGAGAAACTTTTTAAATATTTTTTCAGATACTTACACGTGATAGTAAAGTTATTACCATCACTTAACTTTAAAGTTCATTGCTAAATCCATTTTGATCCAATCCAAAGTTCATGAGTCAACATTTGAATAAAAATGGCTGAAATGAGTTTGATGCTTATTTCTACGTGGGGCAATAACATTTTTTTTAAAATCATGTGAACATAACATATGATATTACTATTTATATATATTGATATACCATTGATCAAGTATCAATTGAATCAGTCAGTATCCAAAAATAGCCTCAGAAACTAGAAAATGATTTATATAAATCGAAACGAGAAATAATATCCCTATAAGATAATCAAATTGGCCTTTGATTTGATAAGGCATAAGCATAATATAACGCGTGTTCAAATAAAATTTGTGAAGTAAACTTATATATCGATTGAAATGTTGACATTATGTACTACGAAGACAAGTGCTTCTATCACGAATTTTCCATTTAAGGTGACCGCACACTTATCCGAGCCGAACGAAACGAATTTAAGAATTTGTATAGGAAATCTCAAGATTCGGACAATTCGACGCGGGCGAGTGTGCGAGCTTTCATAAGATTTCTAAAATTAGTTTCGTTCGATGCGTTCGGCGCGTTCGGTTCGGATAAGTGTGCGTTCACCTTTAAACGTAGAGAAGTCCTCATTTACAAAAGACAGAAATTCTAAAAAATAACAAATTACAAACATCAATATGACTTATTCATTTTCAAAACTAGTTCTCCTTCGACTTGCCATTTGTGTGTAAGGCTCTATTCACACGAACCACAACCACACTACAACAGCAACCACATCATAACCACACCACGTGGGCGAGCGCTAATTTGTATGAAAATTAATAATTTCATTCACACGGACCGCATTTTGCCGTCACTGCGCATGTAATATCGACCACACCGCAGCGACCACAACCCCACCACCAGCGACACCGGGACCTAACGGTACAAACATTTTGACATTTTGTAGCTACGACAACGCAACCGCAAAAATCCGCAACAACACTATTCACGCGTAACCACAGCTTGACTTCATTTTGTCGCGACGCTGTCGTGTGGTTGCCGTACGTGTGAATAGAAGCTAAGCTAAAAGGTAACATGTTTTAAGGTTTATGTTCAATTTCAGATAAAGAACATCGGTTCAGTTCGCGGCGTGGCGGGCGCGATCCGTCACGAGATCGATCGACAGCGAGTTGTATTAGAAAGTGGCGGACGCATCATCAATGAGACGCGGTCGTGGGACGCGGCCGCTAAGGTCACCATATCCATGAGAGATAAGGAGGTCGTGCAGGATTATAGGTGGGTGTAAAATAAAATATTACATCATCATCTGCCTGCCCTGTTCCCAATCACTTGGGGTCGGCGCAATATGTACGCTTATTCCATTCATCTCATATATCCGTCATACCAGCATCCACTCCTTACCCATATCATCTTTCACATAATCCATCCATCCTCTTCCCGTGTATCCATCCACTTTCATATTCTTAACTCTTATAGTGACGTGGCTTTCAGTTCTCCTCATATCATGTCCATACCACGCTAAACGGTTCCCTCTCAACTTTTCAGTCACTGGCGCTACTTTCAAACTTATATACTTATTCCTTATCTTTAGTGCAATTCTGTTCTTTTTTGACAGCTGACGACGACGACGTCCGTCGTCGCGGTCTATTCTCTATACATTCGTAGTGCGGTGCTACATTTTTCAATTGGTCAATTAATTAATGTTTAATTTTAGGAAGCTCCTATTAAGGTCGTATTATGTATCCATTATAAAAAAAACCTGTCACTTTGTGGATCACTTTCATTTATGATAGTTTCTGTGTAATGTTATGATATTTGAAGTAAGTATGTTTTATTACAAATTATTTATTATAAATCCAAGACTGTTCTTTGTCGAAATCAGTCAAAAACAAAGGCCCAGTTCAGCAGAGGACATCTCGTGACAGAATATAATGATGATACTAATTTTATAGTGGTTACAGAGTTGGTATACATATTTCAGATATCTGCAGCTCGGATAAGTCATATTATGGGCATCCTTAAATCAGCCAATGATGAAGATATCTTGGAAAAACGTCGTCAAGCTCAACAGTTGAGACTTTTGGCGAGTAATTCTTTAACTATTCTTGTTGAAATAAACATTGATTAAATTGTGCACAGCACTACAAAGTCAATGCATTTTTATTTACTGGAAATGCTAAAATTCTTCCAAATTCTATATAGAAGTCTTTGATATCTGGCTTGTTTTTATTATTCCTTATAAAAAAATACCTCGTCAATTTAGTAGTATGTACTTACATACGAGTATGTTATTAAACATTATTCGTGAAAAAATGTTAATTGTTTCAACATTTTCAAAATATGGGCGCTATATCTAGCTTTCTTTTTGTGAAGTTTAAGTCGTAATATTAAGATAAAGTTAAACCAATCTTCCAGCCTTCATATTAAACCTTTAAAATTGGTATATTCAGTACATTAAAGTTTTACTAAAATATGAAATAAAATTAGCCTTTATCTAGTTTCCATATCATAAGTTTGCTTAGCTTGGGATTACGACTCAGATCATTAAAATAAATGAAATCCACTCGCAGAGCGCAGTTGATGTTTACAATACACCTTCCAGCCCATTTTAATTCTTTTGACCTATTCAAGTATTCAATTGTTTCGACATGCAATAGTCCGGGAGGTACTGATGCATTTTAGGTAGTATTAATACGCCGATCGATGGCCATCTTTTTCAATAGATCTTGAATGACTAATATGTGAACCACGCATCAGCGATGCACCCGCGGTGGGTTTAGGATTGGAAGGTTACGGCAGGGGTAAACTTTTTTTTTTACAAATTCATGCGAGCAGCTGACGCGTGTTCCCCCCTCCACCATGCAGCAGACGATTTTTTTCAGCTCAGTATTATGTCAAATACTTATGAAACAAGTTTGAGCCGGCGTACTATGTCTTTTTTTTTACTGGGAGTGGCTGATGACGGATGTAGAAGACTTGAGCACTTACTTGAGCAGACGGTCGGTTCACTTATTAGTCATATAAGATCAACTATACATTTCAACGTCAGCCGGCTTACTATGACTTTTGTGTTTGCAACGCTACCTCCCGGACTAACCGTCACAACGGAGTCGTCGTCGGTTGCTGTCAAAAACGTTTCAGAATACCAAAGCTTATCCTAAAATACAAACTTACATCTTCTATCTATCTATCTATCAGAAGAATAGAATAATGATAAATAGATAATATTACCTATCTTCTATCTATATTATATCTATCTATCTTTTATGCAACTTCTATCTATATATTTAAAAAGTAAAACTGACAGATTGTAATACCGCAGGTCTTGAAACTTGTCAAATTGCTCATAGGTTCGACTGCTATTTCTTCCAAAATGTCGCTGAATACTTGTCCGTTTTTGTTACTAATCTAATAAACAGAATACACGACTAAATAATTTATGTACATTTTAATCGATATCCCGTTTTAAAGTAGGTTGATTACGTCCTGCTAATAATGCGAAGTTTGCCGTTAAGTCTACATCTAATAATATTATTATATCTTTATAGTATGTGGCTTCTTAATTACATCATTAATCATAATCGCAGTTTAATTAAAACAACCTACAAATGGTTATTTAAATAACTTTAAATTGTTTGCAAATGACAGGAAAGTGGTCGAAAAATATATGACCATTTACGAAAAAAGTACGGAATAGAGATTCATCATGTGTGTAAATAATAATATTATCGTACCATCTCTTTCAGATATATGCCTGAGCCAAATCTTCCGCCATTGCGCGTCAATTTGAATACCAAAGAACACACTCAAGATGTCCTCAGCGTACTGCTTATCGAAGAAAATTTGCCAGAACTCCCTGAAGAAACGAGAAGAAACCTCATACAAACGTTCCACCTGAGGCCCGAAGCTGCCATACAACTTGTCAATGAACCCATCCTACTTGAATATTTCCAAGAACTAACGTCAGACAAACCAAGAAATCCAACTAAAGTCGCCAATTTACTACTAAACGATCTTCTGACTGTACTTAATAAAAGAAAGTTGGATGCTGATGATTGTCCAATAACTGTCAAACAACTAAGAGAACTTACAGATATGCTCCTACAGAACAAAATCAATTTAGATGTATGCAGAACAGTTCTTGATGGACTTCTTGAAGAATCAGACAGTGACTTATCACCTCTCAAAATAATTGATGAAAAAGGCTGGTCATTGGTCAGTAATACAGAAGAAATAACTAAAATCTGTCTGGACGTCATCAACAACAACCCTAAATTAGTCAAACAGTATAAAGAAGGCAAGGTGAAAGTATTTAAAGCTTTATTAGGCATATTGTATAAACATTCTCAAAATAAAATCGATATGTCTTTAGCGTCTAAGATAATGGAAGAGTTGTTGAAAAAGTGATAATAAATGTATAAAATGAGAATTTATTTGGCTTTTCCTTATTTTAAGACAGTAGGTACTTGTCTGTAAGATTGCGGCGACAAGCATATAGAGACTTATCTATAAGAAGCAAGGGCGGCTCCAGGGGGGGGGGGGGGGTCATGACCCCCCCCCCTGGGCCTCGGCCGTCTAGGACAACCAGAGGTATGTTTTGATATTTTTCCCTCAACACTCCTGGGATGGCCCCCCCATCACGGATTCTAATTCAATGTCTGTCACTATTTTGTTATAAATTTGACGATTTCAAAATGTGACTGACATGTTTTTAAGTAGGTATGAATTTTTCGCGCTGCGTGCGCGGCCCCTCTTTACTGTAAGACGTAATCACTAGAACTAAGTAATGGACCGATTTTGAAAATTCTTACAAATGTACTCTATTTTCGTGCGTATATCTGCGGGTAAACAGCTATAGTAGTATTTTGAAACCCATCCAAGCTGGATATAAGTGTGTGAACCTCCCCTGACTTGAAGGCTGGATCCGCCCTCGATAAGGAGCATATGAACCTCCGAATAGAAAACCCTGTATTCTGCTAATCTGTAGGTACACACCGAAACATTAACTACACACGGGGCCGAACGGACTTCATGATAGAATAGCATTAGCTTTTTTATACGATGAAAACGGTATAAACAAGCGTAGGTATATACGGCCGGGTTGATGGTCAGTGGTTACCGTAGCCATATGAAGGCTTGCAACACACCGAGTCATCACTGACGCGTTACCGACCCTTCCCCCCACCCCTATGAGCTCAGGAACCTTAATCACGCGCAGGAACACAACTTTACACAACATAAAGTTATATGGCTGCGGTATTCTGTAAAGTGGAGTACTTCCCAAGTCGAGCTGCTCTGTGACCGAATAAACTCTATGCTCTACCTCTCTTAATTAATATTTATAGGATGATGATTGCATTGCAAAACGTAACTTTTCTTATAAACTGTTCCTCGAGCATGCAAGATTCGATGACCCAGCCTGGCGGAAGACCTCCATAAGCTTTTCTCATTAAGAATGCAAACTTAGCCGATGGATAGTGTCCACGCCGTAAACTTAATACTAGCTTAATATAAGTTCTACTAAGTCTACAATCATCAATCCAAGGCACACGAGGAGGTTCACATTGGATAGTTTTATACCAACCTTTTGTTTCCGATTTCTCGTCAAAATATTTCTTCCAACTATGAGGTAGGTACCTATAACATCTAATTTTGAATGTAGGAATTAAATCTGTATACTCTGTCAAAAAGTCAATCACTTTACCTCTTTCTGCAGCCAATTACTCATACTGCTGAACCACTGGTAATTTTTTAAGTACTGGTATTTAGTACGCCTGGGAATGGAACCTACATCCTCATTATACTTAGTATTAGCTAGCTTCCGCAGTTTCACCCGCGATCTAATCGAATGTTTTCCCGGGATAAAAAGTATCCTAAAAGATATTCCAAGTATGATCTATCTACGTACCAAATTTCATCCTAAACCTGTTCAGCCGTTACGGAGCTGAGTGGGTAACAAACACACTCAAATATACAAAATAAAACGAATATTGTTTCCGTTTGAATACCGTGTTTATAACAATAACAATATCAGAAACACTCAAATTCATTCATTTTGCAGCTGTAGGTAACCAACAACAACAACAGAGTGTCAGTTCAGTTGGTAAGGTATTCTTTTACCTTGGCTTGTATCCTGAAAATCTCTGATAAACTCGTACATAGGTACAAAATTTTTAAAAGTTAACGAAATGTGAGATTTCTCGAAAAATCATTAACTTGAAACGTTATTTATAAGTAGGCAAATTACAATTGAATACATAAGGTAATGTCATGATTCTATGTCAAGGTTTGGATATTCTAGAAGACTTAGCTCTGAAGGCCTCAGTAGGATAGGCTTTGGAAATGGCGTAGTACGTATTATTGGTAAGGGCCACCACACACGGGCCACTAGCCCTTCGAGCGCCTTATACAGACCGTTTGTGTTTAAGGGGAACCGCGGCCATTGTGCGCGAAATGCCACTGTGACGTATAAGACACAAGGTTTAATATTAACTGTCATTTAGTTACTGTTCCATATAAATTTTAACTCTAGCAGGTCTTTCTTGTCTGGTCGTGCGCGCGACCAGCTAACGGTACAAGGACTGCCACAAGCCAGACGTGAAGATGTGGCCAGAAAAGTAAAAGAGAAAACGTTGAACAGTGGCTGCCACTGGCGACTAGTGGTTTTCGCCTGTGGACCGTGTCCGCTTGACCTAAAGGTCGGTCGTTTAATTCTCGTTTGGATGACTGTATAAGATTTGAGTTGATTTTTACAATGAACTCACCGAAATAGTGATATGTGGCCAAGGAAGCAAACAAAATCTAGAAGGGAACCAGCGCACAAGTTCAGCTGCAGGAAAACACCATGCGACAGCTTTACAACTCGAATGAAGTGAGCCGGAAAAGAGTAGGTACTCGTACCTACCAATATTGCGATTGAGATTGTCGAAAATTTTCAATGACTCAAAGTCAAAGCATTTTATTCAATTTAAAGTAGGTACTATTAGGACACTTATGAAGGTCAGGCTACTGAAGTTACCACCAGTTCTGAAGTCGACCTTCAACTGAGAAGAACTGGCAAAACAAACTGTTTATAGCTTCCATCCTGGCAAATGCTGTTCTTATTTGCCAGGATTAAATTATACTAACATAGACGTAGATCATTTTTTCTTGGTCTGAGTATATTAAAATATATGTATGTCGGAGTCAGCGACAGCCAAGCGATACAAACACCACGATTAGGGTTCAGTAGTATCGGGATTCGGTGGGCGCAGTGCAGGCAATAAAACAACGTTATACCATCGCTTCGTAAAAGTCCCATATGAGGAGAAGAAGCGACGCAACAAACTCCTCACGGGCCCAATGTGTTTATTACGTTATTGTTACGACATAATATTACAATTAAATAATCACTTCACTACACTTTACTTCACTTCACACATGTACAGTCTTAAATAATTACAGGCTACAGAACCGGCTGTAACAATGATTGCACTGAGATGTGTACAGCTCGAGCGCTTGTGATAAACTAACTAATCCCAAAAGCAATACGCATCCCCTTATAAACTTTTGTTATTCACGTTATAGTCAAATCAATGTTCTTAATATTACGCATACCCTCATTAAGTCTGTTATTTACGTTAAAGTCAAATCAGTGTTGCTACTATTTTACCCAACCCTTGTACCACGATAATATCGTAATCCAACTGAGTCCGACCAACGATCTAACTCTCCGACACGGCCATCCTGCGAATCACACGTCCTCGTGTGAAAAGCTCTACCAGATGTACCTGAAACTAAAGAAGTCAAGCACAGTAACTGATAATTTCACTCGGCCATTCCTGCCTAAACTTTCGAGCCATTTTTGCTATTAATCGCTTCAGTTTAATCATTATACTAACGCTTACTCATACTAACGAATGATACAGTTCCAATCTCTAAAGTCACCACAGGTAAGCAGTAAGCACAGTTTAGACAATCCAAATTTAACGATTACCAAGATCAACAGCCATACGGCTCCACCAAGCATGTTTGCTACCTACGTACTTATCTAAGGGAGACAGTTTTAACTTTATAGTCTTAGCTTCTAGGCAAGAATAGACTGTACTACATTACCCAAAGCCATTGCTTATAGAATATTCACGGACTACTCTGTCTCCACGGAAATTCTAAATCTATGGTCTCCACGCTGTATAATAAACCATCTCAGTGTTATGGAAACAGCCACTTCGCCGTTAATAGTCTAAATGGCCTCCAATGGCCTCCACGCCATCCATCCAACTGGCCACCACGCCTTCTAGATAGCCACCTCGCCTTCTAGACAACTGTCTAAATGACCACCTAATCTCATTTACACAGGCCTTGACGCCTTCTAGATTACTACTAATTCTGGCAAAAAGCATACGGCCTCCCGGATGGTAGCCGGTTACCGCAGCCTTTGGACGCGTGCAACACCAGGGGTATCGCACGTGCGTGCCGACTCTGCAGAAATCTCTTCTAGATTACCACAAATTCTGGCAAAAAGCATACGGCCTCCCGGATGGTAGCCGGTTACCGCAGCCTTTGGACGCTTGCAATACCAGGGGTATCACTCGCGTGTGCCGACTCTGCGGAAATCTCTTCACCTCTCCTTCCAGATGACCACCTAGCCTTCCGGATAACACCGTCTAAATGGCCACCTCGCCTCATTTAGACAACACCGTGTAAATGGCCACCTCACCGTTCAGACAACCTAACCCAACCTAACATAGAACCATATCAGTCAACACAATGTTGAGACAACTTGTAAATAGCTCACTCAGTAATTACGCTGCTGATTACATACACAGATACACAACGAGTATTTCATAAACAAAGATCTCACTATCATTTTCATCCAACAAACATGGATCCACCTCGGCAGCCACTCACGCAACTCAATAACCCTATAAGGTTCTAGATTTTGTTTGATTCCACCAATGATTTTCCGAGCGAGCTTAAACGAGCTAAGCTCGGAATTTCTCTACGTGACAGGGTTCGCAATGAGGACATTTGTAAGAGAACGAAAACGACAGACATAGCTCGTAGAGTTAGTAAGCTGAAGTGGCAATGGGCAGGCCACATCGCTCGAAGAGCCGATAACGGCTGTGGAAGAAAGGTTCTCAAGTGGCGACCACGTACTAGAAAGCGCCGAGTGGGACGCCCTCCCACCAGGTGGACCGACGATCTGGTCAGAGTCGCTGGGCACTGCTGGATGCAAACGGCCCAAAACCCTTCAAAGTGGAAGTCAATGGGGGAGGCCTATGTTCAGCAGTGGACATCCATAGGCTGATATGATGAATGATTTTCCATTAAAATAATCATTCACAGAAAATTAAGTCACTATAGCCTTCTGTTCTTTCAAATCTTGCTTTATCAAGTTTGCGTTAGCATTTAGCACTATCTATCAGCCTGTTCTTCTAAATTAACTCAACTTCACGATCGGCCAACGTTAATAAATTTAGGGTTCTAGTTACTCTACTTATCACTAACTCAAGTAGAATGCCTGAATGACTAAGAACTTCGCTATTATCAATATGAACTCAAGTTTTACCAAAATCCTTATCACCTCTGTTACGACAAATTTTACTCTCAAGATGAAGCCAGGGCTTCTGACAGTACATTTTACTTCACTTAAGGCTTCTACTATGCATTAGGCTCCAAATAAAACTCTACTAGGGCTTTACAAACTTTGAGAACGATATCTAACTGTGTTTATCTTTACATTGATTCTTCATAAGCTCTACATTGAACTCTACATGAACTCTACATTAGACTCCATTCTAAATTATAGAAGACGTTAAAACCATGAATTAACTATTCGAATTCAAAAGATCGCATCAATATGGGGATAGTAACAAAACTAGGACCGCATTAAACAAAAGGGCCAGTCCGTCAACCCTGTCTCAACAACCAAAAGCTAACTATCTCAGCCACGGTGCTACCCCTCGCAAAGGGTATAGGTACTGCGCATAAAAAAACTATAGCAATCCGAAACATCTACTAAGCGGTATCAGTGTAATTCTTATTGTCGCTACTCAAAATATCTAAATCAGGAGGAAACTATTGATTGGTAACTCTTTTGACTCCGCGTCTGACTAATGCGATATAAACTACCAATTACCACCGTTGCAGACCAAATACAAAAATCAGTTTTTGAAATTAACTTTACGACTAATGAGGTTCATTGAGTCTTGACCATCTTTTGGAACTTCACGAGTATTTCTCTAACGTAGTGGTGTTCAATAATCTCTTACAGCTGAATAACAACGCATTATCAAAGTAAATGAATTCAAAACTAATCAAAATATCGTATTGGCAAGAGGCAATAAGTTTGTGAATGTGAACCTTCTCAGTTGACTCTAGTAGTGCTTTACACTTTTTCCTTCATAACAAATAATAAAAACTGCCCAGAACTGAACGTAGGTAGTCTACCACTATGCTAAGTCAATTACCGCAGCTCTTAACCAACATTAAAATCAAAATAAAAAGTAATGTATTCAGTTTAGACCCTGTTGCCTACTTATGAACGTTAAAGAGCTACATGTAGTTGAATCTACCTCATCTGTACTACACTATCTTTCAATTGACCAGTGACAGCAAAACGCTCAATCCTTTGACTGTTTGATGATCCGCGCGGGCGAGGAAAACAATAGAAATCAATTGTTATTTTTCAACCGCAAGTCAAGGGATTAACCAGCAATACTAACGCCTAAAGTCATAAGTTACAGTGAAAGAGAGACAAGTCAAATAACGAACACTATTGAAGTGAACTAATCGATTCACTTCACGGACTACTTAAGTTTACTCAAGAGATACCAATTTCTATCAGGTTAAGTCTACCTAATAGTTAATGGTAATGTCAACTTTACTACGACTGATATAATTTCTCTCCAAAATGGTCTTCTGTTTCATCTAGTTTATCAGGTACTACCTAATTGGCATTAGCCTAAACCTATCGTGAGATTATATGACGTAGGAGATTAAAACATTGTGTGATTTAAATGACCTAGAAATATTGAGACATTGCATAACCCTACATGACCTTCACTATGTGAATAAATATCAGGGACATAAACAAAGAACATTGCCAACCGCATATTGTACCAGCACAGTACATCACTATCAAGGGACTGAGAAAACTTCTAGTTAGTTGCTTGACTACACTATTAACCATCACAATTTATTTTTACCTACATTTATCAAATCCAAAATCATCATGAAACTAAAACGCAGCTTTGAAAACCTTGTTGTTGACATTAAGCCATTATTATAGAGAAGACGCCACACATCACAACTATGTTCCGTTCAAGTGAGGCCATCCGGCCACAATTGTTGTTGTAGAATGATAAACAAAACGCGTAAGCACCTTGAAAATCACGGTGTTTGCGAGAAAAATACTCCTAAAAGAGTTCTGATAGTATTTCTACTAGCCTAGGCGACTAATTTATTGTTTCAGCGCTAAAGAGAACTTTAGTTCACTCTAGAAAAATAGGACATAACCTTTGATAGGTTTCTATTGTCTAGTTAAAACAATATTGATTAGCATCAACGCCTAGTCTCTTTGCGAACCAACGTAAACAAGGATAATTATAAAAGCATACCGTCACGTTACACTAACAACACATTTACTTAGTTAACGCTTCAACACAAACTACGATAATAAACCACGCAGCCTAGGTGTGGCTCATCTTATTAAGCAAGTATAACTCAAATCATTTGGTGCCTATTTTATGTGACTATCCCTATAGATCATAATCTCTACGACTGCTCTTAGCACTACCAGTTCCGTAATAATAATTATACCCGTGATTATCCCCGTAATCAAAACGCAAAATAATAATTTAAGACTCAGGACGAAACACACTTAAATCCAATTAAAACGCTAACCAACTAAATTCTCAACAACAATGGGTACTTGTACCTCAGGTACCATCGTAATTTATTAGCAAACAACATGAAATCGACTCACAGAAAATAGTCATCTGTTCCGCCTGGTTGCGGATGCAGCACAGGTCCACCCGACGCTGGTTGCTACCGTTGCTCACTGCACCGGTGTTGTTGCCAACCGCGCTGCCGTTGCCACGATCGCACGATCTGCAGTGAAGTTGCAGGCACGAGAGCAGTTACTTGCAAAGAAGCCAGCATCACCACATCTGTAACATGTAACACCAAAAGCATTTGATCGTAGCTTAGACAAAAAAAAGATTAAAAGTAAAGGAACGATCACATGACCTGTTTTTCCGTAGACAACCGCGCAGCATGGAATCACCACCATCTAGCTATTATCATGTCGCATATAAGCACGCGCATCTCATGATCACGATGCCACCAAACTTGATTCAGTCTTCATTCTTGACGTCATCCCTCGCTTGGCAAAAGCCTCTATTTGACACGTGTTCGAGGTTCTCAAGCACATAGCAGTGCTCGAAGTATGTGGTAACAATCCAAGTATAGTTTTATTGCCCGTCTTTATCCCACGACTGATGTCGGAGTCAGCGACAGCCAAGCGATACAAACACCACGATTAGGGTTCAGTAGTATCGGGATTCGGTGGGCGCAGTGCAGGCAATAAAACAACGTTATACCATCGCTTCGTAAAAGTCCCGTATGAGGAGAAGAAGCGACGCAACAAACTCCTCACGGGCCCAATGTGTTTATTACGTTATTGTTACGACATAATATTACAATTAAATAATCACTTCACTACACTTTACTTCACTTCACACATGTACAGTCTTAAATAATTACAGGCTACAGAACCGGCTGTAACAATGATTGCACTGAGATGTGTACAGCTCGAGCGCTTGTGATAAACTAACTAATCCCAAAAGCAATACGCATCCCCTTATAAACTTTTGTTATTCACGTTATAGTCAAATCAATGTTCTTAATATTACGCATACCCTCATTAAGTCTGTTATTTACGTTAAAGTCAAATCAGTGTTGCTACTATTTTACCCAACCCTTGTACCACGATAATATCGTAATCCAACTGAGTCCGACCAACGATCTAACTCTCCGACATGTATGTATGTTAATGTTTATTAGTAAAACATTTCTAAATAATATTTTTTTTTGTTGTTCTAGGACGTGATTATCTATGTGCCAAGTTTCTACCAAATCAACACACAAACAACGAAATTAAAAAGCTGCACTTCTGTCGTTGTCCGATGACACCTAGTTTTGTTTGTTACTAGTGATAAACTAAAACTCAATATCGGTAAAGTTGTTTCGTATATTTTTTCTTTCCACCATTCCACAAATTCATGGGAACATCAACATATTTAGTATTTATCACACATTGGTATGCAGATCGGGCGAAGGTTGTTTGTTGACGATACCGCACGCACGCGCCCCGAATACTCTTGGCCGCCAGGGGTGTGGAACCTTTTATGTCTATTGTTTAGTATGCAACTAGGGCCAATATAATTGATAATTAGTGAATATCCGCGAGATAGTTTTTTTTTTTTAATTCAATGGGCTTGCGTTTCTCCACTGACCCGCCCATAAGGGACGATGACGAAGCCTAAGATGGAACACGCTTACCCAGAAGAAACCTATTAACCTATAGTCAGGAAACAGTCGCCGCAATACACAAGAAGATCCCCAGTGGACCGTTTTTCGCGGAAACCATACTGTCGGTTCCTGAAGAGTTCGTTATCTTCAAGGTATGCCAGTATTGAATTGTGCTCAATACACCAATAATTTTATCTTACTAAGTATTTTGGTTTCATTCTATGTAATAAATGTCTAGGTACATACAGGGTGGAAATTTTAGATGGGTCAGCTACCTTAAGGCTTGAAGCCACGCGAATATGGTCTTAAGTGATTGTCCTTTAATTTTTGATTTATTGGCAATCGGCAGTTACAGAAGAGTAACCGAAGGTTGTTACCCCTGACATCCCTAATTATGTAGTGAATAAATCACTTGCAATAATTAGTGACAAATCACGCGTAGTTGCATCACAACGGCCCCGCCTCCATTTGTGTCATTGGACTGCAAAGTAGTGTTGCATTCAGAACCAGAGAACATTTCGAACAGCTACAATGTGGACTTCCATTCTAACCATATCTTCACTCACATCAGTTGTGCTATCAGACGTACTGGCTCCAGGCTTTACCAGGACAGTAAGCGATGGGGTGAAAAGTGCTGGGTTCAAAATCGTGTACGGCGATGAAGACATGACTGTAATCAATTCGATTGTCAATGACGAGGAGAAGACCCCTCTCAAGAGTGTAGTCAATCTTAACGACGCTATCAAACCGCTGCCAGCTCAAGATGTCAAGTGTTTGATGTCTGTTGATAAGTACTGCTCCAAGGAAATGGGGCAAATTAAAGGTATTTTTTTATTATAGTACAATAAATAAATTCAAATCCATTTTTTGGTTAAAATTTAGGTATAGCGCAGACGACAAACATTTTGTGTGAAGGAGTTTTCACAGATTCAAAGCACACAACTTACATATCCGATAATTCTGACGGCGTTCAGACGATGGACTTTAGTCTGCGGCATACAAAAAGTCTGTGTGAAAACAAAGGGTTGTGCGCCGGACTTTTTGCGCGTCGTGTGCGTTACCTACTGCTTAGAATTGTGTAGGCTAATTTTCACGGCACGGATAGCCTGTCGTCTGTGCTGCACCTTAGAGTGAATTTGAATTCTTATTGATTCCTAGTTTATTATTTGGATGTAGCTGCTTCTTTGGAAGTACCTAATCGCCAAACTAATAACGTTGTTTTCCCGGGGATGAAATGTAAGGACATATCTTATAAATTATTCCAGAGTTTAATGATTTGATATGAGTTTCATTGAAATAATTTCAGCTAATACTTGATTACTAAACATCCAAACAGACATAAATACAACCATTCGCGTCAATAATATTAGTAGGGTCATGCCAAATTTTTACAGAGAGTTTGTACTGTACCTGATGCACTAGTTACTTATATCAGACTACGATTTGTTTACGATTTGTTATTCGTATGTTACCTATTTGCTATCTATATAATATTCTCGTTACAGGTGTCCTGATCCAAGCTCTGAGAAACGACTGTGAAAAGTGCTCACAACAAGAGAAGGAAGAAGCGGGCAAAGTTGTAGCATCAATGATGGCTCACGATTCAGTCGCTTGGAAACTTTTTCTCACCAGGTACGACGGCCTAAGTAAAATGCAGAGGATTCTTGGCTAGCCTGACAATTATTTAGGTACCTATTAATTATTGTAAGAATATGTAATGTGCTTAATTTATAACATTGTATTCCTCTGAAATATTTTTGTAGATCTACTCTACAAATTCGTTCACAAACAGATATTCCCAAACGGAGAAATATCAAGTTAAAAGCTATAAGTGAACCAGAAGATGTTTTAAGCGGCAGCAATAGATACATTATGCCCGGAGCTAAAGTTAGAGTAAAGAGATATATAAGTAAAGATACCCTTTAAGTATTTATTTTATTGTGTTGTTTTCAGAGACCTTATGTGTTATTTAAATAAATGATTGCTTCAAAAATCTCATTTCAATGATACCTTTGCCAATTCAATAATAAATAACCAGTCAAGTGCGAACCGGACTCGCGTGGAGAGGGTTCCGAGACGTCAATATACACTTAAAAGTATGAAATAAGTCCTATACGACGTGCTCTTTCGCTGGCTTCAAGACAGTATCAGATTAGAGTTATTTCATACTTATTAGTGTTTTTGAAGTAGATTTTTTTTAATACTTTTTTATTTCGTAAATTTTAGTTTTTCTTACATGTATAAGAATTTAACCAAGGTTTTGAGATTTGACAAAACAACCGTAGCTCGTATCAAGAAGCCAGGGGGGCTAAAAAGGAAGCTAAAGCAATAATGCAAACGCAATTCATTTTTTCGAATTCTCGTCAGATCCTACGTAATTTCAATATTTTTTGGTATACTAGTCACTCATTATATACAATTCAATTCAATAAAAGATTCGAAATTGATGAATTGCATAAGATCTGCCGTAAATTCGAAAAAATGAATTGCGTTAGCAATATTGCTTTAGCTTCCTTTTTAGGGGGGCAGGCCGTCACACATATTAGTCCATATCTTGAAAACGACTGAACCGATTTTGATGAGACTTGCACTGTTCCCTAAGTTGAAGGAAATTTTTAGAAAAGTAATAAATAAGTAATAATATTTTGATGCCGATAATATTTCTTTTCGTACCACTTGCTCAAAAAAGTGACATTCTATGCCACAAAAAGCGAACATAACAATAGTAATTTTGAATCTGTTAAAAATTGAACTGAATTTCATTCATCCTCTAGGGGGAGAATGTGATTTAAATTTGGAATACTTACCGAAATTTATACTGAACTACATCTGTGTTTACACCATTGAGTTTGTATATAAAGCATTATACATCTTTTTGAAAAAGGAATACGCAAATCAACTCATCAACAAATAAATGTACCGAACAAAATTGTAACTCTCCCTATATATAATAATTGGACCAATGTTTCGAATGTTAACTTTTACTTTTAACTGTCGTTATTTTTAATAAATGCTAATCTCATATTATTATTGTGTTAATTTTTTCGCAAATGGTACGAAAGGTAGAGTATTTTCCTCGGTGATAAAGCTGTCTTAGTCTTAGGTGAACTTAATTCCCTCGCTACACTCAGGAGTAAACCTCGAGTGAAGGACTCGAGGTTTACGCTCGCGATTTAAATCGTCACCCGCGACAGAAGACACTGCTTAATCCCCTTGGTTAATAATCTACTATTTAATTACGTTTTTAGTCGATTAAGAGGATATAGTTGAAATAAATCGTTCCTTGAAAGGCGTGGCCTAGGCGGCCGCGCGGGGGGCACTGCCCCTAGAGAACTATCAAAGTTTTAAAAAATCGCGCCACAGCAAGATACGTTCGGGCGGACTCGGGCGACGCCGGCAGAAACACGATGGCCGAACCGCCATCGTTTAAATCACAGAGTATACTTTATTGGAGAGCAGTATAAGTTTATTTTTTTTATTAGATTTTGATGCAATGATTATATATAATGATTGCAATTAACGATTTTTTACCAAAAGCTATAATAATGAACATGAATGAAATATACTCGTATTGACATACAAATATGAGTATATTTGTATGTCAATACGAGTTTATACAATGTATATATACTGCAGGTAACAAAAAGGGTATATGACGTTTAACCAATCAGCGCGCAAAGTGCGTTCCGACGCATTCAAGTTCAAGTATGATGCCAGTTTACAATATGACGGTTTGACAACGTTAGATTATAAACTATCGAAAATGAATACGTTATATTGTTAGCAGTATGGTACAGTTCACACTATTTCGGGGAATTTATAATCTCGCTAGGTTGATTATAAACTAACGGTTTTTTAAAAAAATACGGTGACATATACACTTTTATATATGTTTTTGAGTTTGTTTTTGTATATACGTCTATTTCTTTGGCACGCTCTGCAGCCTAAACAGCTTGATAGATTTAAACATAATTATGAGGTGTCGTTAGATTAGTTTTAACTGTGGGACTCGATTTAGGGCATCGGATCCGTATTTTCCCGGTTCCAAAAAAACCGTGAATTTCCGGTTCTGAGGGTTGCAATAAGAAACAATTTTAGAATATAAAGAACCGGTTCTTTCGGTTTTTCTGTTCTTTCATTTAATTTTAAAGAGTCGTTTAGGATGCATCAGTAAATTTCGTAGAACGATCAAAATACACTATAGGTGGTTAGTGTCGCAACATGAAGCTTCTTGTGGCATTTATATATTATTAATATTCCAAAACGGCAGCTTGTGGCGAGCATGTTGGTGTGTAGCGTAGCGACACCAAACTCCAGAAATTTAACAATTTTTAATTGATTATGTGTATAATTATTAACTATTATTAATTGATTATGTGAATTATTATGTTTATGCAATTATTGAAATTCCTATTATGTTCCTAAAATGTAATAATACCTATAAGTAATTAATTGTTCATCATCTACATATCCTGTTCCTAACAATTTGTGATCGACGCAATATGTTCGCTTCTTCCATTCTGCCTTTTTATCCGTTATAACAGCATTCGCTCCTTTCTTATTTACATCATCTTTCTCACGATCTATCCATCTCTTTTTCCATATTCATAACTCCACCCACTTCCAAATTCAACTTTTTTACTCACGTGGCTTTCATTCCTCCTCATAACATGTCCGATGTCCATACCGCTACTTTCAAGCTCTGTATGTACTCATTATTAATCATATCCATTATTGTCACTCCATACATCCATCTCAACATTATCATCTCAACTGCATGTCTTTTATCCATCTTCTTTACCTAATGCCCAATTTTTTTTTTTTTTTTCAAACGTTTATTAAACCCAAACATCACCAAAATTACAATGTTCAAAATCGCCAAACTGCTAATGCAGTTTGTAGGCATAACGCTCTTGACACATATATGACCTAAACATATATCAGCATGTCCTTGCAACACAATCACTACAATGACATGATCATATACATAAGTAGGTACATTTACTCACTACCTTTCTCATTAACCATAACACAGTTTATCCTTTATTTTACACATGAATTCAAACAATTTTTGACAACAACAGTTCCCTTGTTTTCCGTTTCAATAGAAGTTTACTTTTAATATTCACATCTCTAATTCACGGTACTTATTCTATAATCCTGGATCTACATATTGACGGGTTCTCTCACCATAACCATATATTAAGACCTATCATCACGGACTATATATTTTCCCCTTTAGCTTCAGAGATCCCATGGATCACATGTTTGTCTTTTGACCTGTCATCATTTCATCCAACCTGAGATGATACACTACTTTATATCACTGTTAGTATTACCATCGTTCTGCATTATGTGAACCGAGGTACGCACGGCTACAGATCAAGCTATAGTTTCCAATATAAGCTGACCTCTCATTGTAGGGAAATCCTATACAATGCGAGATCAGCTTATACTGGAAATATATAGCTTGATGTGTGGCCATGTGTACCAGAAGTAGTAGAAGACTGGTATTGAAACTCCTCAATTAAAATAGGCACGAAAGTAGAGAGACCGCCAAAATCGCAGAACATGTGTTCAGTTTTAGTTCAACTAATTTTCAAGCTCTCTCCAGTTCTTGTTGCCATTTCATCATCCTACTATGGACATTAAATCCATTTTCACGGACGAGAACAATGTTATCTGTTAAAAGCATGTACCAGGGTACCTCCTTCTTATTTCCAACGTCAAAGCATACATTACCAGCAGGAAGAGATAAGGCATCATAGCAGACCCTTACTGTAAGCCGACACCTAAATTGAACGTATCGGTATCTATAAGTAATTTGTTATGTTAGGTATATTTTTATTTAAAAGAACTAATAAAATCTTTTTGATGATAAATAATTAAAAAGAGCAAAAGGTTATATTGAATTAATAATGGAACCTAAAGAACCGGGTACCCGGTTCTGGATTAGATCTGGAACCGAAAAACCGGTTCACAAAATATGGCCGGTTCTCGATGCCCTAACTCGAGTATATATTATTATATTATGTGGTATCTATTAATAAAAAACGAGAGGAAGTTTTTTTTCATTATTATTATAATATGGATATCAAATAGGGGAAAGTGGGGGGGATTCGTACACCGGGCAATTAGCATATAGCATTCGTGCAATGGCCATAATTCGAATACGCAACATAGTGGCACCTTCGTATCTGTGTGTGTAATGCCCACTCACACACATAATCTAACCGCGGAGTGGCTTGCCAATGCGGCCGCCGGCTTCGATGTGACAGGATGTTACGAGTTTTCGCTTCGCGAAAGTAATTTTTGGATGCAACTTTAAACGTATTTATCTCTATAAGTGTATTAAACTGATTCTTTGTGCTGTTTGGGTACATATTTAAGTTTATTATTTCGACATTTACTTGAAGATAATGTCAGCAGTTATTTTTATTTTCAATATATTAGTTGAATTATGGTCAATATCGAAGTTTATGTTAAATTTAAATTACTTATTAGCCTAATATTAAGGCTAGATTGTAGTATGAATAGGGAACACTAAAGAAGGTGTAATCTAGGATAAATAAAAAAAATATTAATTGAATTTCTTGGTTGGGGTAGCTTCGTACAGGTTCGAACGGGGTGGATTCGTACTGTACGAATATACCTATAATGTACGTTAAATTTTGGTTAAGAAGCAAAGTACAGATACTGAAAATGAAGATGAGACTGACAAGAGTTTAAGAGAAATTTCCTGTCCTCCCATTGAAGAGATTGCTGAAGGATCTGATGTGGAGAACGAAACTCTAGTTATAATATAACTGAATTCGTGAAAGAGAAAGGCTTTATTCTAGTGAAGTTCGAGAAGAAAAAGTCTGTCAAACATAGTGTTTGACAGACTTTTTCATGGTCATGTGATTACCAAATATAATCCTACTGAGTACAAAGTTTAATTTTTATGGTACCCCAACACATGTACGAAGCTACCCCGTGTGTGGGGGTACATACGTACGATTTTTTTTTAAATCATCATAGTTTGGCCACACTTCTTTCTATGAGCTAGTCGTCTAAGGGAATATTGTAGGCAAATATACAAGCAATCTAGCAATGCTCAAATTGTTTTCAAATAGCGTTTACTTTTTCTGCTATAGGGCTCGAAGTGGAAAGTGTACGAATCCCCCCCACTTTCCCCTAAAAGCTTGTAGTCATTTCCATATAAATATATACATATATATAATAACACGTCCCCGCCTGCAATACCTTATAAAACTCAAGAATATTCATAATTCTATAGGTTACAATGCTTGTTCTTCTCTTTTCAGTTAATTTTTCAATTGGTGTGAATGCTACCTAAATACCTAACTACCTGATGTAATTATCCCTTTTCGGAGAGATTATATATACCCTTTTTGTTACACGTTGTATAGATTTATGAAATAAACTATTTAGGTAAAATCTGTTAGAGGTAAATGCTATACTATAAATTTTAAATATTCAATAAATTAGCTTTCACCCTGTTCCCGAAGTTATTACTTATTGAAATAAAAGCAAATACTAGTGCAATCATCAGTGTCTGTGTCGTAGATAGGTACCTATGGATAGGATAGGAGAAAAACGAATTATGTATTTTAATTATCTTTTTATCATCTTGGCCTTTTTTTATAATTCAGTTTTGACATTAGTGTTAGATCAAGAGCACCTGAAAATTGGTTTAATTTTACAGCTCCACAACCTGCAGTGACTACTCCAGCAACTGCCATTTTATCTAAGTTGTTGGAGGTATTTCGTATCTTAAGTCTTTTTACATAGTGAGCAACATAACGTAAAAATCGATGTAAGGCCTGATGTTTATTCTGAAATAATCACAATAGTACTGAAGCCACAATGAATTGACTCATGCCTAGAAATTTTCAACAGTTCGTTGAAAAAAATTGTATTTCAACAAATCTGTGACTGAACTTACTGAAGTTTTCAATGTACTCTGAAACAAGGTTACAATATTCATTACAAATTTAAAACGAAGGCTAACTAGTCTATTAAAAATGGCGTTAAGTTCTATGTAAGGAGAAGTTCAAACCTCAGCAATGAGGATATAATATATGAACTGTGAGGACTGGGGACATAATTTATTTTTCCACACTTGCTCGTAAAGTGACATTTATTGAACCGTTTTTAGTAACTGAATGCAGCTTATTACGCACTAGCTAGTGCTTTTTACTTTACATTACCGCACAGTTTTATGATAGGTATAATCCCAATTAAATAAGAAAAATTGTAAACAATTATTTTGGTAATACGTATTATTATTATTTTTTTACTTTCTTTTAAATTTCTCCTACTTACTGGTAGGGTATTTACATTTTATCGCGGGCTTTTGGCCAAAAGAAAAAAATGGGTAAAGTGTTCATGAGTGTGTGTTTGTTTGTTTGTTGTGTGATATTATTGGTCTTTGTCAAGAATTTGCGGACTATCCTACATGTGTTCAAGGTAACGGTTTTTTGTAGTTGGATGTATGTCATTTTATGGATTCCGAGTATTTTTAGCCTGGTGTGAAAAGTATGAGGTACTATACCAGTGGATGATAGTATTATGGGAACTGTTGTAACTGTGTATTATTATTATTCACTTAATTTATTTTGATTCTTAAAATATTTTTTTATAACATTAGTATAAAATATCAAAAATATTATAAAGAATCTAATCTAATCCAAAAATATTATAAAGAATATCTATACAAAATCTAACAATGTTATAAAAAAACCTAATCTTAGTGTGCCGCCGGCAGCGGGGTAGGGCCCAAGCTACCGGTGGTTAGGGCTGCAGAGAGAGGAATCTCCTGACGATGCGCGCCGTGTCCAGGAGTGCCGCCTTCTGTATCTGACCCTTGACCCAGCCATCTAGCGAAAGCCTCTTAAGATGTTGGTCGAGACTCTTCGCTATGAGACCGTTCGCCGAAACAACTATCGGAACAATGATCGTCGAATCAACATCCCACATGGCGGTTACCTCGTGAGCCAAGTCAAGGTACTTGCTGAGCTTGTCCTTCTCGGCCTTCACGAGATTCTCGTCATGGGGGATGGTGATGTCGACGAGCACTGCCCGGCGCTTCGATCGATCTGTCAGCACGATATGAGGCTAATAAGCCTCTTATCGTGCTCTCTCATCACGGACAGTACTATTATAGATCGATCCCAATAGAACGTGACATGACAATTTTCGAGAACTGGCGCAGGTGCGTACTTATAGTACGGTATTTCGTACTATACAAGGCCGTATCGAAGAGCAAGTTGCTGGTGAATGATTCTGGCTACTAGGTTATGTCCGTGCATGTACTCACCGTTAGCAAGATGAGAACAGCCGGAGATAATATGCCTGAGTGAATCTCTGGGACGGTGTCCCGGAGCGGCATGCGGCATGCTCGACAGATTTCGACCGTACCGTCCTTCAGGATATATTCGGTAGTTATTCGTCTTGATAACTTCGTCCGCAATTGCACAGACAAATCCTTCGGTTTCCCCAAATAGGTCACCAAAGCATAGCCAGTTCACTGACGCGAGCAAATCTACATCGGGCACTGTTAGGGCCCTGTAGAACCGCCCGTGTAGCTCCTTACTCTTCCATACGTCCCTGCGGTCCTCGATACTTAGCACCTTTGGTTTGCGCCAGTTCTCGTTTGCCAAGGATAATGGGGTGAGGCTCCTATCCACTGCCACCACATCGCGATGCATCCCACACTCGTTGTCAAGGAAATACTTCCTAAGACTGCACACCTCGCGGTTGTGGAGGTCCTTAACGTTTAAATAGCCACGGCCTCCACATTTACGCGGGATGTACAATCTCTTAACAGACGAGCGTGGGTGTAGCATGCGATGAGTTGTGAGCAGAAGACGGGCCCTTCTATCCAGGGCGTCTAGCTCACTTTCAGTTCACCTTAGTATGCCAAAGGAGTATGTGAGCAGGGGCGTTGAAGGCGCGCACCTTGTTGCCACCCGATAATAGACTGTTCAGTACTTTTGTCAGGTGACAGAAGAAGCGCTCCTTCACCGCCCGCTTTATGTCCCCGTCCACAATACCCAACGACTGTGACATACCAAGGTACTTATGGGTTTCTGTTTCGGAGAGAGATCTGGGAGACATTATCTCAGAAAGCTGTAAATTTTTCGAATTTACGACTTTCCCCCGCTGTACATGCATGACCGCATACTTATCTATACCAAATTCCATCTTGATGCCGCTACTAAACACTTCTGTAATCTTCAGTAGCTCCAACAAGTTCTGACGTTTTGGAGCAAACAGTTTAAGGTCATCCATACGTACAACAGGTGAGAAATGCTCTCACCACCTCTCCGAAGCCGGCAGCCTAGTCCTGAATCCTTCAGCAGAGTACTGAGCGGATTCAAAGCTAGGCAGAACCACAGATGACTCAAACTGTCACCCTGGAAAATATCTCGCTGAATCCTTATAAAGTCCTGCGGGCCAGAGGTGCCATCACCACCACCTGGTTGATGAAGGACTGTGATCCACTGCCTCATACATGCGCTTAAGAAGGATCTTAAAGCTGTATCAACTTTATACAGTTCCAAGATCCTCTCCAGCCATGAGTGAGGCACCGAATCAAATGCCTTCTTGTAGTCAATCCAGGCAGCCGAGACGGCTCACCTGTCCCGCGGACCTGTTGGCAAATTGTCATGTCAATGAGGAGGAGCTCTTTGGTACCACGGGACCCAACCCTACATCCATTTTGAGAGGAGGCCAAAACGTTGTTCGAAACAATGTGCGTATTAATTTTTGTTCTCAAAATGGATGTAAGGAGCTTGTATAGTGTAGGCAAGCACGCGATGGGTCGATAGTTTTTCGCTTCCGTGGTACTATCACAAGGAGGTAACACCGGTTGTAAGGAAAATTGGCAGGGAACCAAACTCAAGAGCTTGTTGGAATTGCGTTGCCAACCGTTCGTGTGAGCATCGAAACCACTTTATTCAAAAGTTGTGCAATCCATCCGGCCCAGGACTTTTCCAGTTCTGGGTCGTGCGGATTGCACAACTTATGTCATTGGGGCTGATGGTAATGGCCTCCATTGGTTCGATGGACTCACACTCACGTTTGACAACACTCATCCAATCACCCTCGGTGTGTTGGACAGGCATTGACCAGATACTACGCCAGAAATTAATCATGGCAGTAGCACTTGGCAGCTGTCCATCCAATACACGTTGGTCGGTTCCCTCCCACTTTCGGTATACCTTCCTCTGGTCACTCTGGAAGAAGTGATTCTGTTGGAATCGATCCACACGCTCTCTGTAGCGGCGAATACGGCGTACCCACGCATGAACTTTTTGCTTCAAGAAGTCAATGCGCTCTGTGACACAGGTAATAAAGGACAATGTAGTATTATTATTATTAATTATGTTAAGATTGTACCCAGGGCATCGAGAACCGGCCATATTTTGAGAACCGGTTTTTTCGGTTCTGGTTCTAATCCAGAACCGGGTACCCGGTTCTTTCGGTTCCATTAATTATTCGATATAAACTTTTGTTCTTTTAATTAATTTATGTTCAAAAACATTATAGGTAGTATAATAATAACAATAAAATAGTTTTCTATGTTCGGATATGTCGTAGAATGACAATCAAACAGTGATTTCTGAATCACAGCTTTTGATTAAAATAACATAAATGTAATCAAGTCTTTTAACAAACCAGTTTTTTTATTTATATTAGATTTTTTTAAATAAAAATGTACCTAACATAACAAATTACAGTATTACCCAACTGATATGTCGCGTCGTGAACGTCGTTCGCACAGAAAAGAAAGTATGGCCCCGAAGATTAACGAAAGAATGCTTAAAACTTACAATCAACCTTAGATCTCTACTATCCTTATAGTACACTGCAGCTGTTAGTTCCGTTTCCGTTTCTCGCAAGTCACGCCTCTCCACACAGCGCGCGCTAACATAGCGGCAGCTGCTGACCAATAGCGATTCCCGCGCTTTGAAAATGTATCTTCGGCGCATGTACATCGGTAAGCCATATTAATTGGGTACTACTGTACTTATAGATAACGATACGTTAAATTTAGGTGGCGGCTTACACTAAGGGTCTGCTATGATGCCTTATCTCTTCCTGGTGGTAATGGATGATTTGTCGTTGAAAGAGTAGATGTTGAAATGGCTACAATAGCTGGAGAGAGCTTGAAAATTAGCTGAACTAAAACTGAACATATGTTCTGCGATCATGAAGCAATATTGCTTCATGTCTACGATTTTGGCAGTATTTCTATTTTCGCGTCTATTTTACTTGATGGAGTTTCAGTACCAGTCTTCTACGGTTTCTGGTACCCCGGTTCACAAATGCAGAACGATGTAGATTGGATGAAATGACGACAGGTCACAAAGTAAACATGTGATCCAAGGTCAAACAAATATATAGTCCGTGATGACAGGTCTTAGTCTTAATATATGGTTCAGAATGTTGGGCATTAGGTATAGAAAATGAATGAAAGACATGCAGCTGAGATGATTATGTTGAGATGGATGTATGGAGTGACAAGAATGGATATGACAAACAATGAGCTTGAAAGTAGCGGTATGGACATGTTATGAGGAGGAATGAAAGCCACGTGAGTAATAGAGTTATGAATATGGAAGTGGTTGGATACACGGGAAGTGTAAATAAGAAAGGAGTGAATGCTATTATGTCGGATAGAAAGGCAAAATGGAAGAAGCAAACATATTGCATCGACCACAAATAGCTGGGAACAGGATATGTAGATGATGAACAATAAATTACTTATAGGTATTATTAAATTTTAGGAACATAATAGGAATTTCAATGATACATAATAATTCACATATTCAATTAATAATAGTTAATAATTATACACATAATCAATTAAAAATCGTTAAATGGCTCTTCACAAGCTGCCGTTTTGCTTTATTAACATTATTTAATCGCTGCAAGTAGCTTCATGCTGCGACACTAACCACCTATAGTGTGTTTTGATTGTTCTACGAAATTTACTGATCCATCCTAAACGACCTTTTAAAATTAATCGAAAGAAACCGAAAGACCCGAAATAACCGGTTCTTTATATTTAAGAACCGGTTCTTATTGCAACCCTCAGAACCGGGAATTCCCGGTTCTGATGCCCTAATTGTACCTCAATGTAATTGATATGTGTGTAGACGAATCATTCTTAATTTAAACGGGTAAAATAGTTTGACAGAGCTTAGCTGTAAAAAAAAAAACAAAAGCTACGCGCCATATTTGTTAACGTTTTCATTGTGTGGTTGATTATTATCAAAAATTTACTCCAAGAAATACAAGTCTGTTTTTTCCTCTCAAGTGTGTTGAAAAACGTCGTATGATACGCGTGTGTATTGATCGTTACACTTTCGGCTCTGTTATCGCGTTCGCCTTAATACCGCCTCGTCTGTCGTACCAACATTCCACACATTAGGGAATGCAAACCGGTTTCACCGAAAATCGAAAACCGGTTATTAGGTATGGTTTTGAACAACAACAAAAAACGGTTTCGATTTTTTTCGGTTTCTTTCTTTGTTTGGAAAAAGGAAGATTAGCCGCCGTTTTTTAAACTGACTCCAATGCAGTGAGGATTTTTGTGATGAATTGAAGTGTGTTGATGCGTATAGTGTTGAGCTGGTTAGAAAATAACTTATAATATTTTTTTTTTATGATAGGTATAAAAAATGTTAAAAAATATACTACTTAGGCAGCAAACAAGCGTACGGCCCGCCTGATAGAGAGTATATCATTGATATGCTGGAAGGACAGTGTACGGGATAATTCAGAGCCTTGTGGAACGCCAGCATTAATGTCATGCTGTCGGAGCAACTACTGTCAACGAAAGCTCTTATGTATCTGCCAGACAGCAAGCTGACTGATTGGTGTTATTTTTTAACCGTCTGCACGACAACAAAGACTGAGTAATGTTTTTTTTATCTAAGGAAAGTCAAAGTCAAAGTCAAAGCCATTTATTCAACTTAGGCCCTGGTAGGGCACTTATGAAGGTCAAAGCTACTGAAGTTACCACCAGTTCGTAAGTCGGCCTTCAACTGAGAAGAACAGGCAAGAAAACATTCGTATAATAATAATCACGTGTTTGTGTACACGCAAGTTATTGTGCTGCTACAATATGCTATGTAACATAATATTACGTGTGAAATGATTATTATAAAGTACGAAACATAATTTAATAAATGTTTAAATAAACATAATTTAATAAATGTTTCTTCATTCCTGATTTTATTTAACATTTTAGTTTTTAATTGCTATGAGATATAATGACTTTATCATTATATCTCATAGCAATTAAAAACCAAGCAAATATTATGTTTTTATGATGTCATTCAAAATAAAATCAAAAGCAACGAACCGCGTAGTCTATATAAAGAGAGTTAAATAAACCATGGAAATAATAGTTTATTTAACTCTGTAGATTTATCTTTATTATCAATTTGATGAAAAAGAGATGGATGGATATTGTGAAAGATGACATGAGTAAGAAAGGAGTGAATTTTGGTATAACGGATAGAAGAAACGAATGGAAAAAACGTAGATATTGCTCCGACCCCAAATGATTGGGAACAGGGCAGCCAGATGATAATGTTGATGAATTTGATGTTTATTTTATACCCACTCTATTAACTTTAACTGACAATAATTCCTATTTACGATTTTTTAATCTTTGGCGCGGTTATTATCTATAATTCGAGCTATAGAAATAACGTGGAAAAAAAACGAGTGAACATTTAAATAACCGGTTAACCGGTATTAAAACCGATTAACCGGTTTTACCTCTAAAAAAATTATATTTGTTTTATCCGGATACTAAAAACTAACGGATAATGCTAGACCTAAGTAGGTGTACAATATACATACTCACTTACTTCCAAATTCACTTTGGAGGACTGCTGCTTATCCAAATTTTCGAAAAACAACGTTGATTCATTATCTGCGACAACATCATAAGCTGCCAGCGGCGCTACCAAGGAAGTCAAAAATTATTCTGTGGGTTCTACCATGATCTTTTCACGACTGTAACTTTTTTGTGGAGATTGTTCCCTGTGAATCATAAATATTTTATTTCATTTATAGCACCTACAAATATTATTAATAAAAAGATAAGACATAAAAAGAGATAGTTGTCCTAAGTACACCATATGAAATACACTGTAAACTGTAGCCTATATTAAATACTAATTTATAGCACCTACAAAATTTATTAATAAAACTTTTAGGCATTAAAATATGTATTTGTCCATACACCATAATAAATAATTATAATAATCAAATCATGTTATATTTGGTAATAAAATGTAATGTAAAGTAAGAGAATAATAATCCGCAAATATAATAACAAATTAGTTGTTATCATAGTTTTCATGATCTCTCTGATCTCGGACTCGGACTCGAACTTATATATAAGTTCGTATAAATCTATCCGGTACGTGAACGATAAACTGATAATGATCTAACTGCAATATATAATTACTAAAATAATTAAATAAGTTATCGTTAGTTATGTTATTAACGATTAATAAAAAAATATTAATATGTATTGTTAATACTTACATTTAAATTTTTGTCATGTATCGAGCTTTTGGCTCTCATTTGCTCCAAATGCTGCTTTTTGTTTTTCCTTGGTCTTTATTCTAATACCCATGTCGTGAAATTATATTAAAATCAACTTTAACACTAAACTTGACACTATAAAAATAATAAAAAAAAACTACACAACTGACTTTATATTTACAAGCACTATTGAACTAGGTTATCACACTAAACTGAAATTAATACGATATTACAAACTATAATACTATCTTTGAAGACAATAAAGAATATGCTACGAAAATATTTAATGTTTAAAACTACGAGAGCCGGCCGCGAAAACTAGCGTAGGTCCGTCGTCGACAAAGGCTTCGGCCGAATGATCCTAGCGATGCAAGAGTAGTACAATAAATACGTTCACCGTGATTTCGTATGTGCTAAAAAGAGATGTGTATAGTGCTCTGCCCGGGCAAGCCGTAGGTTTTAATAAACGACGTAAGTACCAAACCAAATATAAATTGTTTATAAAATAACCATGTAATGTATAGAAAATCTGTTCTTCACAGTATAAGAAGAATGAATTACCAATTTTTTGCATTAAATTTCACTGTAAAATTCGCCTGTTTGACGGAGTTATAGTGTAAAAGAGTTTTATCTAGAGGCTACTTTGGAATTAAACTTTATCGAGAAAATTTCTATCAAACGTGTTTTCCTTCAAGGTAATACTCAATTAAGATCTCAAAAATCATATAATAAAATCTCGGATCCCCAACCCTTGTATTAATTAAGAAACAGGCACACAAAGATATCATTTTTTCTGAATATAGCACCTTAATAATGTCCTTTTTTAAGTCGATTAAAAAACAAACAATCCTGTTTTCCTCCAGGATTAGAAATTCATTATTACATTCAGCCCATAGATTTATATTAGTGACTTCCAAAAAATATATCCAGTTAAATCGCCAGTTTTCGATATTCATAATACAAACAACCAACGTTATTCTTTCTTTTCTTTTGAAACTTGATTTTCTTCATCTTCACTTTTTTTATTTCCTTCGGATTCTTTGTCTGCTAAGTATTTCCTTTTGTAACTGCCGTCAGAGTTGTACCTGTGAAAAAAATATATTCAAGGCAAACATGCGTCTTACGAAGTAGATATTATAAAGCAAAGAGGAGGATAGAGGGGACAAAACATTATCACAGAGATTTTATTCGATATTTTAATTAATTAAGTAGTTGAATATAAAAAAAAACAACTCATATAATATTTCGGACCAGAAATCCGAATTGTCTGACCTTTTCAGGATGTGTCACGGAATAAACGAATAAAAAAGAAGAAAACTCGCTTTCGCATTTATACCTATTAGTAAAAAATCGTATGTGTAGTTATAATGTAATAAAAAAGGTATAGGACCTTATAATGTAATAAAAAGGTAAACGTACTTCTCTTCAAGTTTCGTCCAATCATCAGGTCGATGGTCGATTATATATCCCATTACTTTGTCAGCACCATCACGCTGCCTCTTGTTGCATTTCTTACAATCATTATCTATTGCATCAGGAAGATTGCCTGCGAACAGAGGGATAACATCTTTATCATTTTCATTATTTTTCCTGTACATAGGCTTGAGGCCACAATTTCAAATCAAATGTAATTATGTTATTATACCGAAGGTAGTAAGAAGTTTACCTTTTTTCTTTTAAAATAAATGGGCTTGCGATTGGCCACTGACCTGCACATAAGGGACTAAGACGAAGCCTCAGATAGATCACGCTTACCTAGACGGAACCTATTCACTCTTGCCTGGTACCCTTTTGACAGCACACCCACCGTTGACGATGCGAGAAACAAATTGTTTTATTATAATTATTATTATTATTATTTTCTTTCCGTTTTGTATTTTATATATAATTTTGCCTAGTTTTAAATCTTCCTGTATGTTTCTTGCTCTTTTGTTTTACTTTTATTTGTGATGTTAATAAATGTTTCTTACTTACTTACTTACCTTGAATATCCCTAGATTGTAATTATCCTGATGTACATTTTATTTATAGGCCTTCACTGCCTCATCTCCATAATGCTTTTAAAATTAAAATGTTACCTTATTATTGTTTTATTTTATAATGCCACAAACCTTTTAATTCCTTTCCATCAGGAGTGCAAGGTCCATGATCCAGCAAACAGTTGACGTAAGCATTCAGTAAACGTTCATTAGAGAGGATCCCGTCAAGGTCAACTCCATCATACTTTGTGCTGTAAGTCTCTTCACAGAAACTCTTTTTGAAGTAGTAAGCAATCAGGAAATATAATAAAAGCTGTTTCATTTTGTGGATCTACCTGAAAGACGAAACCACCGGTATTTTTCCATCGTTCAAGTTCCTGTGAATACCTCTTGTTTGTAGGATTTTCCTAAATTCTACCTAAATTTTCGCCGAATATGAAAGATAACAAAAACCTGTTTTAGAATGAACAAACAAAGCCCCTTCCATGACATGACAAGCCATATAAACCTGTATCCCTTCTTTAAAATTTTGGTTTTTGGCCCCTTTTGCAAAGAAAATCGCTTCGAATGTATAATTGCGCGCTGTTATTACATAGAATGAACAGGCGCATGCTGTAAAAATATCGATAGAATATCGCGCTAGTGGAAATGAACTGGACAGTTTTGCGCATGTGCTACATGACAGTGCTGCTAAACAATGCAATACAAAAGAAAACATCTTTGCACTATTGACATTGAAAATACCTAGCACTTAGAAAATTATATCTTTGCATTAAATTGGGTACCTAAATAAAACACTATAGCAAAACTTGTATAGTCAATATTGCTATTCAATGACCACCTTACTCATAAAACGCTCTTTAACTAATATAAAATAATATAGTGTTAAAATTAAATTGTCGCCTAAATAACTACAACTTAGTGCTTAAATAATTGAATAAATTTAAGATATGACAACTACGCTTGTTTTTTTTATAGACAATAATAAGCAAGATCGTTTTAAAATAGAATAACACTTACCGAATATTATTTTTATTTTAACAACCAACTTCACGATATCATAGCAAACTCGCGTTAATACTAGTCGACATTGTTTTATAACTTATCATACCTACCTACTGTAATACCTAGGAAGTCAATAAGGAATGATTGTCTACTTAAATGAAATCACTAAACTGTGCATTATTTTCATATAAGTGGGTTCAAGAAGCATGCAATCGTTTTATGGCTAGATACCTAAATGTTTTGTTATTTATTCATATTAGGTATCAATAATTTATATACCTACAATTTTATTTACAACAAATATGTACACATTACAATCTATATTTATAAAATTTCCTCAAGCCTGCCGCTGGTTCCGATTACCGGCAGGGTTCCCAGAAGGCTGGCAGCGTTTCCTCTTTGGATAGCCAAGCTGATGCGTTGGCGAAAAAAGCTCCCCGCCCGCTGGTCTCCGGAGGACTCGATAATTTTTTATGACAAAGTGCGAACAAATCGGTGAGGTTCGGCGGTCGAAACCATGGGGCCGTGGCATAAAAAAAACTATAAATTATGTTGAACTTTAATTTAACCATGGTACGAGACATCTACGACAAGTTCGTAGAGGCATCGTCAAAATTGAATTTGGTATTCATATAAGTAAGAAAGGAGTGATGGACCGAATGGAAAAAGCGTACATTAGACTTATTTTAAAATTGTATCCAGCACTACAAACGCAATCATCCATCCTAGAAACCTTCTGACGAAATCTATGAAGCCTCATAAACGAGAGTTTCGAAGTTATGAATAATCGCTAAGGAGTTTATGGAATACATTATTAGAAAAACAAAACAGTTACAATAATTCGATACAATAGTCATAAATATCATAATACAGGGCAGAGTGAACGGAACTATATATTTTAGGAAAGGTAAAACCACTCGATGGGTTTTATTCCAATCCCAGGCAATCAAGGTTGCCAACTCTAAAATCTGGCAAACAGGACAAGAAGCGTAAAATCCCCGGATTTTGGAAATTGGAACCCGAATAGGTAACCAGAATTGTTTCGAACTGTGCGGTCTCAAAGGAGCTTCCTGCCGCGGACGCTCAGATTGTGGAATGAGCTCCCTGCCGTGGTTTTCCCAATGGAGTACAGCATGGGGTTCTTCAAAAAGGGTCTGAAGAGATTTCTGCAGGGTCGGCAACGCGTGAGTGACACCCCTGGTGTTGCAAGCGTCCATAGGCTGCGGTAGCCGCTTACCATCAGGCGGGCCGTATGCTTGTTTGCTACCTAAGTAGTATAAAAAATAAAAAAACAGTGCTTTTATTTAAATTACTCAGTAAAATAAAAAAAAGTTTTGATTGTTGTGACTTGAAAACTTTTAAACCCGGACAAATAATTAAACCCCGCCCTTACGGATGGCAACCCTACATGTAATATAAAGGTATCAAAAGAGTTTTTGAAGAGATGTGAATTAATTATGTATTATTATTGTTTGGGATGACGCGTGAAATGGATCTTTGCACTTTGGATGCTTTGGAGTTGTATAATTCATATTCTTAACAGATACTAACCGTGGCATTAACTACTTAATGACTAGGTACTCATATTATTAATTAATCGATAAGTAAATGATTGGTGTTTACCACACCATCTACGACAATCAGACACAGATTACTATAACTATAGAGGTGTGACCCGTTCTGTCAGGGTCATCGCCATAATCTAAAACATAGTAATAAATATTTTTTTATACATGTAGGAATAATTTAAGACACAACTTAATATTTAAATCAGTAATACAGTTTATTACTGGGCTGCACATTTCTGACACATTAAATCGTTAATAATAGAAAAATATAAATGTATGGAACTTCTCTTGGATAAATTCTATACCTGGGAGCAAACAGGCAGCCAAGTGTGCTATTTTAATTACAAATGTCATTTTGATCCCATTATAACTCCGTTGCCATTGAATCAATGTGTCTACTAAATTCATAATGGTTTTCGACACTATTGTATTAGTATACTACCAAAACTTCCAATTGTGACACCCCTGATAGTTCATTGGAACACAATAATAATTGTAATAGCAGACTTGAGGTGGACGCACACTTATCCGAGCCGAACGCGCCGAACGCGTCGAACGAAACGAATTTTAGAATTCTGTATGAAATCTTATGAAAGCTCGCACACTCGCCCGCGTCGAATCGTCCGAATCGGGAGAAGATTTCCTATACAAATTCTTAAATTCGTTTCGTTCGCCGCGTTCGGCTCTGATAAATGTGCGTCCACCTTTAGGCCCCAAATAGCTAGGTCTAGTTTAAAACACAGAGATGGCCCTGCTACGGTTGGGTTTGTTCCCGGGAAAAAACCCGGGAATTTTCCCATTGGCTGGGAAAATACTCAAATGGTCACATTTACTAGTTTTTGCGTATAAAGCGAGAGAGACCTTAACAAAATCGTTTGAATAACATTTAACAAGATTTCTATTTGGGTCATACACATATCATACAATAAAAAATCATTTTTTTTTGTGATGAAGGAGTGCATTGTTTTTAAATTATTATTATTATAATTGCTTTTAAAAAAGTGACGTTTTGGGGTGTATAAGGGTTGTGGTGGACAGGCGGCGGTCCCACACAATTCCCACGCCGTGGTAGTACATACTCGTCCGACTCGAAGGTGGGAAGTGTGAAAGGTCCGCGTGGGTCCGCGCGTAGGTAATGTAATACAACAGAGAGTATGATTAAAATAACAATCAAAAGCATCTAAAAATATTTTTTTAGTTACATAAAGCCACTTGAGTATTTTCCCGCCATTCGGGAATTTTCCCGTATTTTTCTTTTCTTCCCATTTTTTTTCTTTCCCTGCCCATCCCTAGGCCCTGCTATTACGGGCCTGCACTGATCTATGAATCCTATAACATTTGGACCAGGGACAATAAAGTCATGGGACAGTTTTGTTAAAAGAACTATTTCTCATTTACATCAACGACTTACCATATCTTGTAGAAAAAAAACATGAGATAGTATTGTTTGCTGATGACACTTCACTTCTTTACAAAGTGAATAGACATGATTTTAATTCTGACGATGTGAACAATGCTCTTTCTGAAGTCGTTGATTGGTTTACTATTAATAATTTATTGCTAAATGAGAAAAAAACAAAATGTATCAGATTCAGTCTACCCAATGTGAGACATTCGGACACAAATATTGTAATTAAAGGCGAAAAACTGGATCTTGTTGAAACAACTGTATTTTTAGGTATCACTTTAGATAATAAGTTACAATGGAGCCCTCACATTTGTAAATTGGTGGATAGACTTAGTTCTGCAGCTTATGCAGTGAGAAAAATTCGCGCTCTCACTGACGAATCTACGGCAAAATTAGTTTATTTCAGTTACTTTCACAGTTTGATGTCTTACGGTATCCTCCTCTGGGGCAGTGGTGCCGAAATCAATAGAATTTTTATACTGCAGAAGAAGGCTGTCCGCGCAATATATAAAATAAGGCCTAGAGATTCTTTGAGAGACAAGTTTAAATCTATTAATATAATGACAGTGTCGTCACAGTACATATATGAAAATCTTATTCATGTGAGGAAAAACCTAAATAACTTTCCTAAGAATAGTGACACTCATAGTTTGAACACTAGAAATAAGCACAAACTTGCTGTACCTTTAACTCGGCTCAGCAAAGTCCTTAACTCTTTCAAGGGGCAATGTATACGTTTCTATAATAAAGTACCCAAAGAAATCCAAGAGCTACCTATACATAGATTCAAAAAGATAGTTAAACAGAAGTTATGCACGAAAGGGTACTATAAAGTTTCTGATTTTGTAGATGACAAGAATGCATTTGAATGAATTGTTCGCTTCGCAGGCTATTGTTATATATATTTTGTAATTGTAATACTTCTATTTACATATTAAAAAAAAAAAAACACTTGCTGAGTTTCTTGCCGGAGTCTTCTCAGTTCAAGTTGTATTTGGAACCGGTGTAGAAGTGCCTTATCAGGGCCTAAATTGAATAAATGCTTTTTGAATTTGAATTTTTGAATTTGAATTTGAATTATTTTATAGTCTCAAATGCATTAAAAGTCCAAACGTCCACAACTTACCGCAATCAGTGTTTAATTTATTTATAAAATTATTTGATTTTAATTTCAAGGCTTTTATTGACCCCATGTCAACCGAAGTGACAAGGGTTCTAACAATACCATGCATTTTTAAATTGATTCGAGTCTTTAAAAGTATTGATAGAATAAAGAAACTGACAAACGTAATAGTACATTATGATACATGTGTGCAAAGTTGGTAATTAAAGACGAGGCGATAGCCGCAGGGGAACGCGATAAGGAAGCCAAGAGTGTAATAATCAATGCACACACGTGTCATACGACGTTTTTCAACACAATTGAGAGGAAAAAAACAGACTTGTATTTTTTTAAATATATATTTTGATAATAATCAACCACATAATGAGAACATTAACAAATATGGCGCGTAGGTTTTTTTTGACAGCGTTGAGCTGTCAAACTATTTTACCTGTTTAAATTAAGAATGCTTCGTCTACATCTGCACACATATCACTTGCAGTGAGGTACAAACTTATCATAATCGGGATTATACCTATTTATGATACCTATCATAAAACTGTGCGGTAATGTAAAGTAAAAAGCACTAGTGCGTAAAAAACTGCATTAAGATACTAAAAACGGTGCAATAAACGTCACTTTACGAGCGAGTATGTTGTATTACAATATATATGTTTTATTTAGTGTGCTAATGACCATTACTTAATTTAAGTAATTAGCAGTAATCTATCCCTTTTATTATAACATGGTTTTTTCCTGACGTCAATCCGGTTTTAAAATTGATGTGGTTTAATAACCCAGAATAAATAAAAAAAAGGTTCTAATGATATTGGTATTTACGGAAAACTTAATTAAAAACTTTAAGGAAAATAACAAACAAAGTAATAAAAACTACGGAAATATTGTCGAGCTTTTATCTCCCGTATTATATTCGGACTTACTCGGTTATCACTGAACGATTCTATCAAATGTATGATGATGCTGTGATATTGCTAAATGCCTTTATTTATCACATGTTGCGCGACGATATCGAGTACGGTCAAGTACCTATCGACTGCTTCATTCCGAATGAAAGTCTGACAAGAAAATAGGAGCCATTCGATTGAACCTCCGCATTGAATTGACGGTTGATCAACGCGGCAGCTTTTAATAACTACGTATATCCAGACATCAGATACTGCACTGAAAAAGTAACCACTATAAATATCGAAAACAGAATTAAAAATTATCATTCATAACGTAACTTTACGTTTTATTTCAATTAGGTACTTGGAGGCTGCCGCGTATATCTTTTATATCTTTGTTGTTGTGTTCTATTTTAAAAACTGTTTTCGATCTAAAAAGTTAATAATATAATAAAACACAATCACTAGATATCTTTATAAAGGTACTTATTCTGCATATGAAAAAATATCATAATAACAGAAATTATATTGACACTATAACATGGGTTTATCACCATTATTATGGCATTATCACCAGCATATATTGGATTCTCTAAGAGGAGGAGAGGACTTTATGGGTATTTTATTTGACAGAGATGCAAAAGGATGAGTTGATTTCCTGTCGGCCAAAACTAGTTGTGGTAAGAAACGCCTTAACCTGGAAATATTGATATTAGATTTAATAATTAATTTGACATAATAGTCACCGTTGCCAGCACTCTTCGGGTTGTTATTGACGGTTGACAGTAATAGAAAATGTTCCGCAGTTTTTATCATTATTGCTTACTTATTTTCCTTAAAGCTTTGTAATTAGATGTCCATAAAAAAACTACCTAAAGTTAACGTCATTAGTAACTTTTTTATTTTGTTTTTGTTATTAAACAATCCTGATGTCAAACCGTAAGTTCGGGTACATGGTTTGACGTCAGAAAAAAACCCACGTGATCCAGCTATTTTCTTATACGATGTGTAACGATGGGTGATTATATGGATAATATGGAATTAATAATACAATTATTTTACAATTGTACAAAATACAATCTATATACAACATGTAACGGAAATGGTATAATCCATTCAAGTACACGACTTCTTTGGTACTAGGCGCACAGATCGCGAAAGAGAAAATTTTATAATATATTAGTGACTAGAAAAGAAAATGACACAAGGTGACACGTTGGTAATGATTTTAATTCAGTAAACTTGCAATCAAAAAATTGTTGTGAATTTTTGAGCAATTTATTTTGATCTGAAACTTTTTATCTGGGGGCACGGAAGTGCCCCCCGCCAAGACAGCCAAGCGAAGCGAAAGGGCACTACCTACCTTTTCTCGAAGCGCTTCGTCGTTTTTTTGAACCCTCATAACTTGGGTTTGGATTATACCAGGTAAACGAAATTCTCAGGACATGATGTCAATAGTAAACTTATTAAACATATTAAGTTTCAATAACATAACTCTTATACTTTAGATTTTATTGATATCTAAAAAACCCCGATTTCGTCACTGACTCACTGATGATCATCAAAACTCATAGGATACTTCCTGAAGTCCTAGAAAGCTGAAATTTGGTATGTAAGCTTGTATTAGGACACAAACAACAAAAAAATTATAAAACTTGGAAATTTCAAACAAAAAAAAAACATAAGCAACTTACAAAAAGAAGTGAAATCCCACCAAAAACATTATTATGTAAAATGTTGCCGCCAAGACATATAGCTCGTACTGTCAAAAAGTTATCAAATCGCATGTAGAGCCAAGCTTATAACTCTACATGCACTTACTCTACAAGCCCTAACTTCACAAACTCTACACCCCGTTGTCAAAATATGTGGCTTGGCCGTTTCAATACTACAAGAACTATTGAATAACATAAAAGTAATGAACAGTGAATACATTTTTCACATTACTCCCATGTGACGGTAGCGAAACGGCCAAGCCACATATTTTGACTACGGGGTGTAGAGTTTGTGAAGTTAGGGCTTGTAGAGTAAGTGCATGTAGAGTTATAAGCTTGGCTCTACATGCGATTTGATAACTTTTTGACAGTACGAGCTATATGTCTTGGCGGCAACATTTTACATAATAATGTTTTTGGTGGGATAATTTGTACCTGATGTAGTAATGACCCCTTATTCACCCTTTCGGATAGTTATTTTACTGTGTATAGGCCTGTGTTTGACCACAATCTCACCATGGTAAGTGATGATGTGGCCGATGGTGGTAAGCACACAAAGCCTAGAAGGAACTGGCTCTCAAGTGCAGCTGTCGGAACACACCGGTAAGTGCTTGGCGACAGATTTTCAACTTGAGGGTTACCACCCTAGCCAGATGGGTACTACAAAGTACCCTACCACCGTGCTATGGTTTCCTCACGATGTTTTCTTTCACCGAAAGCTCAAGCTCATTGTAGGATTCGAACCCGGAACCTTCGTCTCGGTATCCGACGTCACTACCACTGAGCTATCATCGCCTTAAAACTTTATACAATTTCCGTTACATGTAGTATTGAAAAATTCCGCAAGGCTACAAATTGATAATAATATTATAAGTATATAAAGAGCAATGTTTGTTTGTCCTTATTTTATGCTCTGCCATACCATGCATATGATTGCGATAAAACTTTGTCAACTAATAGATTGCACTTACAGGAAGATTAATAGGAAAAAACTCGGAAAATCGGATATTTCACCCGCTGGGCACGAACAAGTTTTATAATAAATACGACAAGAATACTTTTCATATTTTTATTTTATTAAGAGTACTTAATCTTAAAAGAAATCTTCATTACAGGTTATCTTTAATGAATAAAATAAATGAACTTGTATTAATAAATAAGAATTATCATATCACTTAATATATATATCAACTGATAGTCAATGTAGTGGTAATTCACCGTAGAACACTTATACTGCATCAATACTTAGAATAGTCACCATGTTGTTTACCTTTATAATTATGACCCGCACAGTTCCAGCAACTCTATGTTTACTGCTTACATACTATTTTCTTATCCATTTATAACCTTTAGAGTGCTTTTCCTGAATGATGACTCATCGATATCAAGCAAGCGTTTATCCTAAAAATTAATGATCTCCATAAGTGGTTTTTTACTTGTGTTATTGTTTTGTTATCTTGTAAATTGAAGACAGTAAAGAGCTGCTAGAAAGCTTGGTATTCCCTCTAAGGTCAAGCGATTTTTCACGCCTGGACCGTTTCTTCAACTTCAACTTTATAAAACACAAGTCCAGTCGTGCATTGAGTACTGCTACCATCTCTGGGATGGATCGCCTAAGCACCAGCTTGACGTCCTTGACTCAATAGACCGCCGAGCCAGCCGAGGAGGTTCATTGGAGATGAGTTTTTAATTAAGGCGAAACTCACGAGCCTCGACCATCGAAGAAAGGTTGCTTGCCTATCGGTATTCTACAGGATATATTTTAGAGAGTGTGTGCATTGTTCAGCCTTATTCCACCATCCCTATTATATTACACTGAGCCACAGGATGCCGGGAAAATTTTCACCCGTGTTGACATACCATAAAATACGGACACAGCGTTTAAGGATAGCAACTCGCTTCCAGCGTCTGTTTCCTGTTTTTTTTATAGATGCACTAAGTCGGCAAACAAGCATACGCCCCGCCTGGTGGTAAACGGTTACCGCAGCCATATATGGACGCTTTTAACACACGAGGCATCACTCACGCGTTACCAACCCTTCCCACCCCAATGAGCGACCTTACTCAGGAACACAACATTGCTATTTGGCTGCGGTATTCTGTAAGGTGCTCTTTGGGTGCATAAATGCACGCTATATGCTCTACCGCTCTGACTCTTTCAAGGGAGTTTCAAGTTTGTTTCTTCTGGGTAAGGGTGCTCCATCTTAGGCTTCGTCATCGTCCCTTTTAGCTTTGCTGTTAATCTTATCATCATCTATCTGCCCTGTTCCCAATTATTTTAAACCCATGGGAAGATGTTATTGGAATAAGTTAACATGATATACCTAATCAGAATTCTACATAAAAATGTCAATAAAATTATTTAATTACTCAGGTACTTGTCTGCCTATAAGTAATCAGCAATTAGTGAAACCTACCATTCATGGAACCAAAATTATGGTGTCGAGGTAAATATTTCGTGTTCATGCCTCATGCCTTGGCCTTTTAGGCCTTTGTAAATATTATGTTGCCTATCTATATATTCAAGAAATTTTAAAACATAGTTATATATCATAACATCGTATAAACACAATATAGTATATCAATTTGTGATTTTAAGGGGTTTCCAAATCAATTTATTGTCAATATATTATATCCTGACATCTTTTGAATTTTTTTTGGTAAGTGTTACTAAAAACTGACGACAGAAAAGGCAAGCATCACAATAAAATATTGTATATTTTAGATAATTAATGATAAATGTGTCATGTCAAATATTCCGTGAATAAGAACTCGTTTGTGATATTGTTCCAAAAGTGCTAAATGATCAGTATAAAAAGTGAGCAGAATCCAACATCAGCATCAATACCGCCCTCAGTGAGCTGTCGTCCGGTTCTCTTGTCACATAATTATCATACTAAGGTACGTCAACAGACATATAGTTTAATGTTTCAAAATAATTGGTTAAGCTTCTAAAGTGGTTGTGAATTTGCAATGCTATTTAGAAGTAATTTTTTACCTGTTACGTAAGTTTTAGTATCTCGTGATATGTCCAAGTAATGCAATTTTTTTTTTAAACAGGAAATCTTTTTATTCTTTAATTAAATTATGTTAATTTGAGCGTATATGCTTGTATGATTCGGGTGCAAGTAGAGCTTTTTTTAGTGCGAAATATTATTATTTCCACATTTTATATTTAAGTAATTGGTATATACTTACATACCTAATTAGATAATTAATTTTGTAATAAAATTGAACTTGCTTCTTTATTATATTATTTGACTATCATCAATTAAAAATAATAAAATGCACAATCATTTTATTACGGACAACGCACGGTAGGACTAAAAACTATTTTTATATGAATCTCTCCAGGACGACTCAGCATCCCACCCTAAAATGGTTTGAATTTCCAACGATTTCACGAGAATATAATTTTTTTAAGCATAGAATTTAGGATAATTTCTCACCATTTCTGAAATAATGTTTGTTTTAGTTTCAGAATGAAGTCTGCCGTAGTGGTCTGTATGTTTGCCCTAGTGGCCGTCGCCGTCGCCCGCCCTGGTGGAACCTACACCGACCGTTACGACAACGTCAACCTTGACGAAATCCTCGGAAACAAGAGACTTCTTGTACCCTACCTCAAGTGTATCCTTGATGAGGGAAAATGTACTCCAGATGGCAAAGAACTGAAATGTAAGTGAATAAGGGAAAAAGTGAAAAACCTCCACCTGACTTAATAAACGAGAGTATGTATAAGCTCTGTAGGTCGGCAATCATTGGATATCCCTCTGGTATGCTACTTTGTACATACGCGAAGGTAGCGACATACCATGTTGACCTTCTGCCTGCTTTTCCACCTTCTGACATAAAAAAAAAACCTACATAATATTTGTGTTGAGTTTTCTATAATTCCAGAAGAAAACAGTAAATTACAATATTCTTTTTTTATTTTTAAAACATTAATTAATGCCTAATATCATGTTAAAACGAGCACTTTCGTGGAATAATACTCCGTTACTTTTTATTCGTCTTAGAAACGCAGCCCACATAATGTACCCAATGAATAGGTAATAATCATTAAAAAAAAAATTTTTTTTTTGAACATTTGTATAATTAAAAAAATAGTAATATATAATTTACTAGCTGTCTCGCGCGGTTTCACCCCCGTTCCCGTGATATTAAAGTGGCCTATAATACTCGGGGATATTGTAGCTTCCTATTAGTGAAATAATTTTTCGAATCCGACTGGTAGCTCCAGGGATTAGCCCGTTTAAACAAACAAACAAACAAAAAGTCTCTTCCGCTTTATTATATTATTATAGTATATAGTATAGATTATGACGCATGACGTAGTTTTAAACACCCTGTTACGAGCGCAGTCTATTCGACTCGTGCTCTGGGTTGGTATTTTCTACCAGTTTAAACGATAACTTTAATAATTAACTCGATTTTTCATTAAACTAATTTTTTTTTTCAAAAAGGTCATAAAAATTTATGTATATTTGATACCTTTTCATTGGGTACATTCAGTGGGCTGCGTTTCTAAGACGAATAAAAAGTCACGGTGTATAACCACTTTTTATAAACAGCAATATAATTAAATTAATTTTTCAGCAGACATCATCATAAATTAAAAAATGTATGAATTATTCAATTAAATTTCACAGCTCACATCAGGGAAGCCCTCGTGGAAGACTGCGCCAAGTGCACTCCTGCCCAACGCAACGGCACCAACCGCGTCATCGGGCACCTGGTGAAGAACGAGCCCAAATACTGGGGAGAGCTGAAGGCCAAGTATGACCCCAGCGGCCAATACAGTAAAAAATACGAAGCCCACTAGTAGCCAGACGTAGATAAAGAAGGATATGTTCCTTAATGGGGTCTAGGGCATATCTCGTTAAACAATGGTTGTGATAAGTAGTGTAGAATTTTAAAATAAATTATTTTCGTTTACGCATAGTTTTTTCATTATTTCCTGACAAAAATAAATCCGCGTAACCGTGGCGGTGGGATATTTTTATTTTCCGGGGATAAAAAATAATCTGTATGTTATTTAGGCTATGATTTACGTGCATACCTTCCATCACGATTGCTTGTGTCGCTGGCGCTCTCTCACTTTTCCATGTATTATTTTAGTAGGATGGTTCATATTCAGCAAACTGATGCCAAATATCTACCTGTGTATTACAAGCCATTTCATTTCTTCGGTCACCTCGTCACTTAACACATGGCCAAATTCAAAGAAATATCCAAAGTGCTATGGTAATAATAAAATAAACACCAACGTAACCTATGTACCTACCTATATCCTTGACAAATAGACGAAGATGGAATAATAATGTATGACTTCTTTATGTTTGCTCAAATATGACAGTGTAGGTTGTTAGTAAGTTTACACAAACAGGTAAGCAGTTTGCTCGTTGGTCTTTACTTACACATTTCTCCATTTCATTGTGCATTGTATAATAAATAGTACATAACCAACTTTGCACACATGTATCATAATGTACTATTAAATTAAATCGTAATAAAAGCAATTTAGTGAAAACATAAATAAATAAATATCCTGGGACATTCCTCACACACGGTCATCTGATTCCAAACTAAGCAGAGCTTGTAATATGGAAACCAGATAGCTGATATAATACATATACTACTTTTTGTTTGTAAATACATACTTAATATACATAATTACACCCAGACTCAGGATATACAGACATGTTCATGCACACAAATGCATGTCCTGTGTGGGAATCGAACCCACGACCTGCGGCGCGTAAGGTGAACTTTAGCCAACTGCGCCAACTGGCCCGTCAACATACCTCAGATGATATTGAAATTAATGGAAAAACAGAAATCTGACGCAATGAACTTCGACCGTACATTCTTGGACTTCTAAGCTAAAGCTATTACCACAGATACCTATAGATATACCTATATAACGCAAGGGCGCCTACTCCGCGTACCAGAATTAGTGCCCGACTAAAATGCTTAACCTTCCCGTCACTAAACAGTGCTTGTGACTTTATAATAGGTAGTCAAAACATGGCACGCTTGTTAATTTGGTTTTCTGTCACTAAATAGTGCTTGGTCCGTGACACTTTACTCTATGGTAATAGTAAGAAGTAAAAAAATGGTACGCATGGTTTTCATGCAGATCGTGATACTTGCGTTATCTAGTAGTAGTAGTTAGTAGTATATCTATATCTGTGTCTATTACTGCTTAGCTCCTTATCGACACTTTACAATATGCAGACCAAATCTTCCCTGAAAAGGGAGTAATCTAGATAAAAAGATCATCATAAGCTGTGTACTTTTTAAGTTACAAATATACAAACAGATGCATCCATTTGTTATATTAGAGAAGCTAAATAATAAAATATAAAGACCTCCAAGTTTATTTCAAATAGGTATGCTTATTTTAATTATATATACATTTTATGTTAAATATATCCGATATCTGCTAGAGGATGTATACATAAATATTAATTAATTAAAGATTTCTTCGCTGTTGTTATGTATTTATAATATTTGTTTGTTTAGATACGATGTCAGTTTGGAAATATCTTTGATTTAAAGTACACAGCGGCTCCCAGTGACTGCATTTGACGGGCCAGTTGGCGCAGTTGGTTAAGGTTCACCTTACGCGCCGCAGGTCGTGGGTTCGATTCTCACACAGGACATGCATTTGTGTGCATGAACATGTCTGTATGTCCTGAGTCTGGGTGTAATTATGTATATTAAGTATGTATTTACAAACAAAAAGTAGTATATGTATTATATCAGTTATCTGGTTTCCATATTACAAGCTCTGCTTAGTTTGGAATCAGATGACCGTGTGTGAGGAATGTCCCAGGATATTTATTATTATTTAATTATGCCACTCGATGTCTTCCTGTGTACTCCTGAATTTTCATTTCCTAACTAACTTTCCGCCCTACGGTTTTTCCCTCAATCTCCTGTTAAAGCGGGTACAGACCGGGGCGTTACGGGGCGTAATGTAATTTGTTATACAGCGAGCTTTTTTGCAGACAGTACGGGGAAACATGGCGCTCGCAACGAGTAATTACACAGATTTTAGCACAAGGCGTAACGTATCATGCCCGCTGCGAATCGTAGGAAGGTACATTACGCCCCGTAACACTGGTCAGTATCCACTTGTAGGATTTGTATATTGAAAAATCCTTTCTTAGTGGATGCCTACTATGGTGCCGGGAAACGGGTGCAAGGGGGTGCAATTAAACCATAGGTTCACCCCACCCCGCAGTTTCACTCGCTCTTCCCTCTTTTCATACCCTTAGGAATGGAATTTCCCAAAATCCTTTCTTATAGGCTATACAAGGAATAAATGCATACTAACTTTTAAGTTAATCCAGACGCAGTGAAATCTTTCCCTCAAAACATATAATTAACCCTTTTTGCCCCGTTGGGGGTCAATTTTCGAGAAACCAAAGAAATCGTGTTTTTTTTGTTGTTCAAATTAATAAATAGTCTTTCAAGTCAACCGGACCTCGCGTTAGGTTTCTTCCATAGAAACTTTAATATACCCTAAATCCCCAATTGGGGGTAATTTTCGAAAAACTAATAATGAGAATCTTTATTGAAGATTTTTCATACAAACAAAATCCCCCTTTTCACCCTCTAATTATTTTTTCTAAAAAGTCCAAATAAGTGACTGACAGCTAAATAAGTGATGTTATAAGGAGTAACCTTAAAACATCACCTATCTGCTAGTGAAGGTCCTGAAACCATCGATATATTCTTTCTGACAATGAAACCTACTAATAACTGTTACTTATTTATTAATTTACATTTTTATTTTTCCTAACCAAGGTCTAACACTCCAACCTCCGTATTACGTCTTATAGTTTTTATGGAGACAACTGAATATCATAAAGTTTAGTTTTTTTTTACTGTGTAAGTATAGGCCTGTGTTTGACCACAATCTCACCATGGTAAGTGATAATGTGGCCGAAGGTGGTAAGCACATAAAGCCTAGAAGGAACTGGCTCTCAAGTGCAACTGTCTGAACATACCGATAGGTGTCTGGCGACAGATTTTCAAATTGAGGGTGGTAGCCAGCCAGATGGGTACTACAAAGTACCCTACCACCGTGCTATGGTTTCTTCACGATGTTTTTCTAAATCGAAAACTCAAGCTCATTGTAGTATTCGAACCCGGGACCTTCGTCTCGGCATCCGACGTCACTACCACTGAGTTATGATCACCTTAAATCGCCGAGTTTCTAAGAAATACGTTATTTTCCTAAATCACTTTGAATATAGGTAATACACTAGTGTTCCTGTTAACCTTCCAAGATGCAATTAAGCAAACCATTATGTGTAGCAAAAAAAAATTTTTTTTTTTTTTTTTTATGAGTTTTACTTGAAATTATCTACTTATTAAGCACCTTCCTACTTTTAATCGAACATCATAATCACAGCAATCCGGAAATGGTTATTGTTTCTGCAGTTACCGGTAAAGTTAAATTACAGAATCACATTACTGAGTAGGATTTATTATTATTATGCGTTAGTCGGACTCTCACTTGGGTTTACTATTTCATGGTAAATCTTTTCCAGAAAATGTTTTGGATGATGATGGGTTACTAAATATAGAAGTCATTACATAGGTTTTATATACATATAGGGTAGTTTATATTCTGTAAAAAAAAGATTCCTCGGGAACGCGAGTGAAATCGTGGGCAGAAACTAGTCTCACTTATATTATAAATGTGAAAAGGATCTTTATTTGTTTGGAAGTTTGTGATTAAATTACGGTTAAACGATTTTGAATGATAAGCATATACCTAAAAGGTTCCCTGGAATGGATATGTTAATCCCTTGGAAATGTACGGGAACCACGGACAGAAACTAGTTTAAAATAAATAAAGCATGTTTACGCATTGTCACATCCATCTCGGATGAATAATTATATCGACTTCCTAATTACTTTGCGTGACTTTTCTGAGTAATCATTGTGCGCAATAAACTAGATGTCTGATCAGTTACTGGAAGCAGCGATACCTAGTAACTATATTATGATCATACGCGCCTCAGTTTGCTCCATAAAAACAATTTTAAAAACTTAGGTATTGAGCTTCATGCGTCATTATGTTGAACGAAAAAAGACCTTGTTTTTCTAGAGCGATGCGTATAGAGATTAATTCCAATGTAAAAATTGAATGAGAGGTCTTGAAATTAATATAATATTACATATAAATGCTACAAAAAATTGCACAAATATGTTGAATTAAAAAAATCTTAGGCTATTATAGAACGAGATCAAGACTTAGATGGTCTCAAGAGTAGATCGTGTTAATCGAAAATAAATCTAATACCATTAGTGCAGGTTCCAAATTAAATTGTTTTAATCTCGACTCAAAACTTGACCTTGAACATTGATTGACGTTCAAGAATACGGACCATAGAGTCAGATTAGTTTATAATATTTCGATCGATTTCGTCGCTATTTAATTATGATGTCAGTGACAAACACTGTCAGTAGAGAAAGACCCAAGAATCTTATATAGAGTATGGTAATAATATATAACTATAAAAGTTTTTTGGAGAGACCCAAAAAACCTGTTAGTATAATCTGCTGAAAGTGCGTCATCCTGAGTTCTGTTTACGAAGTTTTGACGTGCGCAGCCTTTTCCTCACTATGTTTGTTTTGATGGCAAATCAAAGGAATTATTATACAAAACTCTATCTAGTTGCTTACCCAATGCTATATGTATTATTAAACTGACTATAAATACTTATCACTAAACTACATATATTCGCCGATATTATTATTTATTTTTACTAATATTATTATAGGGTTATTGGAAAAACATTAACAACCTCTTAGGACCGTATTACTTTTTTTTTTTAATTTTTGGTGGGGAAATCCTCATAAGATACCCGACCGCCCCGGGGGTAGCGGCCAGGTAATGCCGGACTTTTACTGGCTAAAACCCCACGGTGGTCGCCATCTACGATGTAGAGAGGGGGGCGGGCTCTCGTGTTGAACGCGTACCTGCTCACACCTCCACGCGCGGCGCTAAGATAGCTCGTCGCGGGGGAAATGTGATACCTCCCCCAGCACCCTCGCTGTGCTATCGCACGATGAGTCGTGACCGTGACCACATCGACCCATCGTCCTCCTTGGGGTTGCTTCTGGACGCACAGGGCCTCCGCCCTGATTGCCCACGACCCCAAAGGCCCCGTTTAGTCGCCTTTTACGACAGACAGGAGAACACCGTAGCTCTTATTCTAAGCCCCAGCTACAGGGCAGGAGGACTAAATTACTTACATTATAACAACTTATGTTTATAACAACAACAAAAATAAAAATATTTGAATTCAACGCTCTAATCGTTACGAACTCTATACACTGCATGGGACTACGGTTGGGTTTGTTCCCGGGAATAAACCCAACTTCGAGTAAATTTTCAATTTGGTGGGAAAAAACCCGAGAATTTTCCCATTGGCTGGGAAAATACTCAAATTGTCACATTTACTAGATTTTGCGTATATAGCGAGAGACACCTTAACAAAATCGTTTGAATAACATTAAACAAGATTTCTATTAGGGTCATACCACGGTCATACACATATATCATACAATAAAAAAACATTTTTGTGATGAAGGAGTGCATTGTTTTTAAAAAAGTGACGTTTTGGGGTTGTGGTGGACAGGCGGCGGTCCCACACAATTACCACGTCGTGGTAGTACATACTCGTCCGACTCGAAGTCGGGAAGTGTGATACTCGGTCCAGTCCGCACAAGGTCCGCGTGGGTCCGCGCGTAGGTAATGTAGGTACATACAACAGCGAGTATGATTAAAATAATAATCAAAAGCATCTAAAAATATTTTTTTAGGTACAAAAAGCCACTTTAGTAATATCCCGCCGTTCGGGAATTTACCCGTATTTTTCCATTCTTTCCCGTAATTTTCTTTTCTTCCCATTTTTTTTTCATTCCCTGCCCATCCCTACATGGGACGCGTAGCTACAACTAAATACAGTATTGAAATGTGTTAGAACAACGAAATCTTGAAAGTTTGTTTACGGTAGATGTATTTATTTACAACAAATGTACAAAATACAATCTATATATAGAAAATTTCCTCAAGCCTAGATGTATTATGTTTTGTTAAAAGTCATGGAACAAAAGTTGTTGCTTAGTATAATGTAAGTAACACAGTCATGCAAGGTTGTTAGTGTTTTAACACTAACCTGTACATGCGCATGTGTGTCCATCTATTTGTCTGTTTCCTACTTTTTCTCTTCCAAATTATTGGGGATGTTTGAAACCTCGAAATTGACAATGCCTACATAGATTTTACCCCTGAAGCGCGGGTGAAGCCACGGGGAGCAGTTAGTATCAATATAAAGCTATTAAAACTAATACGTTAACTGAAGTCACGGGAAATTACTTCGTTTTATTTAGACCGGTTTAACCATTTATACGATGATGCGGCTATTTTTTTGCCAATTTATTTATAAACATCATATTAAAGTGGTCATTGACTTAAACAAAAAAGTTACCTCGGGCTATAAATATAATTTTAGGTTATGGAAAATTATATTGCTTGTTATGCATCTCTAGATTATTACGTTTATGTTTTTTATATCATCGAGGACTGACGGGGGGGATAGTATGAAGTTATGAACCGCCTATAAACATTTCCTATACGAGGGGGATTGCCGAAGGTCGCTGACCTTGGAGACTTCCTACTCCCCTTTTGAAGAACCCCAATATCTTAGCGCTGAGGAAAAACAGTAATGTGGAGCTCATTCCACATCCTAATCATCCACAGCTGGAACATCCGACGGATTGCTTTACATTATTTTGGCTTATTTTTTTTCAAACGACGATGCACTGAAAGCTTAGAATCGAGATTTTTTGCCTTATCACCCTTACACGGACAATTCGGCGAGCAAGCTCTCAACCGGGTTGCCGAAATAAATATTTGATCAATCCTATATATTGAGATTGTGGATTCATATTTTGACACTATTTCTGAGAAATGTATTTTTTATACTATTAAGGTGGCAAACAAACATACGGGCCACCTGATGGTAAGCCGTCATCGTAGCCTATTGACTCTTGCAACACCAGAGGTATAACTCATGCGTTACCGACCCTGCAGAAATCTCTTTACACCCAGCTTGAAGAACCCCATGCTGTACTCCTTTGGGAAAACCACGGCGGGGAGCTCATTCCACAGTCAGAGCGTCTGTGATAGAAAGCTCCTTTGAAACTGCATAGTGCGAGACCATTTTGGTTCCAATGTCGGAGGATGGACTCCCCGTAGATAGCGAGAGGTGCGATAGTAAAAGGTAGCGGTAGGCATCAAGTCAAACAAAATGTATGTCAAATATCAATCCACAATCTAAAAATCAGGGATATCCTACTATCCTACATCCTAACTAATATTATAAATGCGAAAGTAACTCTGTCTGTCTGTCTGTTACGATTTCCCGCTTAAACCGCTGAACCGATCGCGATGAAATTTGGCATGCATATAGCCTATGGTGGAGAAGGACATAGGCTACTTTTTATCCCGGGAACGCGGGTGAAACCGCGCGGGTCAGCTAGTAATATTATAAATGCGAAAGCTTGTGAGTATTGATGTATGTTTGTTACTCTTTCACGCAAAAACTATTGAACGGATTTGGATGAAATTTGGCACACAGATAGAATATGTTCTGGATTAACATATAATATACTTTTTATCCCGGGAAAATATATGATCCCTCGGGAATGCGGGTGAAATCGCGCGGGACAGCTAGTATCGAGTATTAATTTCGGGCGCTAAAGTATAAGCCACAAAGATACCCATGGTTACTTCAAGATTTTTTTTATTGCAATACCATACGATGAATGACATTCTAATAATAGTAGCTAGGCCTGTGAGCTAGGCTATTTAAATAGTATAGGAATAAATGAATGAAATAAAATCCATAACGAGTAATTATTCCTACCATCAACCTGAGTCTTTTGTTTCCATTTTAATCGCTCACGTTCAAGTTTTCCATAGAATTGAATATCATTATGATGAATGCTAGTATGTTTTTAACTATAAGAGGTTTAAGGTTAAGTGCTAAGAAAACTTGATTTGAATTAACAATGCGAGTCACTTGCTCTTCAAAAGTAGGTAAGTGCTTAAAAAATCTGCGCAATAAGTGGACAAATATACCTACAAAACAAATATAAATGATGAGATAATATTTAATTTTAAATGCATTTTAGGGGTTTTTATCTACACTTTTTCTTTCAGGAAGTTACTATGAATAAAAAAATAAAGCATCATCTTAATAAATACGTTGGTAACTAAGTTTTTATTACGTGTTTTACTTAAAACAAAATGTAGGTATATTTTATAAGACTAATAGGTTTAATCGAAATACTGAACAGTAAGAATAATATACTAGACCAACTTAATCATCAGACCCTCGAACCAGAGATCTTGTCAAGACCAATCAAACTAGCTCGATGGGTTTGCATCGTTTTATTACAGAGTTCCCATGGCCATCTTCCGGCTCCATCATCAGATCAGCTCCATGTCATAATAATATTGCATTGTTATCCGATTTACATAGATTTGTAAAATTTCAGCTTAATCAGGAACCGGGCTTTAACTGGCACGATTTGATCACAGACACACAGACACGCGGTGACAATGGTTTTTGGTTTGACAAAAGTTAATTTTTTTAGGGAAAATAAATGTACGGGATATGACTACACATTAAATAAAGTAGGCTGAAAATATGAAAACGTGAAATTTTCACCCCCAAAAACCCTCATATAGCTCATCGAAATCGTTAGACCTATTTTCGATCTCGAACCATATATAAATATGGCTCGTTTAATGGTATAGGATCATCATCATCATCATCAGCCTATAATATCCCACTGCTGAGCACAGGCCTCCATTTACAAATGAGGGTGAAAGGGAATAGGCAATACTCCACCACGCGTGCCCACTGCGGATCGGTGGAGGTAGGCTAGTGGTCAACCTACTGTTGGAATTTTTCAAGCCGCCTAGGAGGCTTCCTACTAGCTTAACGACTATCACAATTAAGTGATAACCGGGACCAACGGCTTTACGTGCCTTCCGAAGTACGGAAACGCTCGATTTGAAATACCACTAGGCGGTCACCCATCCAGGCACCGACCACGACGGTGGTAGCTTAGCTTTGCCGATCGATTAAGAACGGCTAATCATGCTACACCACGAGCGCTTCAAATAAAAAACTGGTATATTAGGTTCCAAAGGTAAGGTATGTGGTAAGGTAGAAGATGTTTACCACATACTGATGTAATGTGTTCGGAGCGAGGTAGAGAAACGCATTATTCCAAAAAAAAAGATTGTTTTTTGATCTAGGAATGTGTAACAGTATCCCGGCATTCCCGCTGTCGGGCAAGGCTAAAACCTTGTATAAAATGGTTAAAAAGGGTATAAGTCAGTGCTAATTGAAAATAATTTTGATTCTTGAAAAGTTGTACTGTAGCACCAATGAGGGTGGATGTTCAAATCTGGGTAAACCGTCCTTAAAACAAATAAAGATGAAAAAAATGTTTATCGTAGTTTTGTTTATTTTTGGACGGAAGTGCCCTGTAATATAAATCTGGGAACCATCTTTATATGTATATAAAACAATTCATTTTATCTAAATACATATCAATCGAAATGAAGAAATAAACCTTAACATAAAAAATATTTCCATTTGAAACCAATTCATTTATACCATATCATTTTTACACATACACCCTTGACCCTGCAAAGCATATGATACAAATAACAATAGTAAATTTCCTCCTAAGTTACGTCAAACCAACTTATATTGAACATTAGCATAAATATCGTATGTATACATGTAGTTTTTGCTCTCTAGATCGTAAAAGGTATATAAACGCCAGTAGCTCAGCAGGAATCAAGTTCAGTGTGAAGCCTCCCATCAGTGTATAAACATCTAGAACCAGGTAGCTAATTACATTCTATATTGTGATCATATTTATATAAGTGCTTTGTTCAGAACCAGTATAAATTACCTCCTATTTTAAATAAAATAAGAACATACTATTGTCGTCTGCCTGAAAACTTTTAATTAACATAAAATTGTCATTAATGCCTATTTCAAGTTACACAAATATTACTATACTATTTCAGAGATATTTAGATATTCTCTTTGTCATATTCTTAACAATTAATTAGCCTGTGAAAATAATTTAGAATTTATCTGGAATTTAACCTTTTCTAAATTTGTGGGAGTTATGCAAAACAAACTACTTCTAAAAACTAGTAAACTTCTAATTAATTATTAATTTTGCCGGTTATAATACTATAGTTTTATAATTTTCTTTTTCTATCGATAAGCTTGTATTTGAGGGTAATCACATCTTAGTAAATTATGGTGTGGCTGAAGGGTGTAAGCGCGCAAAACGTAGCTCCCATGTGCAGGTCCCGGTATACACCGATAGGAGCTTGACGACAGATTTTTTTAGGATAACCAGCCTGGCGAGTACTACAATGAACTCTACCACCTTGGTTAGGTCCAAACATTCCTGATAGAATAGGGATCTTACAAAAAAGCTTGTTATCTAAAGAGAGCTTTCTGACATAACCTTCACAATTCGCTAGTTTGACCAAGATCAAAAAGTCATTTACTCAATTTAGTCACTTATAAGGGGTAAATACACTTATACAGAGAAGATTCCGGCAAGAACTCAACAAGGCACTTTTTGTGGATCTTTCTATCTATATTAGCAATTTTGTTCCATATACAAAGTGTAACAGAAAGGGTATATCTATATCCCAAAAGGGTGAAGATTAAATCAGGTTACTCTGTAAAAAAAATCAGCTGAAAATAAATTACTCAAAGAATGCATACCAAATTTTTGGTTTCATAAGTTTATTGAATTCAAATCATATCGAACGTGTCACGGCACTACGAGAATCTTTCACGTCACATGCTAATATAAATAAGCTTTTTGTTAAAAATTTAATTTTTAATACAAGTTTTTTTTGGTGACTGTACTTTTTGTTTACTGTACTTGCATTGTCATCCAATATACTAATGTATACCAAATATCAAGTCAATCCGACCTCTGGAAGTGGGTGAAATTCGACCTGCAAGATTCCACCCGAACAAACATACAAGTTAAATAAGAGCTTGTAAAATATTTGCCGTATTCGTAGAAGTCGTGCATTTTATATGGATATACCCCCTCCGTTATACGCCGTATAAATTATGATTGACAATATCAGTATTTCTATATTTAAATTTCTTTTCAACAGATTCAAAATGAACAGCATCGTAGTATTCTGTCTCTTGTCCGTGGTCGGCGTGTCCCTCGCGCGTCCGGAACAGTACACGGATCGTTACGATAACATCAACTTAGACGAGATCCTCACCAGTCATCGCCTTTTGGAAGCCTACGTCAAATGTATCCTCGACCAAGGAAAGTGCACCCCTGAAGGAAAGGAGCTAAAGGGTAAGTTGACAATTCTTACATCTCCACTAATATTATGAGGTAAAATTAGTAAGTTCCGGCCCTCAATGATCGTACTTTCGACATCGATATCGCGTTAGAGATGTGGCAAAAATGACGACGGACTTATAGAATTTTTAAGATATCCGCCATGTTTTTCGGAAAATGTCGAATTAGACATTGATGTCAAAGATGCGAGAATCGTGCCCAGTGGCATGTGGAATATGCAAATTATTTTACTAATAGAAAGCTATATTATTCCCGGATATTATAGGCTACTTTTCATCCCTCTCAAATCGCGGAGAACAACTGAAGAAAGATGAAAGTAAAGCTATTTCAGTTGTGTTATTTCAATTTTTATGTTGAAAAAGCATGCGAAGTCAAATCATATATCCGTTCCAGCTACGTAGGTACTAGTAGAGTTATTCCATCAACGAGAACATCCACAGTCAGGCAGGTCCCAGGTTAAAGAGACCCAAGTCAAGTTTTACATGCTTTTTAGGGTCCCAAACCGAAAGGGTACCAACGAGACCCTCAAGCGGGCCGTATGCTTGTTTTCCACTTTGAATGAAATTTTACTCTCATTATATGAAATAAAGTACAAAGAGATCTTTAATTTGAGGTTTCTAAGCTCCCTTGACTTGCGGTTAAAAAATAATAATTGATATCTATTGTTTTCCTCACCCGCGCGGATCACCAAACAGTCAAAGGATCTTTATTAAGGAAATTTAGGTAGGCATTCAAAATTGAAAGAAATTTATCATTCAGTGGCAGGATAGCAGGAAAATGACCTTTCAAAACTTTAAAATCAATCTGTTTATTTGAGTGAACTAGAATTATGTAATAAACAGTTTGATTTTAAAGTCATATATTTTTTTATCAAGATTTGCATGAAATTTCGCACAAAGGATCTATCTTTCTGGAATAATATATATGATAGGTACTTTTTAGTCTGGAAAAACATACCATCCCTTGGGAACGCATTCATATTGATAAGTATTTCCTCCTCTGTATTTTTTATGAATAACTTCAGTGCTCAGATATGAGCATAAAACTACCGCGCATAAAATTATGTTTTTGTAGTTCTTGTTCTTCTCCACTTCCTTATACTGGCGCATTAACTACAATAAAACTACCAAAACAATCTTTAATTGTTCACGGTACTCTGCACAAAACATTCCGTGATATCAAAATGCGTAAACTAGCGATTCTACTTTCCAAGCTCAGACCTTGACTTACAAGATTTAAAATATATATTTACTTACATAGTACCGAGTACAGAGTTTTTATATTATTTATCCTGTAAGTTCTTTTCCATTTTTAACCGACTTCAAAAAAAGGAGGAGGTTCGCAATTTGAATGTATTTTTTTTTATGTTTGTTACCTCATAACTCCGTCATTTATTAACCGATTTGGAAAATTCTTTTTCTATTTGAAAGGGTACACTTCCAGTTTGGTCCCATTGTCATCAGATCAGGATTTGATTACTTCTTAGTGTACTTTGAAGTCGGTTTACGTTTTTTGTAAAACAGTCCAATTTATCATATTTTTTCCCTATGCGCGGTAAATATCTAGTAAGTGCTATTGTGAAAGTTCTTCATTTCCATAAATTATTGCTCAAATTATATCATGTAAGATACATTGCCTAAGTTAAAGCGCGCTAAAGTTCAAAGTGATTTATCTAAATAAGTTTTTATCTATGTAATAGATTAAACTCGTTTGCAAACAAAATGATAAATTATCTATTTATTCATGGAACAATCTATCACAATAATTAATTTGCACGACTATACAATACAGCATCTCTCTTATAAGATTAAGAAGACTACTTTATTCACATGATTACATTATATTATTCATTAATCTTGAGAATACACACATTTCTCTAATAAGATTAAGATGACTTTGTACAGTATCCACAAGATTACATTATATTAATCATTAATCTTAATAATACACATATCTCTCTTATAAGATTAAGAAGACTGTGTACAGTACCCATTTTTTTATTTGTACCTTGTTTTTATTTGTACCTTGTTTGTAAACAGAACACATCAGGGAAGCGTTAGAAAACAAATGCGAAAAATGTACCGAGACTCAGAAGGATGGCACTCGCCGCGTTATAGGACATCTGATCAACAAGGAAGATGCCTTCTGGAAACAGCTCACCAACAAATACGATCCCAACCACAAATACACCAAGAAGTACGAAGATGAACTCCGCGAAATCAAGGCTTAATGCTACCTAATCTAACAATATGTGAATTTGAAATACTGTTTAGAAATTATCCTTTAAATTATAGTGCAAATTTGTAAATATAAAGGATATTACGTTTCAAATTTATGGCTTTCATTATTACGAACCGAATTTAAAATTAAACCCAAGTATATTTTGTATTAAATATTAAACCCAATTTAAAAATTAATACAAGATATTCAGATTATAGTCTAATTACTTATTACCGCTTTTTTGTGAAAATAATACGTTTTTAGTCTAAATTACTGTTTGTCTTAATGATTAATGATTATTATTATAATGAAAATATAACAACAAAGCTATGAGTGACCATGGAACTTTATTTGTTTACAACATAATCGATTAGACGCGACTTATGAACGTCAGCCAATGACGCATCCAAGATCAAAAGTCACGATTCGATCAACATAACTAATGAAATAAAAGTTTTCCATCATACTTAAGCCGTTTTTAGCAGGTATAATTAAAAAAACTTTTTCGGCGTCACCTTTTGTTACGATTATGACGTGGGTTGAGGTTACTCGTCAATAAACTTACCATATTAAATCTCCACGACATTCTTATTAAAATGATTAGCCGTTACAGCTATCTAATATGGTAGGATTGTACCAGAAGCGGCAATATTGAGAACCGGTATAACATGTATCTATAGAGTTTTTTAAACTTAAAAAAACCGGGTGTTATGTATGTGGTTATGAGTTTCAAGCCGTTGTCTGTCTGTCCGTTTGTAATATCGTCCGCCCAAAAACGATATTTAACAGCACCAATGTTACCTACATTGGTTCTGTTAAATATCGTTTATGGTTCGTCTGTTGGTACAACATTTTGGATAAACCATAACCACCATGATTAAATCCTAGCAGATATTTCTTTTCTAGAATTTTATCACGGGATATATTTCATATAAAATACTATTTAACTATAACGCTGTCAAATTTGTCATATATTTGTCGATCAACTCATTTATTTTAGTTAAGTAGCATTTAGTATAAGGCCTTAAATGTTTAAATAACTATAAGGCGTTTATAAGACGATGATAGCTCAGTGGTAGTGACGTCGAATGCCGAGACGAAGGTCCCGGGTTCGAATCTTACAATGAGCTTGAGCTTTCGTTGAAGGAAAACATCGTGAGGAAACCATAGCATGGTGGTAGGTTACTTTGTATTACCCACCTGACTGGCTACCACCCTCATGTTGAAAATCTGTCGTCAAGTAACTGGTGTGTTCCAACAGCTGCACTTGAGAGCCAGTTCCTTCTAGGCTTTGTGTCCACATCGTCACTGACCCTGGTGAGATTGTGGTCAAGTACACTAAAGTATAAGTACAAAGAAAAAAAAAACTTGTGTTAGGCATCGGGTGCGGAGACTTTGGTGGCGCGAGTCTTCACTGTCTGTGGAGATCCATATCTATGCGGGAGGTAGTTTTCACTAAAAAAAAAGATATAGAATGACGGAAAGATATATAATTTATACTTATGTAAGGTTCTGATTAATTTTTGATACATTTTACGGAAAACATTGAGAACGAACTAGTAAAAAGTAGCTGGCAACACAAAAAAGAAAAAGGTCGTTCACTTGGCTGGCTGGGCATTCTCGTTTTGGAGGGTGAACAATCAAGATTAAGAAAAGTAGATCTAGTGAGTGTTTGGAAATTAATATAAAATACATAAACGCATATATTGTTCATATTTACGGCTGATCCTAACAAGTCAGAAGAGGGATGGACAACGCAATTGCGTAAGTACACGCCTGAATATTTTTAAAATAAAAAGAAATAACCGTTACCGGTTGATATCGTGGAATATTAAATATTTAAGTACATAATTATTGCATTCATAAAAGGTTCAATACTAATAATACCTATCCATACGATTATGATAAATCACGCCACGTTACTAGGGAATGCAAAACCGTGGCAACATGAAAACCGGTTTTTATTTCGGTTATGAGAGGAAAAAACCGGTTAACCGGTTTTAAACCGGTTTTTTAAATGTTTGCTCATTTTTTTTCCCACGTTATTTCTATAGCTCGAATTATAGATAATAACCGTGCCCAAGATTTAAAAATCGCAAACTGAGGAATTATTGTCAGTTAAAGTTAATGCAGTGGGTATAAAAGAAACGTCAAAGACATTATCACCATCTGCCTGTCCTGTTCCCTATAATTTGGGATCGGCGCAATATGTACGCTTCTTCTATCCGTTATACCAACATTCACTCGTTTCTTACCAATATCATCTTTCACACAATCAATCCATCTCTTTTTCATAAAATGTATGGAAATAATCGTTTATTTAACTCTGTAGATCAGATACTCGTTTATATAGACTACACGGTTCGTTGCTTTTGATTTTATTTTAAATGAACGAAATATATAAAAACATATAACTTTTACTTGATTTTTAATTGCTATGAGATATTATGACTATGTTAAAAAATAGATCAGTATTAAAGAAGTAATTATTTAAACATTTATTAAATTATGTTTCGTAAGTTATAATATTAATTTCACACGTAATATACATGGCATATTGTAGCGGCACAGCAACTTGCGTGTACACTAAAACGTGGTTATTATTATACGAATGTTTTCCTTAGATAAAAAAAAATTACCCAGTTTTTGCCGTCGTGCAGACGGGTAAAAAATAACACCAATCAGTCAGCTTGCTGTCTGGCAGATACATAAGAGCCTTCGTTGACAGTAGTTGCTCCGATAGCATGATATTAATGCTGGCGTCCCGAAAGGCTCTGAATTATCCCCAACACTGTTCCTCCAGCATATTAATGATATATCCTCTATTGCCAGCATTCATTGCTATGCAAATGAAATTACATGGGACGCTCATTACACGAACCGTGCAAATATCTCTCTCTCTCTTTCTTGGAGAAAAGGCGCGAAGAACTTGTCTTAAATCGATAGTACACAACCTAGTGACTCCGATTGGGGTCGACTAAACCTAGTCTATTTCAACCCCACTAAATCACACGTAAGCCTGCGCATTCACCGTTGAGAAAAGTCCATTTCTAGAACATGTCCCTCAACATCACGAAAAGCATTGGGCTCTTTCACGTTAATATTTGTAGCGACGTTCTGTTCCAAACTCATCTACAAGATATCCAAAAAACTCGATGTGATTAATAGAGCGAAGCAGTACTTCTTATAGAGACACAGATTGCAACTATATTTGGATTATATATTGGATTGAATTTGAATTTGAATTTTTGAATTTGAATTTGAACTATATAAGTCGCAAGTCTGGCCCAAATGGTAATGCTGTCTTCTGTGGGCACCTGGATACCAGCTTGGGTATTTAGACTCAGTTCAGCGACGTGCCGTTAGAATTGTCGATGATCCCGAGCTCACAAGTGTTTTAAAGCCCCTTAGTCTGAGGAGAGACTGCCTTTTTATGTGTGTTCTTTTTCACCGCCGCTTTTCCAAAAGACAGTGCTCTGAAGAATTGATTGACCTGATGCCCAGTTACCTTGATCCATCGTAGTCACCGATGGGGAGTCCATCCTCACACATTGGAATCAAAATGTTCTCATACTGTGTGGTTTCAAAGAAGCTTCTTATCGTGGATGCTCAGGCTGTGGAATGAATCCCCGCTTCAAAAAGGTTGAGGGTTGGTAACGTGCGAGTGATAACCGTTATGTTGCAAGCGTCCATAGGCTAGAGTAACTGGTAATCATCAGGCGGACCGTACGCTTGTTTACTGCCTAAGTATTGTAAAAAAAGTTTTACATGTTTTATAACTATCATAAAAACAATCATTATTTTAAGTTATTTTCTTACCAGCTCAACAAACTAAACATCAACACACTTCAGTTCATCACAAAAATACTCACTGCATTGCACTCAGTTTACAAAACGGCGGCAAATCTTCCTTTTTTTAGTTTTTCCAAACATCGAAATAAAAACCGAAAAAAATCGAAAAACCGGCTTTGGTGTTATGTGAAACCGGTTTTTTTTGTTGGTCAAAACCGTACCGAATAACCGGTTTTTCGATTTTCGGTGAAACCGGTTTGCATTCCCTACACGTTACCTACACGTCACCTTGAATCATAGCTTTATTTCGTCATAGATGACTAACTCTGGAGTTCTAAGGCTATTTTCTATCTAAAACTATGATGTGCACTAAAGGTAATCTTTAATTATTGTTATACATGATATAATTGGATTGTTTTACAAAAAACTTAAACCGACTTCAAAGTTCACTAAGAAGTAATCAAATCCTGATCTGATGACCAAATGGGAAGTGTACCCTTTCAAATAAAAAAAAAAAAAGAATTTTCCAAATCGGTTAGTAAATGACGGAGTTATGAGGTAACAAACATAAAAAAACCACCACGTGTGCATATTTTAGGCTAAATGATGTTCATATTGGTTGACATCCATCGTTATTTTGTTATACAATATCTATGTTGCGTGTAAATTGTTTTTATCGTAATGTGTATGATCCCATCTGGGGGCCCATCGGCCCATAAACATAAAATATGTTATAGTTCTATATTAATTCCCTTTATACTGCATTACAGTTGGGTATGTAAAAGTGGGTAAAACTTTGTTATTCTCACTCTAAAATTTACAGATATCGAGATATTTCGATATTAACATTTTTTTTTGTACGGTGCGAGTTTCAGACTATGGACGACAGAATAGAACGCGATGCCAGGCATCGCAAGCTTGAGAGGAAGTCTCGACGCATTCGCAGTCGAAGCCGGACAAGTAGACGCGAACGCAGCTGCAGCCGAGGGAGTAGGCGCGAGCGCAGCGGTTCTAGTAGGCGCCCGCGCAGCCGTAATCACAGCCGTAGCCGACGCCTAAGAGGAGCCCTCGGATGGAGCACGATCTGCAGAAGGAACGAGAGTGCGGCGCGGTGGCGACAGCTAAGTGAGCAGCACTACTCGCCCGCTGGCAGCGTGAGGTAGAAGCAGACCTCTGCTAACGCCGGGCATCACTCGAAAAGGTCATGTAGTCCTGTTTTTACTCCTAAAGTCATTTTGAAAATAATATATTCTGTGAAGGGGGGTCTGTTATCCCAGCAACCTAATCAAATGCACCATCGAATGTAAAAAGGTTAGATTGCAAAAATATTCTTCCGGAATTCAATCCTTCATCTAAAAACCAGCGAATGGAAGTCTGGCTTAAGAAATGAAACGAATGAGCATGTACGGGAATGATGACAGGCCCACCGTCCATTTTGCTTTGCAAAAACTGCAGGGACTGGGCAAAATTTGGTATGAGAGTTCAAATTCAATATTATTTACATGGCAGGAATGGTAGGTTAAGCTAACAGCAGCTTTTTCTTGCGAACAAAATTATGGTCAGTCCCTGGAGTATATGTTGAGGCGTAAGAGTAGATTTAATGAGTCAATAGAGAAATTACTTTCATGAAAAACTTGCACTTTTAAATCAGTGTGATATTTCGGGGAAACGAGCTGCATCATTCATGGTATTACTGATAAAACTATGCGGTCAAGTGCTCTGGCACTATGTTGTGTTGAGTCAGAGCTACTAAAGCAGCTATTAAAGTTCATATCGAGTAACAATAAAAATAATTCCTCTCAGCAGACACCTTATAGGGATAAGAACCTCAGTTCATTGGATGATAGGCAAAATAACAAGTCGAATTCAAAAACGTCATTTGGTTTACTGCTATAACTGTAAGGTCAAAGGAGAAAGGTCATTCGTATATAATATGTCTAATACATATTATAAAGTGCAACCGTTGTAACAGAGTAGGTCACATAACCGAAAGTTGTACGTATCAATCAGATACAGAGTCGGTTAAAACGGACGCTGTGCTAAAATCCATGTGTATTTCAAGCTCAAATCCAAACGATAAATTTGTTAAAGAGGAAAAAGTTATATGATAATATGCCATCACTTCTGAAAGGGTTTGGCAAGAGCTTAGTGCAATCAATAGGGTCTCGTGTTGTAGAAAATCATTTACTCGAAAAGCCAATGCTGATAGGTTTAACGTTTTCAGAGAAACCACATATAGTAGTGTATAAAGATGCACACAAGTTACAGTTCATAATATTGACACTAAAGTACCTTCTATCTGCTTAAGTGAAGACGTAGTGTTTAGAAAGGGTCAGAGTATTAGGTCATTGTGAGATATTTGGTGTCACGGCTGCAACTGAAACTAAGGTACAAAAATTGTAGGTAAACTCAACCATCAGTATCTTGTTTGTGGTGGCATTTACCTGGTGAAGAGTGGTTTTGTATTCGTAACGGTTGCACCATGCTTAATATCTTTTTCAGTGGCCTGAAAAGGTAGAAGTCATTTATAGACTTTTAGAGATGCCATCAGATTCCATTCAGTATATTAGAAGCAGCTCGAGTATTGACTGTTTTGATGAGAAAAAGGTACAAATAGGGGAAACAGTACAAAATTCAAAATTCAAAATTCAAAATCATTTATTCAAATAGACCTTCGCAGGCACTTATGAAAAGTCTGACTCTAATACTCTAATACCGGTTCGGAAGGTTGCATTTGCTGAGAAGAGCCGGCAATAAACTCAGCAATTACTCTTTTCAAAACAAGCTTAGATTCATTACATAATATTTACATTCTAATCGCACTGACAACAATTGCGTGCCCCGGCGCGGCCGCAAAACTACAAAGTAGACTGAATCTATATTTAAAAATAAATGGCAAACTTAAGCAGACCAACCCCCACAAGCAGCACCTGTTCACAAGTATGACGCGTGTGGCAGCCATCGCCCTCCTCGCCATATTGGAGGGAAGTGAGCGACCCGTCACACGACGCCGCCGCAAGCAAAGGCCTTAAAGTGAGCATGACTTACTTAAGTCTGGCTTAGAAATAAAAAAATAAACTAAAGGGAAACTACTAAACACGCAATTTGTTATCACTGTGACTATTGACAAGTTTATACTAAATATCATTTAGGTATATGTATAGAAAATATTACAATTAAGGAGACAGACATAATCTATTGAAGAATTTAGAAATAAATGAAAAACATTAAATTGAATTAATTACTATAAGTAATAATCTGTAAATTAAACAAAAAATAAAAAAAAGATAACTTATAATAATAATAGCATACTTAGAATTAAAATGGACCTTGAACTAGCTGCTAAGTGAAGCAGGTGCAGAGAGAAGCTACTTCCATACATCCTTGTCGTCAATATAATGAGACACTTTATAATAGGCCCTACTCAACAACCGCTTTTTGATATGTTCCTTAAATTTAAAAAAGGACATACTGGTCACGCTATGAGGAATTTTATTGTAAAATTGGATACAATTCCCAAGAAAGGACTTATTTACTTTAGCTAATCTAAATCTAGGCACAGTTATTTTGTCTTTGTTTCTAGTGTTTCTATCGTGATAATCACTATTGACTGGAAACAAATTAATGTTTTTACGAACATACATAATATTTTCAAAAATGTACTGAGAGGGCAAAGTTAATATATTAATTTCCGGAAATACCTTTCGCAGAGATTCGCGAGACCCCAAACAGTAGATGGCGCGAATTGCTCTTTTTTGCAATACAAAAATTGATTCCAAGTCTGCGGCAGAACCCCACAGCAAAATACCGTAAGACATAAGGCTATGAAAATATGCAAAATAAATTAATCTGGCTGTATTAATGTCCGTCAGTTGCCTTATTTTGCTGACTGCAAAAGCAGCGGAGCTCAGTTTACCACCTAAGGCTTCCAGGTGAGCACCCCACTGCAATCTACAGTCTATGGTCAGACCAAGAAAAACAGTCTTATCTACTACATTAAGTTTAGTACCGTCCACAATAACATTGGTATCAACTTTTGGTACGTTTGGTAATGAAAATCTTATACATTTAGTTTTTTTAGAATTTAGCATTAGATTGTTGGCAGCAAACCATTGAGACACAGTTTCCAGAGCGTGGTTAACTTTTAAAAGGTCTTTGTCTTTTCTATCTACTTTAAATATCAGAGACGTATCATCTGCAAACAAAACGACATCTGATAGTTCTTTCACCATGTAAGGTAGGTCATTTATATAAACTAGAAACAGAAATGGGCCTAAAATCGAGCCTTGAGGTACGCCTAATTTGACTAAGGAGCCCGATGACACACTACCATTGATTCCTACTTTTTGTTGGCGCCCTGAAAGATAGGAAACCACAAGATCGAGGGCCACTCCGCGAATTCCATATAACTTAAGTTTAAGAGCTAGCGTTTGGTGATCTACGCAATCAAATGCCTTGGAGAGATCACAAAAGATACCAATAGCATCGTGTGAGCACTCCCAGGCCTGAAAAATATGCTCAATAAGTTTAGCTCCCGCATCCGTAGTGGACTTACCTCTTGTAAAACCGAACTGATCATCATGGAGTATCTTGTGGTTATTAAAATGCCTTAACATTTGGTTTAGCACAATCTTTTCAAAAATCTTGCTTAATGCAGGAAGTACTGAAACAGGTCTATAATCTGAGGGATTGTTTTTACATCCCGATTTAAAGATTGGAACAATTTTGCTGTATTTCATTAAGTCAGGAAAGTTGCCCTGTTCGAGACATTGGTTAAAAATTAGGGCTAAAATAGGGGCAATATTGAAAATAATTGACTGTATAACCTTAACTGACAAACCCCATAAGTCTTCTGTATTTTTCATATTTAGTGACTTAAAAGCCGTGATAATGTCATAGTCATTAACCTGGGTGAATGCGAAGTCTGGAATATTTTGTTGAAAATTATTCTGTAAAATCGATTCAGCTAACGTGGAAGACGAAGCAAGATTTTTAGTAGCCTCCATAGGTATATTTGAGAAAAAAGTTTCAAAAGCAGATGCTACTTCTAATTTACCTGAGATTAATGTATCATTAATTTTAAGAGAAAAAGTATTATCTTTGATTTTATTCTTACCAGTCTCTGTATTAATAATCTGCCACACTGTTTTAATTTTATTATTAGAACTATTTACCCTATTGCCTATGTAGATGGCCTTTGCTCGAATACAAACCTGTTTAAATATCTTGGAATAGTTTCTAACATATATATGAAAGTTTTCATTACTATTGTAAGATCTCTGATGGTAAAGATCATACATGTTATCCCTACTCTTCCTGATTCCTTTAGTTGCCCAGTTACAGAATTGAAGTTTATTATTATTTACCTTCTTAGTTTTGATTGGACAAGATACATTAAATTCGTTGCAAATATCTTTAAATATTTTTTCATAGTTTACATTTGGATCATCAGAAGTATATGTAGTGTTACTAATTTTATAATCCATATTGACGCTGAAATTATTTAATCTTGTTTTATTAACTGACCTAAATGTTTTCGTTACGGATGAACTAAGTTTTTTACACGGAAACTTTACTAATTGGGCCAAATGATCCGAACGGACGCCACTTATTATTGACTTCTCTAAAACGTTACTGTTGGTTATTATGTTATCAATACAAGAGGAAGTAGTAGCCGTCACTCTCGTGGGCTCATTAAATAGATGAGACATATTAAATGATTTAAATAACGTAATAAAATTATTTCTATCTAATGAGGGTATTAGGATGTCAATATTAAAGTCACCACAAATAATTACTGACTTATTACATTTTGATAATTTACTAAGTATTTGTTCCATTATGGAACAAAACAAAGTAAAATTTGACGCAGGAGGTCTATACACACATAAAATAATGGAGCTTTCAATCTCTGCACATGCCACCTCGCATACGCGTTCCACAGAATGACAAGTAATATCAGTACGATTCTTATATTTAATATTACTATTTAGCAAAATGAGGGTGCCGCCACCCTGAGCAGTCACTCTATTGTACGCACTGGCAACAGTAAAGTTATTTACATTAAAAAGCATTCTGTCTGGTTTTAGCCACGTTTCTGTAAAACATAATATATCGATTCTGATTTCATCACATAATAATTCAACGTCAAGTATTTTGCCAGAGAAGCGATTAATATTCTGATGTAGTAAAGTAATGCCATGAGTATGCTTCTCTGTTGTCGGAGTTACAAGTTTAAACAACTAATCACAGTATTATTAGTACTACTAGACAATACCGTTTTGTCACTAAGGCTACATTTAGTTATATTAGCTATAACCGTGTTAATATTGTAAGCTATCAGTGTAGCGATCAAGTTTTTACATTTTTTGGGCATAAACAATGAGTCCCCAGTAAATTTTAGTCCACTAACAAATTTATTAGTGTCGAAATAAGAAAAAACGTCACTATGACGACATGTCAAACTATATATAAAATTGTTCAAAAACAATATATACCTATTTTGTTTATCCGTATAGTTGACGGAGTATGGCAAAGCACATAGAAAAACATTCATCACCTTTAGTTTGAGGAATGTTTCAAAACTATTAATTAATTCTTTGAATTTCACGTTCAAACCATTTCCTATAAGTATCACAACAGTGGTTTGTTTGTCAAACTTAGCACTTACAATTTTATTCATTATATCTGTATAGGAAGCTCCCGGCATACAATAATTAATAACTGGCTGATCCACACGATTATTTAAAATTGGTCCAAAATTGACCCCAATTTGGTCAGAAAAAACAACAGTTTTCATGATTGATGCCTCAGAGCTCCCCATAGAAATATTGACACTGACATGTGGTTCAGTGCTTAGAACACCCGGAGCGCCCGGAGCACTCAGAGCGCCCGGAGCACCCGGAACACTCGGAGCGCCCGGAGCACTCGGAGCGTCCAGAGCACTCGGAGCACACGGAGCGCCCGGAGCACTCGGAACGCCCGGAGCACCCAGAGCGCCCGGAGCACTCGGAGCACTCGGAGCGTCCAGAGCACTCGGAGCGCCAGGAGCACACGGAGCGTCCGGAGCACTCGGAACGCCCGGAGCACTCGGAGCACTCGGAGCGCCCGGAGCACTCGGAGCACCCGGAACACTCGGAGCACTCGGAACGCCCGGAGCACTCGGAACGCCCGGAGCACCCAGAGCGCCCGGAGCACTCGGAGCACCCGGAACACTCGGAGCACTCGGAGCACTCGGAGCGTCCAGAGCACTCGGAGCGCCAGGAGCACACGGAGCGTCCGGAGCACTCGGAACGCCCGGAGCACTCGGAGCACTCGGAGCGCCCGGAGCACTCGGAGCACCCGGAACACTCGGAGCGTCCAGAGCACTCGGAGCGCCAGGAGCACACGGAGCGTCCGGAGCACTCGGAGCGCCCGGATCACTCGGAGCGGCCGGAGAAGAGAGATCAACGCATGGTAATGGATTAGTAACATGACAATGACATATCTTTTTCAATGTTAGGTACCTATCTAATAATGACAAAACTACGAACATATGAACTTAAGGACGTATGAACAAGTAAAAGCTTTCAATATTTTAAAAGAAAAGCTAATACACATAGGTTATTATTTACATTTTGGCTATTTATAACCCCATTGCAGAGTCAGAGCTCCACACTGATGCCAACCGGATTGGCATCGGTGGAATTCTCTTACAACAGAGGAAGGGAGGGTTCACAGGGAAGTACAGAATCAATTCAGCCCGTGGCATACTACAGTCGTCAGACAACTCTTAAAGAGAAGAACTTTCACGTTGACGCTCATATTATGGATTGCTCGTTTTTGGTTCGTTATACTGGAGTTTAACTTCAGTAGAATATGGGCGGGTCAAAAATGTCTCATGTGGATGCTTTGTCTAGAAATCCCATAGACGATAAGGAAATATTGAATCCTGAATAGTATCCAGCGGTCATGGATATAAGTGACGAAGATTGGTTGCTCAGACTACAGTTGGGAGATCCAGAGCTATGCAGAATTCGTGACATAATCAGTAGAAGTCTGGACTCTAAAGGGCTAGAATATATAAAGATAATTAATGTTTTGAGGGATAACAAATTATATAGGTATATTGGTGATGACAAGAATTGCGTCCGATGGGTTGTGCCTAAGGGTGCAAGGTAGAGAATTAACCAAGATTTTATAAAATCAAAAGGAGGACACACTCATGTGATGTGCAACCTTCCGAACCGGTATTAGAGTGTTGGAGTCAGACTTTTCATAAGTGCCTGTGAAGGTCTGTTTGAATAAATGATTTTGAATTTTGAATTTTGATAGTAATTGTGGACTCTTTTAACAAATTTGTTTTTATTAAGCCGGCAGGAGTACTAGTACGAACATTTTAATCAAAGTATTAGAGGAGGTTTTCTATACGTTCAGAACTTCTGATCGTTTAATTAGTGACAGAGGAAGCTGTTTCACTTCACATGCCTTTAGGAAATTTTACCTTAACATAGGACTTTTACTTAATAAATGCAGTAGCTAGTCCAAGGTCGAATTGACAGGTGAAGCGTTACAATTGCACTATTCTCGACTCACTGACAGTGTAGAATTTTAGGGACAATGAGAAGGATTGAGATAATAAGTAGTTAATTAGTAAGGTAGTAAGAGGTAGGATCCAATATTATTTTGGAACTGTATAGTTCAGAAAACTACACGAAGAGCATCGTCTGAGGTGATGCTTGGCACGTCAATGAATGGTGATTTAATTAAAATAGAAAAAGTAGCAATGATCGGTACAAAGTAGCTCCTATCGCAAGATATGAAAGCATGAAAAATAAACGTAAAATGACTATTGGTACGGATTGGATGAAGCCTTTGTAAACATGCAGCACTAGAAATCCATGCAGATGATATTAATAATAATTAATTTATTGGCTGTGTTTCTAAACCCGAACTAGTAAGTGTGATGATATTGATTCTGATACTGTGAATGATATTAACGATATATAGGGAATGTCTGAGGAATAAGAATTTTATTAGGTGATTACAAATTATAGGCCTAGGTTACCGCTTACCATCAGGCGGGCCGTCTGCTTGTTTGCCAACTTAGTGATAAAAAAAAATACATTTCAACTATTTAACATGTGATTAAATATTATACTATAATTGTGATTTAATTTGATATTTTTATTGTTCTGATTATGACTGATTTACTGTATAATTGTTCTCTTTTGTTTCAGGTCAAGCACGAGAATTAGATGGATTCGTGTCTTGGCCTGAAGGATTACGGATGGTTAAAGTCCTTGAACTGGATTTCAAGGCATGGATGGTTAAAGTCCTTGAATATGGAGTTTAAGGCACGGATGGTTAAAGTCCTTGAAAATGGATTTCAAGGAATGGATGGTTAAAGTCCTTGAAAATGGAGTTCAAGGCAAGGATAGTTAAAGGCTAAGATAGTTATAGTTAAAGGCAAAGATAGTTATAGTTAAAACAAAAATAGTTATAGTTCAAGGCGAAGATGGTTAATGGCAAAGATAGTTATAGTTTTAAAGTTTAAAGCAAGAATGGTTAAAGTCAAGGATAGTTATAGTTCAAGGCAAGGATGGTTAAAGTCCTTAAAAATTTAGTTCAAGGCAAGGATGGTTGAAGTCCTTGAAAATAAATTTCAAGGCAATGGTGGTTAAAGTCCTTGAAAATGGAATTCAAGGCAACAGTTGTGGATGGTTAAATATATAGAATTAGTCATTTTGAATTTATATAAATATATAGAATAAGTTCATTTAAATATGTTTATAAATTTTAAGGAGATAATATTTTTTTAGTTTAAAGTATTTAAAATTTGCGATATAAAAAAAAAAAAATAGTAAATAAATGAAATCAAGTTATTAAAGAATACAATTTTATTATTATTTATTAATCAGGAAAATTGAGAATTAATTTATATTTATTGTAAACCTGTAATTTTTTTTTTGATTGTATTTTGTTTTTATTAAATATTTCATAATTTTACATAATTATATTTAAAATGTATTAAAACATAAGTTTAACATATAAATAATATCCTAGTCAGCCAAGTGTAAGGTCACCACCAGGTACATGTATGGGGGCATACATGTTGTCAGGATGGTCGAGTGTAAGGTTCTGATTAATTTTTGATACATTTTACGGAAAACATTGAGAACGAACTAGTAAAAAGTAGCTGGCAACACAAAAAAGAAAAAGGTCGTTCACTTGGCTGGCTGGGCATTCTCGTTTTGGAGGGTGAACAATCAAGATTAAGAAAAGTAGATCTAGTGAGTGTTTAGAAATTAATATAAAATACATAAACGCATATATTGTTCATATTTACGGCTGATCCTAACACTTATTTGTTTTAAATAAAGATTACAACATATTAAAAACATGTTGTGAAAAAAAGAATGGCGGAAAATAGTAAATTAGATTAATTAATATGATATATAATATTCGTAGCGTATAAAACGTATATAAACAGAAATTCATTATCCTTTGTTATGAAACTTGACTACACAGCGACATGGTTAAAATGATTTAAGCCAATTAAAACCTAGTATAACTACTCTTAGAGTTCATTAACATTAAGTAACTAACCAAGCCTTGTGATCTATCATACTGATAAGAACTACTTAGATGCACTGCGAAGATTGTTTTTTTGAAACTCTATACTTAAAAAATATTGTAATATAAATTACGATAGTCGTTGTATCGTGTGATACTAAGTACCTACCTACCAATTTACTTAAATTTAATATTCTTCAACTCCAGCTAAAGATTATCTGTAAGAGATAGCTCATTGCCAACTGTACTGTATTGAATATTAAGTAGTTCTTCTTGTGTACAGTCAGCAACACAAGTAGCAGAACACATTCTTTACAAAACTATCCATGATGTATATATGTATAGTATTTAGGTTTCTGAAGACACACATTTACTAAACCCCATTTATATCTTTACAGGAATATAGTTATTGTGTAGGATATTTGTTAATTTGGATCTGTTCAGCTACTTATGTTGCTGACTGTATAATAAAGTTACATGTCTATATATCCTTCTTTCTTAGATACTAATTCTTACAGGGCCGGAGTGCCATTTATATAATATTTTATTTATGCAGAGTTTCAGTACGACCAGTTGGTTGATTTTGATTGGATGAAGATTTTCATAAAATATTTTTTTCTTCATCAATATCAAAATAAGTGAAAAGTCAATAAGTAGAGTAATAGGTAACTTATTCAACAAATATAATAAATGCGAAAGTCCACTTGAAGTTCAACGACATAACCAATCGTGGTGAAATTTGGCAAATGAGTAGATCATAACCTGGAATTATATAGAGGGTACTATTAATTCTAAACATTAAATTCCTTGGGATTCAAATTTCAAATTCAAAATCATTTATTCAAATAGACCATCGCGGGCACTTATGAAAAGTCTGACTCTAATACTGTAATACCGGTTCGGAAGGTTGCGTTTGCTGAGAAGAGCCGACAATAAACTCAGCAATTACTCTTTTCAAAACAAGCTTAGATTCATAACATAATAGTTATTTATATTCTAATCGCACTGACAACAATTGCGTGCCCCGGCGCGACGGAAAAACTAAAAAGTAGACTTAATCGATATTTAATAAGTAAATAAATAGCAAACTTAAGCAGACCAGCCCCCACAAGCAGCACCTGTTCACAAGTATGACGCGTGTGGCAGCCATCGCCCTTCCCGTCACACGACGCCGCCGCAACCAAAGGCCTTTACTTAATTGATTACGGGTAAAACCTCGCGGCAAGAACTAGTTTTACAAAGCCATTTAGCAGACGTGAGTAAAATGTTTGCTCCATTACGGCTCTTAGCAAAACCATACATTCTTCGAAATGCCAAACACGTTTTGCTCATGAGTTGGAATTAACTAGTCGTATATAAACGATATAGAGATTTAAAAAAACATAGTTATTCATCCACGGACTGTGAGTGGACTCGTGATTGTTTCATTTTAATTTAAAAAAAGAAATTGGATTAAATATAAAGTAAGTGTACGTACATATCTATAACTTAAGAGCTATTGAATTTTTCACTATAATGTAAGAAGATATTTTATTTGAGTAAGATATATACCACCTAACATGCTGCAGGTCGTAGGTTCGATTCCCACCCAGGACATGCATTTGTGTGCTTGAACATATCTGCATGTCCTGAGTCTGGGTGTAATTATGTATATTAACCCCATTATTCATAATCGCTTTTTAACTAAATCAGTGTAATAATAGTGTGCCCCGTCTCACTCTTTCGTTCACCAAATGTCACCTGTCAGATAAAGACTTCGGAATTTTAGCTGATCAACGTTTGATAACTTTATTATGAATAAGGGGGGTAAGTATGTATTTACTAACAAAAAGTAGTAATACGTAGTATATATATTATCAGTTACCTAGTTTCCATAGTACAAGCTCTGCTTAATTTACGATCATACAACCTTGTGTGAATAATGTCCCAAGATATTTATTAGTTATATTATTTTAGCAAATTCGCTTTATATTTTTGATTGATTTTTTTATTTTACCATATTATTATATAGGTAATTTAATAAAGCAATTTTTCAATTATTTTTGATTGCATCTTTTTTCAGTCAACCAGGGAAGCCATGTTCCATAACATAAATTAATTTAATATCTTATAAATGTAACCTGTTTAAATTTTTCCAGGATGAATTCTTTGACAGCATTATGTGTACTAGCCATGGTGGCTCTCGCAGCCGCGGGGACTCAGTACACCGACCGTTACGACAACATCAACGTCAAGGAAGTAATCAACAACAAGAGACTATTGCAGCCTTACATGAAGTGTGTACTTGACCAGGGCAAGTGTTCTCCCGAGGGCAAGGAGCTTAAATGTAAGTAGAATGTATCGTAAATATAAAATGTGTCGAATAAGTATCCATTTACAGACATTGAGCTATTATTACTACGTATAGAGAAGCTTTAATAATCAAAGGTTATGTTCCTTTTCTTTAGAGTCAACAAAAGTTCTCTTTAGCGCTAAAATAATAATTATTCGTCTAAGCAGACAGTAGAAACACGTAGCGCTATCAGAACGCTTTTAGGAGTATTTTTCTCGCAAACACCGTGGTTTTCACGGCGCTTGCGCGTTTCGTTCATTATTCTACACCAAAAAGTGTGGCCGGGTAGCCTCACTTGAACGGTACATAGTTATGGTGTGTGGCGTCTTCTCTATACGTAGTAATAATAGCTCAATGTTTACATCTGTAAACATTTATCTAAATATGCTCAGAATTATATGTATTTTTTTTCAATATGGTGTAAAGTACACTCAGAATATTACTTTTATTAACAGGGATTATAATGCTATTTACATATGGTATATTGGATATGAAAGAATATTAATGTTAGTCAAATAAAATTGATGTGAAAAACGAAAAAAGTTCACAAAAATTTTGATACATTACATTTTGGGCAACCCGTTGAAGTCTTTTTCACTACGAAAATAAAGCTAACATGAAATTTTTTCATTTTGCTTGAGTGACCAAGGTGAAGAAGGTATCGTAAGTTCAAAGCCTTATCTGTCTGTGGCATTTACTCCAAAATGGCGAAATCGATTCCGAGATGTTGTTTTTATTGTCAAAAGCTTTTTAATCGTGATTGGTATTCTTTTATACCGTTTGGTTTGGGTAAAACCTGTTTAATATCAAATAACGATTCGAAAATGTACCTCTAGACCATAGCATCATGTCATTGTGATAGGGTCTTCGTCGACAGGCTTCTTTCCAGCCGGGTGGTTGCTATAGCGACCCGTTCTGTTATCTAAATATATTTACTAATAATGAAGCAAAGACCTCAAAGCTTTGCATAGCAGACCCTCCCATATGGAAGTAGCTATCACAGGTAAAATTAGCTTACGAAATGATCTATATGCCCAGTTTGGCAATAAAAAAACCTACCATTGGTAAACAAAACGATTCGTTTTTGTTTATTGAAACCGGGCATGTATCAACTGTGCTTCGTTTTTTGCATGGTGGTAGGGTACTCTGTTGGACCAATCTACTATACTCTATTTCACATAGGATGAGTCGTCAAGGTCAAGGGTTTTTTACCAATATCTAGTGAAATTCCATTTGATTACTCTGAAATAATATTCACAATATTTCGTGAAACCTAGCTCTATCATAGTATTCCTTTATTATATCGAAATGAACATTAACCATAGAGAAATTTAATAAAATACCATGTGTCACCGAACTCATGTTATTTGAAATAGACTTTAGCTACCTACAGGTTGAAAATGTATCGCCGAGGTGGGCGATAAAACCTGGGTTTTGCGAGAGTGGCCCTGATTCTGTTGTTTACAACTTAACTGATTTTAGTCTCACTATGTCTCTTTCTAACAAAGAACATAAGAAAAAGACGTAAGAAATTTATTCCTGTCAAATTAATCCAATGCATGTTTTCAATTTTAGTCGCCATCTATCGCGGTTACGTCTAAACATCAAATCAAAAAGTCATTTATTCAGTTTAGGCCTTAGTAAGGCACTTATGAACGTTATGTACATACAGTTGAATTTACCACCGGTTCGGAATACACTTAAACTGAGAAGACTCCGCAAATGAAGACGCAAAGACTAATTTGACAGCTTTAAATATGTTTTATCCTTTTTCAATAATGTTCGTAAGAAGAGATGTGATGTTACTTAAATTAGTTTAGTGCGATTTACAACAGAATCGGCACCACTGTCTATAGTCACATTTTCACTAAGAAAACTTTTTTTTTTAATGAGTTTAAGGTCCCGGGTTCGAATCCTACAATGAGCTTGAGCTTTCGGTGAAGGAAAATCATCGTGAGGAAACCATAGCACGGTGGTAGGGTACTTTGTAGTACCCGCCTGGCTGGCTACCACCCTCAAGTTGAAAATCTGTCGCCAAGCACCTTTCGGTGTGTTCCGATAGCTGCACTTGAGAGCCAGTTCCTTCTAGGATTTGTGTGCTTACCACCTTCGGCCGCATCATCACTTACCATGGTGAGATTGCGGTCAAATACAGGCATATAAACAGTAAAAAAAAGATATTAATACGTTCAATATATTGGCAGCTCACATCAAAGAGGCGTTAGAGAACTACTGCAGCAAGTGCACACAAGCCCAGCGCGACGGAACCAGAGTCGTGATCGCCCATCTCATCAACAAAGAGCCTGAGTACTGGAACCAGCTCACAGCCAAGTACGACAGCACCAAGAAATACGTCACCAAGTATGAGGACGAGCTCAGAACCGTCAAAGCATGAATAAGTGATATGTGAAGTTTGGTGTATCATCAAACTGTTTTGTATGCTGAGAAATAAATATATTTTTATAATTGTGTTGTTACTACATATATCCTACTCAATCACGTCCTAATGGCTGCATAGTTCTGATTATGATATGACTCAAAGTCAAAGTCAAAGCCATTTATTCAATTTAAGCCCCAGAAGGGCACTTATGAAGGTCACATTTACTGAAGTTACCACCGGTTCGGAACTCGGTCTTCAAATGAGAAGAATCCGGCAAGTATCTCAGCAAGGTTACATTTTTTAAATATTTTTTAGACAAGCTGACTATGTTTGGCTTTTTTTTCCAAATAATTAACAATAAAAAAGATATACCTAAGCATAGATATAGACGAAAAAAATTACAGAATACAGACGATTATTTTAATACTGAGTAAAATTAATCGTATGTTACGATACGCGTGACTTAAGCAGTTATTATTGCCCTGATAATCGTAAAACGTAACATAAACCAGTTAGGTCACGCTTCTCCGTGTAACATTATTACAGTAGGCCCCTGAACACGTAGTAACTATTTAGTAATCTGTGCCTTGACTAGGTTTTTTCTTTTTTTATGCAACTAAGTCGGTAAACAAGCATACGGCCCGCCTGATGGTAAGCGGTTACCGTAGCCATATGGACGCTTGCAACACACGAAGCATCGCTCACGCGTTACCGATCTTTCCCCCCTCCCCATTGAGTTCTGGAGGCCTTACTCACGCGCAGGAACACAACTTTACACAAAATAAAGTTATTTGTCTGCGGTATTCTGTAAGGTGGAGGTACTTCCCCAGTCGAGCTGCTCTTTGAGCGAATAAACGCAAAGCTCCACCTCTCTGGAACGGAGAAGGGTGTAAAAAGTGCGGGTTTAGATTACACAGTGCTATAAAATCTATTCAGGCGCGGGTAAAGAGGGCTTTAAGAGAATTAGAATTTAGTCTATATACATAAAATTTGATCCCTATTTCCCTTGCTCACGCCATAACTAGAGAACGAATTTACCGATTTCCTCTATCTTTTTTAATTTTCTAATATTAGTAGAAGGTTTTTACGTAAAACAAATTTTAGAAAGTTGCACAGTAAATTAGAAAATGTTACGACTATATAAACATTTCTAATGTAACCTTAGCGTAGAAATACCCTAGTATAGGGTAGTACACCCTTAGAAATTCACTTCTAAATCTATGAGTACACTACGCAAACGAAGTCGCGCCGGCATCTAGTTCTTAATATATTTTTCAACACACTAGCTCGTAAAGTGACATTTATTGCACCGTTTTTAGTATCTGAATGCTTAATACGCACTAGTGCTTTTTACTTTACATTACCGCACAGTTTTATGATAGGTATAATACCGATTATAATAAGTTTGTACCTCACTGCAAGTGATATGTGTGTAGACCAAGCATTCTTAATTTAAACGGGTAAAAATAGTTTGACAAATAACCGATGTCAAAAAAAAACTTGCACGCCATATTTTTTAACGTTCTCATTGTGTGGTTGATAAGTTCAACGTCTGTATGTCTGTATTTACAACAACTATGTACAAAATACAATCTATATATATAAAATTTCCTCAAGCCTGCCGCTGCTTCCGATTAACGGCAGGGTTCCCAGAAGGCTGGCAGCGTTTCCTCTTTGGATAGCCAAGCAGTCGCGTTGGTGGAAAAAGCTCCCCGCCCGCTGGTCTCCGGAGGTCTCGATCAATTTTGATGAAAAGGTGCGAGCAAAACGGCGAGCTTCGGACCCCCAAGGTCCCATGGCAAAAGGCACAAAAATATAATTGGGTCCAATCGATGCGTATTTTTTGAATTTTGAATTTTCCGCACTGGCCGCAGCTGCCCCTGCAGCTTTACAAGTTGCCGGTAAGTGAGATGGCGCGAGTGTATCGACACATGTGGCATCCCACATTATTAAAAAATCTACTTAAAAAAATACAAGTCTGCTTTTTTCCTCACCAGTGTGTTGAAAAACGTAGTATGACACTCTCAGCTCTCTAATCTATATACATATATCTAAGCTAAATACCGCCTCGTCTGTAATTAACAACTTTGCACACATCGGCGGCTCATGGAGCAGTGTTAGTAAATATTCTAGAAGCCCGTCATTTGTAATTATGAAGGAAAATTACACGATCTGTTATTAACTCGGAAATATGAAAATCCACAAAACGTCTACCATAACCTACATGTCTCTGTTTCGTCATCAGTTTATTTCCTTAATTTTTTTCCTCAAAACAGTTTAACAAAACTGGTTTATAAGCGATTTGAGTCAATCTGACAGCCTTCAACTTATTTATTTCCGAAAATAATGTATTATTCATAAAACGAATTAAATAAGTAGTACACTGGTGCCGATTCTGTTGTAAATCGCACTAAACTAATTTTAGTTACATCTCATCTCTTTCTTACGAACATGATTGAAAAAGGATAGAACATATTTTAAGTTGTCAAATTAATCTTTGCCGTCTTATTTTACGCGTATTTAGGCGTAACCGCGATAGATGGCGACTAAATTTATATTGAAAACAAGCATTGGACTAATTTGACAGGACTAAATTTCTTACATCCTTTTCTTATGTTCTTTGTTAGAAAGAGACATAGTGACATTAAAATTAGTTTAGTTGTGAACAACAGAATCAGGGCCATATTACCCAACTGATATGGCGCGTCGTGAATCTTCGTTCGCACAGAAAAGAAAGTATGGCCCCGAAGATTAACGAAAGTTGTTAAAACATATCAGTTGGGTACTACTGTACCTGTCGTTTTTCCCTAAAAGTTTAATGATTTACGGGCCAGTTGGCGCTGCAGGTCGTGGGTTCGATTCCCACACAGTTCATGCATTTATGTGCATGAACATGTCGTATGTTCTGAGTCTGGGTGTAATTATGTATGATTAAGTATGTATTTACAAACTTTATGGTAAATAGAAAAAAAATATTAAAAATAATAATATGATAAACTAAACTAAAACTAAATTAAAATTATAATGGCAATATATAGTACATGGAAATAATTATAAATAAAAAACTGCGTTTAAATCGCCGTCTGCAGGCAGGGTTCCCAAAAAGCTAGCGACGTTACCTCGTTGAATTGCAAGGCTAATGTGTGTTACCCGAGGTAAGCACCAGCCAAAGGCGCCAGCTTACAAACAAAAAGTAGTATATATATTATATCAGTTATCTAGTTTCCATAGCACAAGCTCTGCTGATTTTACCATGACCGTGTGTGAGGAATGTTCAAGGATATATATTATTTATTTATAGGCAAATACTGAAGGAATCTATTATAAATAAAAAATTGTATTACATATTTATTTAAAAAAAATTAGTATTAATAAAAGAACGAATCATCTAGAATCATCCACTCAGGCATGGAATGTACTCAGAGTGTTCTGCAATGCCTTTTTTTAGGGATCCGTACTTAAATGGTAAAACGGGACCCTATTACTAAGACTCCGCTCTCCGTCCTTCTGTCACCAGGCTGTATCTCATGAACCGTGATAGTTAGACAGTTGAAATTTTCACAGGATATGTATTTCTATTGCCGCTATAACAACCAATAATAATATTACATACTATGAACATACAATAAACGTCTTTTTTTGTTGCGCCTACTATTCATTTCACAGTTCATTTGAGCTAAGCTAAGCTAACATTATTATTATTGTACGGAACCGACCGTGTGCGAGTCTGGGCGGTTTTTTGTTTCTGTTTTTGCTTTTACTTTTTGAGAAATCCTTCCCCTTACTGCGCACAACAACTCACCGAAGGCGGTTTCCATAGCCTATTGACACTTGCAACACCAGGGGAATCACTCGCGCGTTGCCGACCCTGCTGAAATCTCTTTACAACCTTTTTGAAGCCAAGCTGAAACCTTTTGAAAAAACCAAGGCGGGGTCCTCTTTCCACAACTTGAGCATCTGCGGTAGAAAGTTCCTTTGACACCGCACAGAGCGAGACCATTTTGGTTCCAATGCGTGCGGGTGGTTCAATAGACCGTCGTGCTAGGAGACTAGTCGGCGATGTTTCACTAACTGAGGCGAAATTAATGAGCCTTGAACATCGGCGTAAGGTTTCGTGTTTGACGGTCTTCTATAGGATATATTTTGGAGAGTGTGCTACAGTATTGTTCAGTCTAATTCCTCCATCGCCATTTCTCCATCGAAACACAAGACGCCGGGAGAATCTCCACCCATACGTTATCGACATCTCGCGTACCCGGACACAACGTTTCGCTTCATCGATTCTTATACGAACAGCAAAGGAGTGGAACTCTCTTCCGGGGTCTGTGTTTCCCGACACCTATAACCTAGATGTATTCAAGGCCAGAGTGAATAGGCTTTTTCTGGGTAAGCGTGCTACATCCTCGGCCTCGTCATAACTCCTCATGGGGTCAGTCGAAGGTCAAACGCAAGCCGATTTAACATAAAAAAGAAAAAAAAAAAAAGTGCGATTGTAAAAGGTAGCGGGTTTTTCATCGCAATGAATCTTATATATAATATAGATATATATATAATTCGATTTGATTAATCAAAACGAATTTTGCTTAGCTACAAAGATAGCAGCTCGATATTTGAAAAGCTTAGCTATGAAACTGAAGTTTTACCGGGCTACGATCTGTGTACCTATACAGAATTCGTCGTATTTCTTGCTGTAAGGACTCACCCAATCGGACGGTCTTCCCCGCATTGACCTTAGATAGCTTATTTACATGAAACCTTAGCGATGAAATAAATCGATTCACACTTGATAAACTTTTAGCATAATTATTATGCACGAGATGAAGGCGACGGTTATTTTATTCTATTTATAACTATAAAGTGGATATAGTTTAGCTATTTCTAGATGTTCATGACATCTATTCTATACAATATACACGATAGATCTATAAGATATACGAATAAAAATAAATAATATACTTCATTCATTGATCAAAAACGCATCAAACTTACGAATTTGTTTTAAGAGATCCTAAATGCATTGACGGATTAATTGAGTTTAATTCATCATGATACTTATTCATTAACTACTGAATTGTCCAAATTATATTTTATTTGGGAAAACGCCGATTACGCGCTAAATACGATAATCGCTAGACTTTATAATATAGATTTATACAATTAAAATTAATTTAGTACTTGATTGTTTATACTTAGAAGAACCTCCTTGTGGTAGAGTCTTCTGTTCCAGTGAAATAAATAATTTTGTTACAAAATTAAAACAATCGTTTGTAATAAAGATTACAATTTATTTTATAAATATTACCCAGTAATCTGGTATCAAAACCAATTAAATCACCAATACAGAAAATAAAAAGCTTTCTTTAAAATTTTAGTCGTCAGAGGCAAGGAATTTCTCGTAAGTCACCTGGTATTTATTTCCAGGGTCATATTTAGTCTTCAACTGTTCCCAAAATTCTAATTCCTTTTCCCTGATGTGCCTTACGACTTGCCTTGCACTCTTCCTTTGTTTTTCAGTGCATTTCTCACATGACTTTTGCATAGCCTCCTTTATGTGAACTGGAAAAAAAATTGTTCATATAGAAAAATTAAAGTTCAAGAATCACCCTGATTCCCGTGGGACCTATAGGTTTCCCGGGATAAAAAGTATCTTATGTGTTCAAAACATATTCTATCTGTGTGCCAAATTCCTTCGGTAGTTTTTACGTAAAAAAGTAACAAATATACTTTCGCATTTATAATAATAGTAAGAAGGAGGGATGTCAGACAAATATGCGTTTCATGCATTTGCGCGCTCTTTAATCAAATTTGGATTAGGTTTTAGATTTTGTTGTTCAAGTTGAATTTTTGGGTAGTAGGCTCAAACTATATACATATAACCAGTATAAACAGGTAATGTAGCTAATAATAACTCGAGTTAGGAAGGTAAATTATTCCGACAGTGTGTTTTGATTTGATATCAAGTTTTTTAAGAGTCAACGGCTTCACTTCGAACGTTAATTAAAGCTTAAATTAAAGCTGGAGTCGTTATGTTTAAATCTCTTTATACAATCAGTAAGGTAATAAATCGATCAACAGAATTATAACATAATTAATTATTAATTAATTACTTTAATTATTTGCTTATCATCACAACAAAAAACATTACTGTCATGGTAATTGCATGTTATATACACAGGTATCTGGGTAAATCCTGTATTACCGATGACACCATGCATTCCCTCCATTAGACAATATAATTAACACAACTGTGTTATTGGAATATTATTACAAAATACAAAAAAAATATGTTTCAATACTAAAACTACGTGGATATGATGCTATGATCCATTAGCGCTATCCGTGATTATGTTTGTCTATTTATTGAACATCACGCAAAAAACTACTAAACCGGTTTTTGGTTTGAGTTTTTGAACAGAGAAAACATATGTAGGTATTTTAAAGTTATGTAGTAGTTGTACCAAAAATACTATCGAAAAAAACCCAAGTCCATGAGTTGTACTTATTTAAAAAAAGTTATTTTATTCTGGTAGGACATGAGAATAATTCAAATAAATTAAACATAAATAATATCTACTTGACACTAGAATATGTTTGTGCCTATGTATAAAATGTAGATTACTCATCTATACATATAAAATGCTTTGTCCTGAATGACTGACTGACAATCAACGCACAGCCTAAACCGCTGATCGTAGAGACCTGAAACTTGGAGGGTATGTTCTTTGTATGACGTAGGCATCCGATAAGAAAGGATTTTTTGAAATTCTACCCCTAAGAGGGTGAAAAACGGGGGCAAAGTTTATATGGGACAACGTGATTCCTTGGTCCGATCTACTTCAAATTTTGCATAAACATTCCTTAACAGAATTGATGGAAGACGTGTTTCGTATTTTATTGAAACTCATCTCCTAACGGGGTCAAAAAGGCCTAGAAAGTTATTTTAGGGGTGATTTGCATCGACGTTGATATCAATACTCCTTAGTACTTTTGATTTAAATTACATTTTATTTTGACACACGTTTGAAAACTCAATCCGAATTCCACAGATTACAGAATAAGGCAGATGAGGCGCCCGGAACACGGGAGTGAGGCCAAAAATGCAAATACAAATTGTAAAACACATACCTGGCCCCTATTTCACTAGACGGACAGGTGCGACAATTGTCATGAAAATATGGCAATTGCCGATATGTCACGATAATTATTGTTTCATAAACCTCTACCATATGTCAACAATATCCAACGGTATGTCGGCTGATGACAGGCGTTATGCATTGAAAAATTACAATTCTCACGTCTCGCCGTTCGTAGGGCTAACTAATGCCCGGTTTCTATGAACAAAAACGAATCGTTTTGCTTACCAATGGTAGGTTTTTTATTGCCAAACTGGGCATATAGATAATTTTGTAAGCTAATTTTACATGTGATTGCTACTTCCATATGGGAGGGTCTGCTATGCAAAGCTTTGAGGTATTTGCTTCATTATTAGTAAAGATATAAGAGTCTTAATTTTAACCGATAACGGTCCATAACTTATATAAATCGGCCATAAGATCACCAATTTCCACACATACTTATATATTTTTTGCTGCTACATAGTTGTTTTGTTGTTTTTATTTTATTTTTAACGGGCTATTCTCTAACATATTTTTAATTTGAATTAAATTACACTATTAAATAAATACATAAATAATTACATGGCATTTACTACAAGCGTTTCAAAGTAAATATAATAATTATCATATTTATCATGGATAACCAAAAAGATAAATTAATAAAAAAGATTAGCTAGGTAATCTGATTTTCTTTAAATGTTCGTTCTTTATAGTTTGAGAACTCATTGAAACTATTATCGCCACCACTACCTACCTATTTACTGCTTTCGCCAATTTGAAATGGTCACAACAAAAACAAGACAATTGTAGTAGAGGAAGCCGACACAGATCTTGCCCCATGTCAATTATTTTCGACAAATCTACAAATATGTAGAGTTGTAAAAAATAACATTGTTTCATAACATAAAAATTTGCCTGTCATGCCTGTTATTGTAAAACTACAATTGTAGATAAATCTAAACATTATATCGAACAATAAATGTTTATGAAACGATTTTTTTGACAACTTTTCGCATTTCCTTAGTAATCTAATGCGAATTTGTAGAATTGTCGCCTAAAACCTGTCACCTGTAAATTGTCACATATCACCTATCACCTATCAGCTTGGTGAAATAGGGGCCTGGTATTCGCTTTTGAATTTGTATTTGCTTTGTTTAAATAACTTTATTTAACGAAAAACACTTTCGTTTAAATAAACTTTGTGGTTTTTTTGGCCTCACTCCTGTGTTTCGCGCGCTCTATCTGCCTTTTGTTCTGTAATCTGAGCCGATTTTATTCAAAAAACTTGGTGCAATGCAATACTTTTTAAAATTGAAATGTCAAATATAAAAGAATATTGAAATCGGAGTACAATTCGAAACTTAAATTCTTTTTTGTTCTTGCATATTTGAACCTTATGCCTTGATTTTCCTTGGAAATCTCTTAGATTACCTATACTTAGCGAATATTTGCGATTGCTGTATAATTTGTTTGGAAGTTCATTTTCACTATTTAATTAGAATATTTTGAGTGTAGTTAATTTAATTTCTTTTTCATTTGTTGTTATAATAATACAATATTCTTTGAGTTTTATTTGTTAGTGTATAATATTGGTTTTTAGTTTTGATAGTAAAAATATCCGTGTTTGATTTTTCGGGGTGATTTACATCGAAGTTGATAGCAATACTTGTGCTTTTGATTTAAATGTTCTTCTATTCCAGTTTTTAAGAGTTTTGCATTGCACCAAGCTTTTATGTGAGTTCAACTTTTTTTTTGAATAAAATCGGATTGAGTTTTTAAACATTTTTGTCTGTCTGTTCCGGTTCATAGCTGATGTTATAAAGAGTAACTTAGCTACTTTTATTTTTGAAAAATGATATGATGAAACCGTACGCGGGTGAAACCGCGGGGGTCTGCTAGTAGACATACAAAATACGAGGTAAAAATTAAGGATTAGGTACTCCTATGAGGAGAATGATACTACAACACTGAACTCGTAAGATAGTATTAAAAAACACAAACATATACAAATGGTTGTTCATGTTCATATGATATAATTATTATATGAAAATGAACGCCTGTTTATTTTCTATAGCAATAACATTTGTTAAAATTTGCCGCAAAGATTAACATTTCTATTGGATGATAGTAATTCATAAAAAGCATGGCAAAAATACCAAAAATATTAATAATTCAATGACCAAATTGTTGCAACCCGTTGTAACTGGATTCTATAACAGGTATGAATTTTATTATTGAAAATACGAATAAAAAAGACAATACCTACCACTTGGCTGCTATTTGGATCGTCTTTTCGGTTTACGAACGGCACCTATTTTTTGTATATTTATTTAATTATTTTATTATTTTTGTTTTACCTACATATTATACTTGAAGGGAATTAAATGGTTTAATACCTTTAAGTTCCTTCCCTTCGGGTGTGCATCTTCCTTGATCCAGAACGCACTTGATGTAGGGCACCAGAAGTTTGCGGTTCTCGAGGATCTCGTCAATATTGATGTCGTCATACCTGTCGGAGTAATTCTGGGCAGTCGTAATGGCAACTAGAGCCAAAACTGCTACTAGCACAAAACGATTCATTCTGGAAAATTAGATTTAAAATGAAATTTGCTTTACAATAACTTTTTTTTAAATTAAATTAAATTAAAAATTATCAGAAAATTGTAAAGGTTTTAATAACAAATGATTAATTAAGTACTACATTAAATAGTTAGCGTATTTGTAAGTCTAAGAGATTTTGGGAAAGGAAAACTAGCAATTTTTTGTAGTCTTACAAACTGACATTTTATCATGAACAAAAACAGACTTACGTGATATTTTGTATCTTAGTATCAACAATAACTATCATGTATTGTTCATGAGATGCACTTCAGATACTGAAGATTTATAGAAAATTTATTGAATTTATACATTCGAGGGCTGATATCATTGACAGATTGCGGAAAATATCCTCCGCCATTGTTATTGCGGTTTCATTGACGCATTAACCCGTAACCCTAATGTAATAATTAATCATTGTAATTGCTTTATGCAGTTTATATTGCTTCATAAAAACATATTGAGTATCCAATAACATTTCCAACAAGCTATATTGGACCAAAGATTGTGCTTAGGGTTTACTTGACATAAACGCTGATATAATAATAATCTAATAAGATAAGAGAGGTAGAGCATAGCGTTTATTCGCTCATAGAGCAGTTCGACTGGGGAAGTACCTCCACTCCACCTTACAGAATACCGCAGCCAAATAACTTTATGTTGTGTTCCTGCGCGTGAGTTAGTTCGCCAGAGCCCATTAGGGAAGGGTTAGTAACTTATGAGTGATACCTCGTGTGTTGCAAGCGTCCATATGGCTACGGTAACCGCTTACCATCAGGCGGGACGCACATAAAAAGTTATCGATTTTCAGATAAAAATCTGTGTGAACATGCCTGCGTGTTCTATGCCTGTGTGGTAGCAAGAATTTTATAAGCTTAAAGAGAGAAAGAAAAAGACTAATAAATTATTAAAAGAAACAAAAATCCCGACTAAGTAAAACAAAAAATAACTGAAAAGAGAAAAACAATTAAGCTCTTTAATCTTTAGAATTTATATCTATACTACTATAATAAAGCGGAAGAGTTTTTTTGTTTGTTTGTTTAAACGGGCTAATCTCTGGAACTACCAGTCTGATTCGAAAAATTCTTTCACTAATAGGAAGCTACATTATCCTCGAGTATTATAGGCTACTTTATATCCCGGGAACGCGAGTGAAACCGCGCGGAACAGCTAGTTTTAAATATAACTTGAATTTTATATGGTATTGCAGTCGGGGATAAACAAATATTATGTTTTACAAAAAACTTAAACCGACTTCAAAGTACACTAAGAAGTAATCAAATCTTGATCTGACGGGAAACGGGAAGTGTACCCTTTTAAATAAAAAAAGAATTTTCCAAATCGGTTAATAAAGGACTAAGTTACGAGGTAACAAACATAAAAAAAAAAACATCTGAATTGAGAACCTCCTCCTTTTTTTGAAGTCGGTTAAAAACGAAGCCGTGTAAAAAGTTAGAGACTACTTATGGACCTTATTTGCATGAAATTCAAAATTTGTTTACCGATAATACAGTAGGTATTAACAATAGATAATCACATCTAATAGATTCAAGGATTGCGTTGCGGAAAACCTATTATTGCTTCGCCCTTAGTTGACATTAAGAAAGAGATGGAAATACAACATTAATAGTCAATGTACACCCATTATAGGCTTGTTTAGAAGCAAATAGCTTTTAACTATGTCTAGCTAAATCTTTGAATCGCGATTAATGAAGCGTGGGCATTTGAAATCTTCGAAATTATAGACCTGGTAAAGAATAACAATTTTGAATAAGTTTTGCATCACGTTTTCCTATTAGCAACTGGATTCTTTTAACCTTTACAAAAACATAACATACTAATATTATTTGTGCTTCAATACTCGAATGATACAAAAAAGTTGAATTAAACATAAAGCTATGAATAGATTCTAATTACCATAATATCAGCTACAATCACCTTCAGACGTTTCGTACCCTACATAAGTTTAAATACTAATTTAAATTAGAGTAGATTTATTTTGGGGCCCATTTATTTAGGGGCCACTCAACGTCTGCCAGGATTCTTTAAAACCTGCGAATATCCTTCTCATATTTCATCTCGCCATAAACATTTTCATGCGAAACGGCCAATCCACATATTTTGACTATGGTGTGTAGAGTTTGTGAAGTTAGGGATTCTAGAGTTAGGGCGTGTAGTTATAAACTTGGCTCTACATCAGATCTGATAACTTTTTGAAAGTGCCATATGGTCTCGTTTTGGCAACATTTTACATGAAAATGTTTTTGGTGGGATTTCACTTCTTTTTGTAAGTTGCTTGACATATTTTTTAATATTTTTTTGGGTGAAAGCTTTCACGTTCTATATATTTTTATTGTTGTTTGTGTACTAATACAAGCTTACATACCAAAATTTAGCTTTCTAGGACTTCAGGAAGTACCCTAATAATTATGATTATCATCAGTGAGTGAGTCAGTGACGAAATTGTTTTTTTTAGATATCAATAAAATCTAAAGTATAAGAGGTATGTTATTGAAACTTAATATGTTTTATAAGTCCACTATTGACATCATATTATCTCGAGAATATCTGGTATAATCTAAACCCAAGTTATGAGTTCAAAAAACGACGAAGCGCTTCGAGAAAAGGTAGGTAGTGGCTTGGCTCGTCTTGGCGAGGGGCACACCCTTACCCCCAGATTCTTTGCTGCAATAGTCTTTTACTAGCGGATACTGTCTGTACCCGTATCTGTTCAATAGAGTAGGCAGGTATAGTCTCCGCTACGTGTACAATATACATATCCCAAAACATTTATAAACTCGTTATTAAAAGGACCCTCTTTCTTACCGTGAAATCCTAAAGGATTACACATTATATTAATAACATACTTAATGTAAACATTTGCATGTTGATGAAAAGCTAAATGTGCTGGATATTCATTGTTCTGTATTTTAATCGTAACATAATTTGTAAAGCAAAGGAATAATTATATAAGTTTAATTCTTGAATTGAAACTCTACGTATCATGATTTGTATTGCAGTTAAATACAAGCCTATCATTAGTAAAATTAAATGAAAACACTCTATTTGTATACAGGTAAAATAGGTCAAATATATTATTAGACATAATAAGATGAAGTGGGTATCTTATTGTTACAACCCTGCAGAACCGCAGAATCAGACGCTACTCTATAATATTCATAATTAAAAACAGGAATTTTCATGTAAAAAAAATTAAACATGAAAAAGTTTTTCGTCGCATTACCTATTGAACAAAATTAGGTCTTAAGATTTGACGCTCAATGTTACGAAACAATATTGTTTTTTAAATAAAAATCTTTATTAAAAACAAAAATAAAAAAAATATCATCACAAATAATATTTCATAGATATAAACATGTAAACATTTGGTTTATTTAGGAATCTCGATGCCGTTGGCCTTGGCGCGTTCCTCATACTTCTTCCTCCAGGTACCCTCAGGGTCGAACTTGGCAGTCAGCTCTTGCCAGATCTCCGGCTCGTTCTTGATGAGGTGCTCGATCACTGTGTAAGAGCCTTTTTCTTGGGCCTCCGTGCATTTCTTGCAACCTGTCTCTATGGCGTCTTGAAGGTGTTCTGAAATGATAAGAGTCGTTTCGTTAGTTATATGTTTAGTTAATGATAGATTGCTTCAAAGTTTTGTACAACTAAATTGATAAGTTTTTTGGAGGACGTGACAGTAATGATGTTTTACTTCCTACTGCCAATTTTAGTGGACTCATAAAAAAATATACCGTCATCGGTTACGCTAGACAACATCATTAAAATGACATCAAGAAAATCATTAGCAAAAACTTTGATAATTTTAGAAATCATAGAGGAAGACTATTTCATACTAAAAAATAGCATAAAAGTTAGGTATGTATGGGTACAAAGATTCCTACCCCATTATTACAAAAGATGACTTAAAGCATATTTTAGTAAAACCAGTCACTTTATAACGTCATATAACAAAAAGATACGAGGCTATTTTTAACCGACTTCAAAAAAAGGAGGAGGTTCTCAGGTCGGTTGTATTTTTTTAAAATATTTGTTACCTCATAACTCCGTCATTTATTAACCGATTTGGAAAATTCTTTTTTTATTTGAAAGGGTACTCTTCTCGTTTGGTTCCATTGTCATCAGATCAAGATTTGATTACTTCTTAGTGTACTTTGAAGTCGATTTATGTTTTTTGTAAAACAGTCCAATTATTATAAAACCTGTGTTTGCTTTACCTTGTTTTGTAATAAGGGGGTAATAATTTGCCAGTTTAGGCCCTGATAAGGCACTCATAAATGTCACAGTTGAGGTGGTATAGTCACACAATGGTTCAGTACACACAAACTGAAAAGTCTCCGGAAAGAAACTCAACAAGGCATTTTGTGGCTCTTCCTTCAAATTTTAGATTTTTTATTCAAAATGCTATTCTACTCTTGATAACTAACTTACAGTTAGTTATATCTCCAGAAACATGTTAACATTTTATATTATGGAATCAGTTGAAAGTAGAAACATGACATTTTGAGACCAGAAGTCATCATCATCATCATCAGCCTATAACGTCCCACTGCTGAGCACAGGACTCATTTCACAAATGGGGGTGAAAGAGAATAGGCAATACTCCACCACGCGTGCCCACTGCAGATCGGTGGAGGTAGGCTAGTGGTCAACCTACTGTTGGAATTTTTCAAGCCGTTTAGGGGGCATACAACTAGCTTAACGACTATCACAATTAAGTTATAACCGGGACCAACGGCTTTACGTACCTTCCGAAGCACGGAAACGCTCGATTTGAAATACCACTAGGCGGTCACCCATCCAGGTAGCGAGTGGTAGCTTAACTTTGCCGATCGATTAAGAACGGCTTATCGAGCGCTTCCAGAACCAGAAGTCATACTGACTGGAATTTATTGAAATATATTCACAGAAAATTTAAATTTCTACTCTATGTGCACAACATCAACGTACCTTTTAATTCTTTCCCTTCAGGGCTGCACTTGCCCTTATCGAGGATGCAGTCGACATAAGCTTTCAATAGCCGCTTATTCTCCAGGATCTCCGCTAGGTTAATGTTGTCATACTTGTCAGTGTACTTGTCACTGGCGACGACAGCTGCCACTGCGCAGCAAAGCACAATGAGGTACTTCATAGCCTGAAAAACGAATAACATTTCATTGTTATGAATAAATAGGTACGTGCTAGAAGCAGACTGATTAGAGAGCAACAAAGAAAGAAGATAGAAGAATAAATAATTTATTATTGAAAAAAACAACCTTTGATGTTTTTTTTTCCCTTGGACAACTATTAAACTAAGAGATAATAATTCATATAATTGGAAAAGTTTTCTCAACTAATAAAAGGAGAAACAGATTAAGTACGCACAGCTCAAAAATCGCTTGGTCTAGAAATTTAAAAATAATCTCACTGGTTCCATTAATAACGTAAGCCATTAAGAAAGAGGTTTCCAAATCCTACACCAAAGGGGGTAAAACAAGGGATCTTGAGTGAAACCTCACGGCGGTTTAAAGGCAACAAAAATATGTTTTAGAAAAAACTTAAACCGACTTCAAAGTACACTAAAAAGTAATCAAATCCTAATTTGACGACTAAACGGAAAGTGTACCCTTTCCAAACAAAAAAAGAATTTGCCAAATCGGTTAATATATGACGGAGTAATGAGGTAACAAAAAAAACCACTGAATTGAGAACTTCCTCCTTTTTTTGAAGTCGGTTAGAAAGAAAAACAAACGGGTTTAATAAAAACCAATGGAGAACGACAAAAAAAAATCTTTTCTCTGAAGTAAAAATGATCTATGAAACGTATCTCTAACTTCTAAAACATAGAGAATCGTTGCACAATGACCTCGTCCTATAACTTCTTCTGTTCAATTAATCACAATACAATATTATTGTAGTCGTATGTAACGTACCATATTCTGTACTGTAATCACCGGTAGCCGAGAGTGACTTATGATGTTTGGTGTAATCACATACCACTATTTATAGCAGCCGACGTCGTGGTTAAAACATCTAATTTGCCCCTGGTTGGTTCATTATTTCATATGTCTTCGATGCATAAAAACCGCAGTTTGTATACAGGATGCTCTAACTTGCGATTCATTATATAACTGAAAAAATAAATTTCGGCATTAAATTTTATCAGCACATTTGATAGAGATTAGTTTCGAATAAGTTTTGAATTTGGAACACCGTTATAAAATATTCTTAAAAACGATTTATAACGCAACAAAACTGATGTAGTGAGACGTATCAATGCGTATCATAATATTTCTTATTTCTAAATAATTGTAATCAGTACACATACTCTATTTACTCTATTTTCCTTAAAATTTTGTATTCAAAATTCATTTTCATGTATTTATTAATGTCGCGATTGGTTCATAATCCTGCAAAATTGTGTACCTAGCACACGCTTATTTGATATGTTTGCGCTAACAAGTAGGTAAGTAGTATGTGAGAGTAGGCCAGTTATGAAATCCTTTATGACGTATCGTTGACCGTACTGCGGTCGGTGACCAACAATTAAATAAGCATATTGAAATGCGTGCAATATATATGCAATTTTGAAAATATTATATTTCAATTTTGTTAGGTATATTTTAATTTTGATAATTTGATCCAAGTGTTATTTTATAGCTTTTGTCCCACTTTTACTTCCGTTACTGAGGAATCAAATATTTACCCAGACTAATAATTTATTTGTTAGAATTTTTTATTACTCATTCACGCCGACATGGTCCAAACTCACTTCTCCTTAACTCACTACACACATTAAACCACATTATTTTTACAATCCTAGTATTCATATATCTTCCATTCATAGTTTTATGACCAGCGGTTTAGGCTGTCTATTGACCGATAAATCAGTCGGGCAGTAAAATGCAACTTTTGATATAGGTACTTCTATAAATTCCAATAATGGTTTGTCTTCACTAACTCTTGTATTGCTACGGTTATGCAGTCATCGTGTTACTAAATATAATCTACTTATTAATCAAATACATTTTATTATATTTATATTGTAAACAACCTGTATATGAAAATTATATTAAGGGGAAACACAGTCACACGAGCTCTTCCGTTTTTCCAAGACCATTTACCTAATGCCGCCTTGAAACTACGTGCATTGTATTTTGTTTTGTTCACATCTAACTAGGAGTTTCATAAAAAATATTATTAAGGTTGTTATTATTATATAGTGGCTTGTTATGATCATACGTAAATAGAATTCTAAGAATTAAAATATGGAGTAAAAAATGCGAATACGTAAGTCATATATAATTAAATTTAATTAAAATTACGTTGATGTGTGATTTCAGTGAGCGTAACTATAAACATAGATATTTCCGTGCTTGGATATTTCATGCTACTGTACTGGTCCCGAGATAAATCCTGCAATCTTACTATCAAACTAATATTATATATGAGAAAATTGACTATCTGTATGTCTGTTCTTTTCCTCTGTTTTGAACCGATCGTGATGAAATTTTCCAAGCATAAGCGTTGGAATGGAGAAGGATGGAATAGGCTACTTTTTATCCCGGGTACTAATAAAACCACGGGGACAGCTAATAATTTCCAATTTAAACATATAAATGTAGTAGTGTGTATTTCCTTGAAGGTAGGGCTGGAGCCCCGGTTGTGGCCAGTACCCCGGTTGTGGTCACTTGCAATTTTGAAAATCAATAAATAAGGCGTTGAAGCCTGACTCGTTTATTGTCTATAATAAATAAAATCTTTTTTTTATTATAGACAATAAACGAGTGAGAAGAAAGAGAATTATCGCTTTTGACGAGCAACTGTAGTGGCGCCATAAGTGTATAGGAATTTTTTGTGACACTGTAAAAGCAAAAATAATAATTTCCGTTAATTTCTTAACAGACACCATTAGCAACCCTTGGTAATTCATCGATAAATATCTTGCTCAAATTTTTATTTGTTGCGTGGATTCTTATTGAAGCATACTAAATGAATGTCTAGGAACTTGATTTTGATGTTATTTTGATAGTCAATGAATTCCTCTACCTGGAAACTAAGGTGGAAATAGGTGGCCACAACTGAATCAGTAGTGATTTAACACTAAAAATTAATAATAAATAAAATATTTGTCTCTCAATACACAATTCTATAAAACCTAAAAGATAAATAAATAAACTGCTTTATTAATATAACTAATCAGCACGATACTTAAAGGCGAATTTTAATGGCCACAACCGGGGCTCTTGGCCTATACTTATACAAGCACATTTATTTACACTCCCTTATTTTTTGTAATTTACTAAGCTACCAATGTATTGTTGTAGGCGCGTTTATTTGTTGTGTTGTGTACTCATGTTTGGGAATACAGTTTTGTAAGAGATTCCTAACCAAAAAGGTAAATATTATGGTACCACTCCGTCAGTCTATCACAGCGGTATATTTCAGCAACCACTAATGCTTTTGATTTGGCATTTAGAATAGTTTTAAATATAGCTTACCCAACTTTAATGCAAATGAAAATTTAAAAAAGGGAGCGAAATGGGGACTGAAATTTCAAAGTAGAGCTACAAGTTTAAAAGGCGTAACACGTACGGGGTGGATACGACAATACAGCAATAAATGAAACGACGTAAATTACTCATAAATACGATCAACTTTTACTAAAAGACCAACTTCGAAATCGCAAAAAAATTGTTTATGAAAAGCTGCATTTTTTTGCGATTTCGAAGTTGGTCCTTTATCACAAGCCTATATAGCCTATATCAGGTATATAGTTGTAGCCGATATCACTCGGGAATTCGTCTAGCTCGGTAGGTCCAGAGATTAGCGCACCGATAGGTGCTTGGCGACAGATTTTCAACTTGAGGGACCACCCTACCAAGCCAGACAGATGCTACCACCGAGCTATGGTTTCCTAACGATGTTTTCTTTCACCGAAAGCTCAAGCTCATTGTAAGATTCGATCTCGGGACCTTCGTCTCGGTATCCGACGGCAATACCACCGAGCTATTATCGCCTGATATGAAAGCTTGGATGTTTGTGACTCTACCACCTATAACAGGGGGCCAACCACTAGCTCTTAAAACAATATTATTATAACCTTATTTGTCTTTTGTCCCGTTTTGACTTCGGATGTCAAAGAAGGACAAAAGACATATAAGGTTATAATAATATTGTTTTAAGAGCTTGTGATTCGCCCTCAGGTTAAAAAGAATTGAATGAAGTTCAGTATAACTAGATATGTTCTGGATACATAGGATACATTAAATTCCTCGGATACGCAGGTAAAACCGCATGTTAGAAGCTAGTACTAATACAAAGGTACTATTCCCTACCTCTATTGTGCTATTATACTCTACAGTATCTTAAATGGCAACATAATGGTAGAGTCAGCCTCCTTCGTGCATACTAATTAATTGAACTGAATTATCTATTCATGGAGGAATCCTTAACGATTTCTATACATTACAAACAATTGAAGTATCACGAACCAGCACACGTAATTAGTGTAGGTTTGGTATTTATATAATACTATTATTTACTATGCAATAAATTACGATGCAAATCTAATTAAATTTTAAAACCAGGTTGTAATCCTGACCATATATACAGGGTGTTGTTTTGGTCGGCGACAAGCGACCCAGGAGCGGTAGTACAAAATATATATTCCCCAAAAATGGACTTTATTCCATGAAATACTGTAAATATGTTGAGAAATACCTTATTCAATTTGAAATAAAATTACCGCAAAGTATGGTTACTAAGCACGTGCACAGTCTAGAGCTAGGCGCAAGCCTTCATCGCCCCACCCCTTTACTCCCTCGTACTCCCGTTGAGTATTATGTCTACACTTTAGCTAATTAAATGATTTTCAAAATTTAATTTTTTTTATTTTTATTATTAAAAAAAATAAAGTATTTTTTTTTATATTTTTTTAGCACAAGTATCATTTGTATTATCGACCCTGAGTCGCTCGTCGCTGACCAAAACAACGACCTGTATACACAGAATGAACACATAATACAAAAAATTGAAAAACACTATGAATAAAGTAAAAATTCAATCACTTTTTTTGTTTATTCTGTATGGGCTGTGTTTGACTGCAATCTACCATGGTAAGTGATGATGTGGCCAAAGGTGGTAAGAACACAAAGCCTAACAGGAACTGGCGTTTAAGAGCAGCTGTTGGAACACACTGCTAGGTGTTTGGCGACAGATTTTCAACTTGAGGGTGGTAGTCAGCCAGGTGGGTACTACAAAGTACTGTACTACCGTGCTATGGTTTCTTCACGATGTTTTCGTACAGCGAAAGCTCAAGCTAATTGTAAGATTCGAACCCCGGGACCTTCGTCTCGGCATCTGACGTCACTACCACTGAGCTATCATGTCATAATAATAAGTAATCAAATTTATGATTGAAGAAAATATACTGGTTCATACTCGTAGCAAGATATTGAATACCATCTTTTCTTCGTCTTCTTAGTGAGGACCCAAAATTTGGCCTTATCACCCTTACGCGGACAAATCGGCGAGCAAGCTCTCAACCGGGTTTTTATTAGGACAACATTTTGTCGATTTATACGTCCGATTTCTGTGATTTATGCTATAACTAACTGTCCCGCGTGGTCGTATGTTTTCCCGGGATAAAAAGTATCCTATGTATCCAGAACATATTCTATCTGTGTGCCGAATTTCATCCAAATCCGTTCAGTAGTTTTTGCGTGAAAGAGTATCAAACATACATCCATAATCACAAACTTTCGCATTCATAATATTAGTACGAAGTACGATTTCTAGTTTTAATCAATTACTTTCACTTAGTCCGCACGTAATCACCGTCCATAAAAGTCATATTTAGTAAAATGGTGGCCATTGTACTAAAAGTCACTTTGCAAGTTCCCACCAAAAAAAAACACCACCCTTTTTTGGGGTTTCTAAAACCAGTAGGTATACCAGATAAATAATAGGCAATACGATTGTCTATACGAGATGAAACTGAAGCTAAAATCAGTAAACCTACAACGAAGTCATACATTTTTTGGATTTTTTTACCTGGAAAGCAAATTATCAGCATACATTTACATATGGCATGTGAAATATTAACCGTATTCCGATACCGTTAAAGACCATTTTATAAATATAGTTTTAGAACCGCAAATCAAAGTGTTGAATCTGTTATGTTTAATGATGAATGTGAATTCTTATTGTAGTGCCACAAGAAGGATACAGTTATTCCCATGAATGTTGAACAACGGGTTCAGTGCTTGCTCAACAGTAAACAGCCTTGTCATTCAGAAGTAGGTCAGTTATTCTCCGTAACTACTATGCAGATTCATGGCGTTACCACAGTTTATATGGCATTGCTTTGTAATATTACAATATCAGTATCGTATATAGAATATTGTTGTTCATAAACCTGATCAATGACGACGTAAGATTTTAGATTTTGTTACGCTTCAGCTCTCCTAGATCTTTAAATAGCATTATTGTGCATATATAGTGTGTAAAGCAAAAAAAGCAGAACCTGAAAAATGACCAAAAAGTTAGATTAGTCTATAATAAATTACAGTTTAAAAAAACTAAAAAAACACGCTTTAAAAAGCCCTGCACTAAAAAGTGTTAAATAATTATAAAATTGAACCTAAATATATTCTCTGTCTATCCCGTAAGGGCCTAAATGTAAGCAATTTTTGTATTTAAGTTCAATATTTGAATGAAAAGTGTGTGGCGCTTACATAATACCGCAGCTAAATAACTTAATATCGTATTCCCGTGACTGACCAAGGTCGCCAGAGTTCATTGGGGAGGGGGGAAGGGTCGGTAATGCCTGAATACAATTCAGAAGGCATATTAGTTTTAAGAAAGATGTTATTCTCTATAACATAAGTTTCAGTCGAGCAAAAGCCGTCATCAGATGAGTCGCAATCGCAAGTAGACTTGACAGTTGAATGCTATAACTGCATGCAAGCCAACAGCCATGTGGAGGCAACCTTCGCTTCATGCGCTACGTGAAGCAAAACTTGATTTTTAATCTAGAATGTCCAGTTTAATTATAGATGAGTCATTAGCGTTGACGCGTTTATATGTCAATGGGTTTTCCACCATTTTTATAAATAATACCTGGGAACCTACCACAAGCTCTTAAAACAAGGTTAAAATAACCGTATTTGTCTTTTGTCCCGTTTTGATGCCGGATGTCAAAGAAAGACAAAAGACAAATAAGGTTATAATATAATATTGTTTTAAGAGTTTGTGGTTCGCGCTCTGAACTATTATAATATTATTATTGCATGGTTGCTCTCTAATGTGGATATTATGATGATATTTCGTAAATTTTCTCCCACACTATACAATAATTGGTGATATCTATACATATACAGGTGTTTTTTTTTCCTGCCAGTGAGGGCAACTTCTGAACTAGTCTTAGAGAAAAACGTTGAAAGGAACGCCGAGCTGAATTTGTAAGAAAATAAAAATGCCATTAAAATTAATTTATTTTTTTATAAGTGGAAGACTCGAATCTCGATTAACTCAAAAGTTTGTATACATTGGTTCTATCTCAGAGTATATAAATACTGTTCTATTAAAGAATTTTGCAAATCTCATTTCTATGGGGATAAAGAAGGGGGTGCGGGTGAAACCGCGGAGCGGAATGCGAGTTTTTTATATTATAGATGCCAATTCGAAGCGTTTTAAATTCAAAATTAAAAAAAATGCAACGAATGGCCCAGGTTTTTGGGCTAGTAGAGTGTCATAACTATTATGCATTACGTGTAGATTTTTGAATGAACATCTTTTCCTGTAACTAGTAAAAATATGTTTATATCCTAACTTTGATCACTAATGACGAATTCTGAGAATATATCGTACGTATAAGATAAAGTTTGTGTATGATCTACGAATCCTTTTATTGACCTCTAACGTAAAAAGATAATTGCATATAATTGATAGCCAAATCTAGTATTATAATTTATTCTGCAGGATATACATAAGTAGAAATAAGTCAAAAACGAATGCGAGCTTATAAATAAAATCTAATCTCTTGTAGGTGTTCAGTGTGTTCAAAGTTTTGCATTGGATAGTACTTATAAAAGTGGTTTTGAATTAATATTTTTTCAAGGTTAGTAATTTTTAATTAAAATGCAATTTAAAAATAAGTCATTCGTTTATTTTGAACATGTAAAATATTAGAAACTACGAAGGATTATTTTATAAAATAGATAACTATAAATAGGTACTAGTGGAAGTTCGAAATTCGAACGTAATTTTCCAACTCGCATAAATTATGGTCCATATCTGTGAGCTAGGTATGATATATTGTATGTTTCTATCTATATTTTAACCCCCTTACTCATAAAACGTTATTTAACTAATAAGCTGATGTGGTCACCTAAATAACGTCAAATTGTTTGACAATGACAGCAAGGTGACGTTATTTATTTGACAATTTATTCAGTAGATTTAGTTAAATAGTGTTTATGAGTAAGGCCGATAGTGGTTAAGTATATCATACCAATGTTAGATTATCTAAAAATAAATAATTATCAATATAAAATTAGATTTAAAGCTAAACTAAAACGACTACTACTAACTAAATAAAAATAGTTTTTTTTTAACATGTAGGTCAGTAGGCATGCATTTAAATCGCCGTCCTTAGGGTTCCCAAAAAGCTGGCGACGTGACTGATATAAACAAACAAACAAGAAGCAATAATTTTATATGTAGAGTTTTAAAATAATGTTTTTTTTATTTTTTATTAATAGGCAACCGCATATACACCGTGACTTTTTATTCGTCTCCCACATAATGTACTCAATGAATAGGTACTAATCATTAAGAAAAAAATATATTTTAGATCATATGTATATTCAAAAAAAAATATTAAAATGTATTAGAATCATGACAAATCCAGTTAATAAATTAAAGTTTACGTATAAAATGGTAAAAAATACCAACCCAGAGCACGAGTCGAGTAGACTGCGCTCATAACAGGGTGTAATGTCATGCGTGATAATGAATAATATTTGTATTTTTTTTATAAAACAAATGTTAATTTTTTTTTAATTAGTACCTATACATTGGGTGCATTATGTGGTCTGCATTTCTAAGACGAATAAAAATTCACGGTGTATGTAACACATATTTACATAAAATAATTCAAAACAATTACAATATACGTACACAGATGCACAGCATAATTATACAGAAAATCAAATAATTATTATAAAATGTCACAAATAAGTACATTACAAAAAAAATACCTAAACAATTAAAATTAAAAGAAGAATTCACCGTTATTAGTATAAATAATAGTTATGGATCACTAAAAGTATCACAAGTGAGTAAAATTATCGCCAAAAATATCACACTATACCTAGGCTTATGTCCCCACATAAGCCTATATAACAAGTTATCCCCATAACTTATTATACAACCGACACATTCGTAATACCGGGTTGTTAAAAGAAACATTGTTATTTAAAAATAAAATAAGCTTTAGAAATATATATTAGGGTAAGAAACCCGGTTGTTGTCCTTTAATTAAAAAATGGATATCGCGTTGATCAGTTACATTAATAAAGTAGGTGATTTATTTAGCATTCAGGTATTTTTGAAGTGTATATCGAGAGTATTTTTTAAAATATTAGTTTGTAAATATGAAAGGTGTAAAATCACTAGTTGTGGCCACTCTTCACTCAGTTCTGGCGATACCAATGCACCAGTTTTAGCCATCTATTACACGGTAATTTTAACTACAATAAAACGATGAATTGGTTCTTAAGCAATATTTAATTGTAGTCTTAATAATAATATTTAATTGAGGTTCTTCAAAAAGGGTGTGAAGGGATTTCTTCAGGGTCGGCAACGCGCGAGTGATACCCCTGGTGTTGCAAGCATCCATAGGCTACGGTAACTGCTTACCATCAGGCGGGCCGTATGCTTGTTTACCACCTTAGTGGTACAAAGAAAAGTCTAGCCGACCCCCGCGGTTTCACCCGCAACTTTCTTAATTTTTTTCCGTTAGAACCTTCTACAAAATATTAGAAAACCTTAACAAAAAAAGATGGATGAAATCGGTCAAGTCTTTCTCAAGTTATGGCGTGACCAAGGGAAATAGGGATTACTTTTTATTGTTGGGACATATCATAATTGCAATAAGAATGTTCATTGTATGAATAAAACTTGTATCAAACTCAGTTCGATTTCCTAGTGAATTTCATTTAGGTCATCGTCAAATCTAATATCAAAAATATTATGACAGTTGGGGATAACAGTACCATTACGGTTTATTATATTTAATAATTGTTATATCCCTTAAACCATCATCAAGTTCCTAGACATTAATTTAGTATGCTTCGATTAAATTCAACGCGTTAAATAAAAATTTAAGCAAGATATTTATCGATTAATTTAACCAAGAGTCTCTTATGGTTTCTCTTAAAAGAAATTAACGGAAATCATTATTTTTGCTTATACTAACTGCGGCGCCACTACAATTACTCGTGAAAACCTATCATCATCAAAGATTTTATTCACTTTATATAGACAATAAACAAGTCAGGTTTCGACGCCTTACTTATTGACTTTCAAAATTGCAAGGGGCCACAAACGGGGTACTGGCCAAAACAGGGGCCTTACTATACCAAGAATACATTGACACAATGGAAATGTATGGGCATTCAGGATGCGATGGTTACCCAAGTTGCGCCTGCGAGGCGTTTGTCTACAAATAATATTATGTAATTTTTATCTGCATGTATCTGCTAAAAAGCAGCAAAATCTTTGGATTCAATTCCTAATTATTTTTATAGACATTTTGAATTGTTATAGATAACTATGTTTTAATGTGATTTTGAAAGTGAAGTTATATTGAAAGTTATGAACTTGTCATATGCATGCAGATTCATTATACAGGTCGTTGTTTTGGTCAGCGACGAGCGACTCAGGGTCGATAATACAAATGATACTGGTGCTAAACAAAATATAAAAAAAATACTTTTTTTTTTAATAATAAAAATAAAAAATAAAAAAATTTGAAAATCATGTAATAAGCTAAAGTGTAGACATAATACTCAACGGGAGTACGAGGGAGTAAAGGGGTGGGGCGATGGCGGCTTGTGCCTAGCTCTAGTCTGTGCACGTGCCTAGTAACCATACTTTGCAGTAATTTTATTTCAAATTGAATAAGGTATTTCTCAACATATTTACAGTATTTAATGGAATTAAGTCCATTTTTGGGGAATATATATTTTGTACTACCGCTCCTGGGTCGCTTGTCGCCGACCAAAACAACACCCTGTATTATATCAACGAGTGGCACGTTACATCATGTGCCATACTATCGCAATTCCGCTTGCACTATCTTATTTTCATAAAACAAAATATATTATTGTGGTTCTTGAAGTGACTGTAGAACTTGTTTGCAACGACAACTTGTTAGATTCCGAGCTAGGAGCTAGGAGCGAGATATCTATACTGCGAGTACTATAATAAAGCGGAAGAGTTTTTTGTTTGTTTGTTTAAACGGGCTAATCTCTGGAACTACCAGTCGGATTCGAAAAATTCTTTCACTAATACGAAGCTACATTATTCCCGAGTATTATAAGCTACTTTATATCCCGGGAACGCGAGTGAAACCGCGCGGAACAGCTAGTCAGTTATATTAGGAGAGGTCATGTTTAGCAGCGGACGTCTTTCCAGGGTTCAAAAACTTCGAATCATATCATCACTAAATTCAAAATCAAACATGTCGTACCAAGATCTTACCCTTGGAGGATCGCTTACCCTGGCGCCCTCACAACTCTCGGATAGCGGGCGCAGCAGCTACTAGGTACTTATACTAATTTCTACTGATTTCTAATACCTATGTATTTTGTATTTCAGATCAATCATGAAATTCTTACTACTAATCACGTTGTCATGCGTTATCGCACTTACCTGGGGTAGGCCTGACTCTACTTACACTGACAGATGGGATAACATTAATGTCGATGAGATCCTTGAGATAGAACGCCTTTTAAAAGGCTACTTTGACTGCCTTATGGATAATGGACGCTGCACACCCGACGGAAAAGAACTGAAGAAAACACTCCCTGAAGCTTTAGGAAATGAATGTGCAAAATGTACTAAAAAACAGAAGGAAGGCACAGAAAAGGTGATCAAACACCTTGTTAACAAACGCCCTGAGTTATGGAAGGAGCTTGCCGTCAAATACGACCCTGAAAATATCTACCAGGAAAGATACAAAGAGAAGCTTGATGCTGTTAAAGAACATTAATATAAACAAATGCACACTTTTGTTAGAAAATAAACTTTGGTTCAAAGGGTAGTAGTAGTGTTGGGGACGATGTCGGATAAGAAAGTCTCGCCAAAATTGTTTGTATTTTTTTATAATTAATATAAACTTGTACGTGAACGATGCATTGTTAATTTTTATATTTCGTAACCTCGCCATTCTTCTTGCCATTAACTAGTGATGAATGTGACTTCTTGTTGAAGTGCCGCAAGAAGGATTTAGTTATTCCCACAAATTTTGATAAACGGGTTCAATGCTTTCTCAACCGTAAGCAGCCTTGTAATTAAGAAGTAGGTCAGTTATTCTTTGTAACAACATACTTTGCAGATTTATGGCATAGCACAGACCAAAGTATAATATGGCATTGCTTTGGTCCTTACAACAATATCAGTATCGCACACAGGTATTGTTGTTTTTAAACAAGCATACGGTCCGCCTGATGGTAAGCAGTTACCGTAGCCATATCGACGCTTGCAACACACGAAGCATCGCTCACGCGTTACCGACCCTTCCCCACTCCCCAATGAGCTCTGGCGACCGTGTGTTCATCAACCTGATCAATCACGACTTACCATTTTCGATTTTGTTACGCTTCAGCTCTCCTTCGCATGTAAAATGCAAAAAAGCAGAGCTTGAACTAGGTACAAAAATGTATTATGGTGCATCTATGCTACGCGAAACGAGCAGGAGCCGAGCCACGAACAAATAGAATTCGTTCGTTGCTCGCATGTCAAGTGTGGACGTTACAACATGGTTACAACGACCCTACAACGAGATCCCTGTGTTCGTGAAAAAACTGACAATTGGGCTGTACGCTGTCGAGCGCGAGCCGAACGCTCGTTCGAGACTCGCAAGTCCGTCCACGGCCACGCTTCATTCGTGGCTCGGCTCGTGATCGGTTCGCGTAGCATGGACGCACCATAGATTGGACCATAAAAATATGCATCTTATTGTCTATTATAGTATTTTTTTTATATTGTAGAACATTATGTTACTTCGTCCAAGAAAATAATATAAAGTTGCCGTGTAGTTGGATAGTTTTGTGTTTTGTTGAACAAACCGATGGAAGAAACGAAGATGCTTAATATATTTAAATAAAAAATAATTATATACCTTTTATAATTACTTTCCTCATACAAAAAGTGCACTTAAACACTTACTTGCAGTTAAAATTAAATATAAATGTCCTGGGACATTCTTCACACACGTTTAACTGATCCCAAACTGTACTATAGAAACCAGTAGGTGGATTACGTAACTTTATTTCAATGAAATTCAGATTGAAATAACCTCTGAATCGGTGGAAATATTACAAAATCGGAAATGGTTCCATTTCTAATGAACCACTGTTTGTATTTGCAGTTATCAGAACGTAAAAAAGTTATCTGAAAACCGCTATATTGAACCGATTTTAAGGCGATGATAGCTCAGTGGTAGTGACGTAAGATATCGAGACGAAGGTCCCGGGTTCGATTCCTAAAATGAGCTTGAGCTTTCGGTGAAGGAAAACATCGTGAGGAAACCATAGCACGGTGCTAGGGTACTTTGTAGTACCCGCCTGCCTGGCTACCACCCTCAAGTCGAAAATCTGTCGCCAAGCACCTTTCGGTGTGTTCAGACAGCTGCACTTAAGAGCCAGTTCCTTCTAGGCTTTATGTGCTTACCACCTTCGGCCGCATCATCACTTACCATGGTGAGATTGCGTTCAAACACAGGCCTATAAACAGTAAAAAAAAAAAAAACTGCTTACTGATTTTAAAATTATATAATTTTTTAGGGTTCTGAAGGTAAAAAGGAATCCTTATGGTGCTACTCCGTCCGCTTGTCCGTCTGTCACAGCGTTATATTGCATCTACCACTGATGTTATTGACTTGTAATTTGAAATAATTAAATATTGCTTTCCCAACCAATCTTATTTCAAATGAAAATTGAAAATATATTTTTTTTGTCTCTGCAAAAGGGACCGAAACGGAATTTCAAAGTGGGGCTACAAGTTCAAATATATTGCACAAGCTTTCCCCCGTGGTTTCACCCACGTTCTCGAGATAAAAATTAGCCTGTCCTTCATCATACCATAGGCATAGGCTATCTGCATGCCAAATTTCATTGTGATTGGTTGAGTAGCTAAGGCGTAAAAACGTAAGAAACATACAAACAGAGTTACTTTTTTGGATTTATAATGTTAAGTATGGTTAGTTTTAGACGTCGAACTATAATATTAATTCCAGTACAAGTTGGTGAAGTAACAGAAATATATATTATAGCTGCGTGTGCGGTCACTCAAAGATTAGTATTGAAAATATATCGTAATATGCCTTGCTATGATTTATATTAATATATATTATAGCTACGTCTGTGATGGGCTTTATGTTGAGACTAGCTTCTGCTCGCGGCTTCGCCCGCGTGACCTACAAGAAACAAATGACATATTTTTCTACAACAATAAAACAAAACAAAACAACTTCATTCCTTTTCGAGGGTGTAATTATTAAAAACGCAGAGACACGTATAAATTAATTTTCAATCTTCAGCCTTAACACACAATTTTAAGATCCTAACTTAGAAACTGACGGACTTTCATACAAACTTTCATCCCCTATTTTACCCCCTTAGGGATGGAATTTCGAAAAACCCTTTCTTAGTGGATACCTACTCTTCACAAAGAATATGCCCTCTAAATTTCATGGCTCTAGGACCAGTGGTTTAGGCTGTGCGTTGATATATCAGTCAGTCAGTCAGTCAGGACTTTGAATTTTATATATATAGATAGATGTCAAAAAAATCTCTCTTATCTCTGATATTCACAGAATCAAAATCTGAAATATTTCAGTAGATAGACATTGATGTAAATATTACAGATTTTATTTTTCTATATATAACTACCATACACTATCAAATTTAGTTATGCGGTCCTTCTACAGTTATTGCCCAAACCAAGAAATACGTTTAAGGAAGGTCGGAACCCTCGGTGCGTTAGTCCGGCTCAGACTCTTGGCCAGCTTTTATTTTCTAAATGCATAATTAATTGATGTAGATAATTAAACCCAGACTCGGGTTAAGCAAACATGTTCATGCACACAAATGTTTGTCCTGTGTGGTAATACAACTCATGACCTTTGGTGTGATCGTAATGTAATGACCAACCAAGCCAACTGGCCCGTAATATTATTTTGAAACTTGAATTGAGCAAACTTTATGGAATACCTATATTACACATGAAATCAAAGGTTCCAAAGAGGTTCACAAACCTTTTTATTTTCTCGTAGACCACTTTCGAAATATTAGGGTTTCGGTGGACCCCCAACTTTTTTTTATATCTGGTAAGCGGTTACCTTTAATACCGGTTAATATAATCTAACGTTTTTGACATTCGTTAAATACCCTATTAATGCTGTGCTACTTACTACTCTAAAAAGAAATAGGAGTAGAAACTTCATTTACAGGATACCCCGTCCAAATATCTGAACCCTATGTTCCTGCACGTGGGTAAGATCGTCAGCTCATCGGGGAGGGAGAAAAGGTCGGTAACGTGCGAGTTATGAAATGAAATAATTTGAAATGAAATGAAATAATTTATTCATTCAAATAGGCCTTCACTGGCACTTATGAATAGTCAAACTTTAATACTCTAATGCATGGTTCGGAAGGTTGCTTTTGCTGAGAACCATGCCCCGAGGTGCCTGGGTATTACAAGCGTCCATATTGCTACGATACCCGCTAACCACCAGGCGGGTCTGTAGGTACTCTTGTTTGCCGACTTTTTTTTTTTTTTTTATACCACTTAGGTGGCAATCAAGCATACGGCCCGCCTGATGGTAAGCAGTTACCGTAGCCTATGGACGCTTGCAACACCAGGGGTATCATTCGCGCGTTGCCGACCCTGAAGAAACCGCTTCATACCCTTTTTGAAGAACCCCATGCTGTACTCCATTGGGAAAACCACGGCAGGTAGCTCATTCCACAGTCCGAGCATCCGCGGAAGAAAACTCCTTTTAGCCCGTACAGTTCGAAACAATTCTGTCGATGGCGAGAGTTGCGATGGTGAAAGGTAGCCGTGGGCATCTTGCGAATAATTCCTTAGAACACTCTCCGTTGTACAAGCGGTAGAACACACATAACGAGGCAAAGTCTCTCCTCAGACTGAGTGGCTCTAAACCGCTTGTGAGCTCGGGATCGTTGTGATGACCGGCCAAGCCACAAATTTTGACTACGGTGTGTAGAGGTTGTGAAGTTAGGGCTTATAGAGTAAGTGCATGTAGTTATAAGCTTGGCTCTACATGAGATCTGATAACTTTTTGACAGTACGAGCCATATGTCTTGGCGGCAACATTTTACATGAAAATGTTTTTGGTGGGATTTCACTTCTTTTTTTTTTGTTTGAAATTTCCAAGTTTTATAATTTTTTTGTTGTTTGTGTACTAATACAAGCTTACATACCAAATTTCAGCTTTCTAGGACTTCAGGAAGTACCCTATGAGTTTTGATGATCATCAGTGAGTCAGTGACGAAATCGAGGTTTTTTAGATATCAATAAAATCTAAAGTATAAGAGCTATGTTATTGAAACTTAATATGCTTAATAAGTTCATTATTGACATCATGTTCCGAGAATTTTGTCTGTCTGGTATAATCCAAACCCAAGTTATGAGGGTTCAAAAAAACGACGAAGCGCTTCGAGAAAAGGTAGGTAGTGCCCTTTCGCTTCGCTTGGCTGTCTTGGCGGGGGGCACTCCCGTGCCCCCAGATATAACTCAGAGTTAGTTGTTTACCTTACATATATCATATAATAATAATATTAAATAATAAATAATAATAATAATAAATATCCTGGCACATTCCTCACACACGGTCATCTGATCCCAAACTAAGCAGAGCTTGTACTATGGAAACCTGATAACTGATATACTACATATACTACTTTTTGCTTGTAAATACATACTCATGCACACAAATGCATGGCCTGTGTGGGAATCGAATCCACGACCTGCGGCGCGATAGGTGGAATCTTAACCAGAGTCCGCCAGCTGGCCCGTCTGGCGGGCCAGCTGGCCGTATATAATACTAACTTACTAACTATACTATCCTAACTATACAGGTCGTTGTTTTGGTCAGCGACGAGCGACTCAGGGCCGATAATACAAATGATACTGGTGCTAAAAAATATATAAAAAGATACTTTATTTTTTTTAATAATAAAAATTAAAAATTAAAATTTTGAAAGTCATGTAATAAGCTAAAATGTAGACATAATACTCAATGGGAGTACGAGGGAGTAAAGGGGTGGGGCGATGGCGGCTTGTGCCTAGCTCTAGTCTGTGCACGTGCCTAGTAACCATACTTTGCGGTAATTTTATTTCAAATTGAATAAGGTATTTCTCAACATATTTACAGTATTTAATGGAATTAACTCCATTTTTGGGGAATATATATTTTGTACTACCGCTCCTGGGTCGCTTGTCGCCGACCAAAACAACACCCTGTATATACAGGTCGTTGTTTTGGTCAGCGACGAGCGACTCAGGGTTGACAATGGTGCCGATTCTGTTGTAAATCGCACTAAACTAATTTTAGTCACATCTCATCTCTTTCTTACGAACATCATTGAAAAAGGATAGAACATATTTTAAGTTGTCAAATTAATCTTTGCCGTCTTATTTTGCGTGTATTTAGGCGTAACCGCGATAGATGGCGACTAAATTTATATTGAAAACAAGCATTGGACTAATTTGACAGGACTAAATTTCTTACATCCTTTTCTTATGTTCTTTGTTAGAAAGAGACATAGTGACATTAAAATTAGTTTAGTTGTGAACAACAGAATCAGGGCCAATGCAAATGATACTGGTGCTAAAAAAAATATAAAAAAAATACTTTATTTTTTTTAATCCTGTATATATATTATATCCTAACTGATATTATAAATGCGAAAGTGACTTTGTTTGTTTGTTTCGCCTTCACGCTTCAACTACTCAACGGATCATTGCAGATGGTATGTAGAAGGAAGGACATACGTACAAGGCTACTTTTGATCCCGGGACAGCAACTAATTCTCAGTTATTAAGATAACCCTGGTTGACGCAAGTGGACCTTAGTAGTATAAAAATATATAGTTTATGTAAGTAGTTATACATGAAAAACTAAGCCTGAAAAAAATACCAACAATAATGTATATAAAACACGTTGGTTGAGTTAACGTGCACTTTATAATTAATTAATGTATCTACTTGTTTTGATGTGATCTTCAATATTCATTGTTTGTTTCCATTTTAAAACGTCTGCACAAAAATTGTCGTGGAACTAAAATATAAATGATAGACTTGGTTATTTATTTTGTAGTTTCAAAAATCTTTAAAAAATTATACAACATAATATGTAAAAATTATGTTTGAAAAAAAAAACATACAGGCTCCTTACAGCACTCCTTATTCATATAAACTTTAACTTTGTCAATATACATATGTTTTTTGAGTAATGGCTGAGTTTATTGCCGGCTCTTCTCAGCAAATGCAACCTTCCGAACCGGTATCACAGTAGAGTCAGACAATTTGTAAGTGCCCGGGAAGGTCTATTTGAACAAATATTTTGAATTAGATGCCAATTCGAAGCGTTCTAAATTCAAAATAAAAAATGTAACAAGGGCCCGGTTTTTTATTGAAATGAAAAAATAACTACTATGCATGACGTGTAGCTTTTAGACCGGGAGATGATGGCACAAATTTCCTGGTCATTTGTACCAGTATTGCGACCCTTCAGGGGTCTAAAAATGATGGTCATAGCGTTGGTACCGGCGCATCGCGTGGGCGTTAATTGCACGTGTCGGATAAATTACGAGTGTCGAACGATTTGTTTCACAAAAATTTATGTATTTTCCTATAGTCGATGAAAAAGAAGTAGGCGGTAGCGTAATGCCATACTTGTCCGGTTTAACTTACAGCCCACCATACGGACGAGAAACACATTAATTAAAAACTCCTGAAAGGTCGCCATACTGGTCCAAATGACTGGGAAATTTATGTCATCATCTCCCGGTCTATTTAGGGATGACCAAGCTTTTCTGTAACTAGTCAAATTATTTTTATGATATCACTATGATATATTCTGAGAATATATCGCACGTATAAGATAAAGTTTGTTTGTCATCTACGAATCCTTTTATTAACCTCTAAAGTAAAAAGATAATTGCATATGCCTAATTGGTAGCCTAATTCAGTATTATAATTTATTCTGCACGAAATACTTAAACAGAAATAAGTTAAAACGAATGTGAGCTTATAAATAAAATTTAATCTCCTGTAGGTGTAGTGTGTTAAAAGATTTGCCTGTAATAGTACTTATAAAAGTGAATGCGAATTAATATTTTGAAACAATCAAGGTGAGTCATATTTAATTAACATATAAAATGTAAAAACTATGCAGGGTTCTTTTATTAAATAGCAAATTATAAAGGCTTATTCCCGTTTGTCTACGTTCCCGTTTGGCAACGGTACATATACTTACCTATAGCGGTGTATCGCGTGCACCAAGTACAGTCAGTATGTTAAGTCTAATTTTAAAGGAATGTAATAGGTACCAGCGGAAGGCCATTGTTAGAAATTCGACCGTAATTCATATTTTTTTAAAGTTTGAATAATAGATTTATCTTTCTATACTCTATCACGAGAGTACAAAGGGATGTTATCGTTGAATAGCTGGTCATTATTGGCAATACAGAAGGCAAGAGAGCACGAGGCCGTTCGCCAACACGATGGTCTGACCAAAATATAGAAGCCACCACTTCTAAATTCTACCAGGAGTGAGGGCTACTTCGACCGGTATCGATGGAGGCAGATTGTCAGTTTAAAGGGGTTCAGTGACAGTTAACATTTTTAATTTGCAATACGTGTGGGCCAGCAATAATTTTATAACTATTCCAAATTTCAAATCCATAGCATCAGTGGTTGCTGAAATATAGCGCTGTGACAAACGGAAGGATTGGCATTGGCACCATAAGGGTTCCTTTTTACCATTTTGGTACGGAACCCTAAAAATAAAATAAAATTAAGTATTGTGTTGGCAAAAAGCTGGCAACGTAACTGATACACAAAAACTTATTTAATAACGTTATAAAAACTTATCCATTGGAAAAAAATATTACAAAGAATGAATTGAAACAATGGAAATGTATGGGCATTTAGCATGCGATGGTTACCCAAGTTGCGCTTGCGCAGCGTTTGTCTACAAATAATATTGTGTAATTTTCATCTGCATGCAACTACTAACTAGCAGCATAATGATTTGTATTCAATTCCTAATTGTTATAGACATTTAGCTATGTTATAATGTGATGTTGCAAGTGAAGTTACGTTGAAAGTTATGAACTTGTCATGTGCATACAGTGGCACGTTACATCATGTGCCATACTATCGCGTGGTATCGCAGTTCCGCTTTCCAACGATATTAAAAGATGGAATTGACAGATCCCGATAGGTAGTCCGATGACTTTCCAAAAAATTGCATTGATGGATTGAGCGGACATGATGATGGTGCGTCCAAGCTACGCGAAGCGAGCACGTGCCGAGCCCCGAACGAACAGGATTCAATCGTTGTTCACGTAGCGTGGACGGCCTTGCGAGCCTCGAACGAGCATTTGTCTCGCGCACGACTACGCTCCGGCCGATTGTCAGTTTTTTTCCCGAACACAGGGATTCGCATCGCACTCGTTGTGGGCTCGTAGTAACGTCCACACTTGATATCGTGAGCAACGAACGAATTATGTTCGTTCGTAGCTCGGCTCTTGCTCTGTTCGCGTAGCATGGACGCACCATATTTTTTTTTATGTCAACAGGTTGACAAACAGGCATACGGGCCACCTGATGTAAGTGGTCATCGCCGCCTATTGACATTTGCAATACCAGGGGGATTGCCAATGTGTTGCCGACCTTGTAGAGCTCTGTTTACGCCTTTTTTGAAGAATCCCAAATGGTGGTTATGGTTCATATTAGGAGAGGTCATTGTTTAGCAGTGGACGTCTCTCCAGACTTCCAAAACTTCCAAAAACAAAAAAAAACAAGAAAATGGTTTTCTATAATTTAATTATGCATACATACAATTACTTAAATATATGTACATCCAAGATTGTTGTACATATGTGGTTGTGGAGGACTTTAGAAATGAAATGTATAATGGTATAAACTAAGAAAGGCATATCTCCAACAGTCGACTGCTGCTTGATGATGGCAAAGGATCAGAGTTATATGTGTCGGTAGTCTTCTCAATACGAGCTTTGAGCTATTTAGGAGTCAGACGGAAACGTGCGACAGAGTATACCGTGCTTAGGCTAACATGATCACTTGAAAAATGGGGGTGTCGATCCAGTGAGCCGACAAGTGTTACGTCAGGATATGTATAAAAACCGTAATTAACTGATGGCTATCAAAGTAAATCATCGAGGAATATTCTTTTAGAGTAGTTATACCAAGCAATTCAATTATAGTCAGAACCGACAAGGCACTGCATATAAATGTTTAGTATGTCCTTGACTTCAGAGCGCATTTTCGGTGGCGGGCGGGTAATTGGCGGAAATTTTTTCATACAAAATGAACGTAATTGCGCTCCTTTGGGTTGGTTGTTCCAGGTTGATTACGATGATGTTTGATTGAGTTTTCAAACTTTTTCAGGATCGTTGAGTCCAATAATCTCAATTGTATGTAGTCACTAGTAGCCCGCCCGTGGTTTTCCCAATGAAGTATAAAATGGGGTTCTTCGAAAAGAGTGTGAAGAGATGGCAACGCACGAGTGATACCCCTGGTGTTACAAGCGTCCATAGGCTACGGTAACTGCTTACCAAAAGGCAGGCCGCAATTGTTGTTTGCCAACTTGGTCGTATATAAAAAAAATCACTAATTGACTAAGATCATCATAAATTATATATGATCAAGCACTAACTTTGTAATTCTGTATAAATAGAGTTTTTTTTTGTACACAAAGGATAAATCAAAGTCAAGTCTGGGTTGAATTAAAGTTATTAAATCTGCTAATTATACTAGTTTGTGTGCGTAATATCCTACTTTTATTTCTCCATTTTCAATTAACAGAACCTGCGCTGCGACTTCAGGGTCTTCACTATCGCATATGTCTGTCTGTCTGTTTATCCGCTAACTCCTTCTAAACCATTTTGATGCGGTTTTCACTATTAGTTAGATATTTTTTCCAGAAAGGTTTATATCCAGGTCATTGTTTTGGTCAGCAACGAGCGACTGAGGGTTGATGATACAAATGATACTGGGGCTACTAAAAATATAAAATTAAAAATAATAATTGGAAAATCATGTAATAAGTTAAAGTGAAGCCGTAATACTCAACGGGAGTGCGAGGGTTTAAAAGGGGCCCGGGTGGGGCGACGGCTGCTTGGGTATAGCTCTAGTCTGTGCACGTGCTTAGGGACCAGATGTTGCGGTAATTTTAGTTCAAATTGAATAAGGTATTTCTCAATGCATTAACAGTATTTAATGGAATTAAGGCCATTTTTTGAACATGTATTTATTGTAGTATAATCCCTGTGTCGCTCGTTGCCGACCGAAAAAACATCCTGCATATATTACATGCATGGTAGAGAATATATAAAAAAGTCAATATTTCGTAAACACATAGTTTTTTTTTAACTTTCTTTACTAACTCTGACTAAACTTTACGAGATATATCAAAATGATGTACGACGGAATTGTGTATCTTAATTTTTTTTTATTTTTTTTACTGTTTATAGGCCTGTGTTTGACTGCAATCTCACCATGGTAAGTGATGATGCGGCCGAAGGTGGTAAGCACACAAAGCCTAGAAGGAACTGGCTCTCAAGTGCAGCTATCGGAACACACCGAATGGTGCTTGGCGACAGATTTTCAACATGAGGGTGGTAGCCAGCCAGGCAGGTACTACAAAGTACCCTACCACCGTGCTATGGTTTTCTCACGATGTTTTTCCTTCACCGAAAGCTCAAGTTCATTGTAGGATTCGAACCCGGGACCTTCATATCGGTATCCGACGTAACTACCACTGAGCTATCATCGCCTTACAATTTACAATATAATATAATTATAATTCCAAAGAGGAAACGCTGCCAGCCTTCTGGGAACCCTGCCGTTAATCGGAAGCAGCGGCAGGCTTGAGGAAATTTTCTATATATAGATTGTATTTTGTACATATTTGTTGTAAATAATATAATTAATATCTACAAAAAAGTCATTTTTACCCATATAATATTCATCCTTATCTAATTAAATAACTTAGTTACGACGAACATTTAATGTAGATTAAGTTTGCTCTGTTATCATTCATATTTTAAAAGATATCACAGATTTAAAATTATCAAGAAACAGTATTCGTAATACCGTGATCGGACGGCAAATCGCTCGATACCACATTACGACATTGCACCCATGCGAACCCGGGGCAGATCGCCAGTTTAAAAATATTTGTAAAAGTCCGGGCTAGGAAAATTGAGCCTTGAATAATAAAGATAATGCGTAAATACTGATCCCACCAAAAACATTTGTATGTAAAATGTTGCCGCCAAGACATGGCCGTTTCAATACTACACATTTTTCACATTACTCCCATGTGACGGTAGCGAAACGGCCAAGCCACATATTTTGACTAAGGTGTAGAGTTTGTGAAGTTTTTTTTTTTTTTTTTTATACGACTTAGTCGGTAAACAAGCATACGGCCCGCCTGATGGTAAGCGGTTACCGTAGCCATATGGACGCTTGCAACACACGAAGCATCGCTCACGCGTTACCGACCTTTCCCCCCTCCCCTATGAGCTCTGGCGACCTTACTCACGCGCAGGAACACAACATAAAGTTATTTGGCTGCGGTATTCTGTAAGGTGGAGGTACTTCCCCAGTCGAGCAGTGCTTGTACAGTAAGTGCATGTAGAGTTATAAGCTTGGCTCTACATGAGATCTGATAACTTTTTGACAGTACGAGCCATATGTCTTGGCGGCAACATTTTACATACAAATGTTTTTGGTGGGATTTCACTTCTTTTTGTAAGTTAATTATGTTTTTTTTTGTTTGAAATTTCAAGGTTTTATATTTTTTTTGTTGTTTGTGTACTAATACAAGCTTACATACCAAATTTCAGCTTTCTAGGACTTCAGGAAGTACCCTATGAGTTTTGATGATCATCAGTGAGTCAGTGACGAAATCGGAGTTTTTTAGATATCAATAAAATCTAAAGTATACGAGCTATGTTATTGAAACTTAATATGTTTAATAAGTTTACTATTGACATCATGTCCTGAGAATTTTGTTTATCTGGTATAATCCAAACCCAAGTTATGAGGGTTCAAAAAAACGACGAAGCGCTTCGAGAAAAGGTAGGTAGTGCCCTTTCGCTTCGCTTGGCTGTCTTGGCGGGGGGCACTTCCGTGCCCCCAGATAGTTGTCCCGTAGTTTACCCGCGTTCCCTGGATATAGAGTATGTACTAGTATGTAGTCGTTACTCTACGGTTAAAGAATTTATTTCTCAAAAGAATGTATTCGACTCGTAACCTCTCTATAAAAATACACTAACAAGTTGCTCCGTTGGTGCGTGAAAAAAAAAGACAAACAACAAATACACTCTCACACTATTAGTATGATTCCTCAAAAATATGAGGAATAATCAGTACATAATGAGCTAGTTATACCTGTACCAGCTCTTCATAAGCTCGGCACAACTGGAGTTCGCGATACGTCATTATAGTATCCCAGAGAAATATTTTTAATTCAGTTTTTCTTTACTATTTTCTGCTGATTTCTAATACCCATCTATTTTGTATTTCAGATAAATTATGAAATTCTTACTAATAATCACGTTGTCGTGCGTAGTCGCAGTTGCATGGGGTAGGCCTGGCTCTACTTACACTGACAAATGGGACAACATTAATATGGATGAGATCGTTGAGACAAAACGCCTTCTAGAGGCCTACGTTGACTGCCTTCTCGATAAAGGACGCTGTACACCCGACGGAAATGAACTGAAGAAAACACTCCCCGACGCTTTACAGCACGATTGTGAAAAATGTACTGAAAAACAGAAGGAAGGTACAGATAAGATGATGAGACACCTTATCAACAAACGCCCAGAGTTATGGAAGGAGCTTGCCGTCAAATACGACCCTAAAAATATCTACCAGCAAAGATACAAAGATAAGATCGATGCTGTTAAAGAACATTAATAGAAATGCACAATTTTTTTAGAAGATAAAATTTGGTTAAATAGGGATATGGGGATGATATCGAAAACGAAATAAGCCAAAATTGATTGTATTTTTTATGGAATAAATTTTTGAAGGTAAAGTTTTTAGTTTTTATTCTCTTTAGTTTGCTTGCTAGGTATTATGAAACCAAAACGAATCTTTGTAAATAAAGTTTTTTTAAGAAGTTGAGAAAATTTGTTGTGTATTCTCTTCCAATCGTTCTGCTCCGATAAAATAAGTGTAGTTTTAAAAATATGTTGGCTTCAGGCATTAGGTATTAATATTAAATTTACTCACAATAAATTTTCTCATTGTAACTAGACATGACATTTCCATTAACATTCTAAATTCGCCTTCGGTTTTACGTACGTAGTATTTATATACTCTGAGGTTTTACTATTTCCTTTCTTCCAAGAATTTATCAAAGGACTCTTTGTACCGTCTATCATTATCAAACTTATCGACAAGTTCTTACCATGCCTTTGGATGTCCCTATATTACAGCTTTTATCACTGTTTTAATTAGCTGTTTTTGTTTCGGTGTACATTTCTCACAAGTTGTTTCGAGACCTGCAGGTATGACCTCTGTACAAAACGTATCGAGATATTTTCATAACTTTCCAGACTATTTTAAGTTATACAAGACAAAATTATTGTTATAATAAAGTCCAAGACATCTGCAAAACTGCGTGGTAAAAGTTAGTTAGCAGTCCCACGCGTTTTCAGCCGCTTTTTTGGAATAAAAAGTACCTATAACACTCGGTGGTAACCTATCTGAGTGCGTATAAAGCAAAATAACAATCTTAGAATTGAAATTTACGCAAGTAAATAGTATTTAAATGAAAAAATATTTTTCTATGGGTATTCTTATTATATACGCGAGGGTTCTATCTGAACAAAAACATAATGAAATGAAAATTCCTCGATAGAAAAATATCACAAAGATACCTGTAATAATAATACATTTTCGTTTTTATTCGTTCATGGTGTACCTAATTAAGACAAAAATTCGATAAATAATATCACTAACACTAGGGTTGCTACTAACGATTTTTTGAAATATTCTATACTTTACGAGTTCTTTAGATAAGAAGCGCTAAGTTCATTTTTGTTCCGCGAAACACGCTATCTCCGTCTCATGCCACGCGAAGATTAGACATAAGTTTGTTTCATCTGACATTGCCATATTTTTCTGGCTTTGTACGCACTCTTAATGAAATAACTTTTCAAATCCGACTGGTAGTTCCAGAGATTAGCGCGTTTAAACAAACAATCAAACAAAAAAAACTCTATTTTATATACTATATTATATTTATATTACTAGCTATCCCTCGCGGTTTCACCCGCGTTCCCGATATAAAAAGTAGCCTATAATACTCTATCATCCTATTAGTGAAATAATGTTTCGAATGCGACTGGTAGTTCCCGAGATTAGCCCGTTTAAACCAACAAAAAACTAACGCTTTATTATATTAGTATAGATTATTATTATAATAAATCATACATACATGAGAGCTGTAGGCACTCATCTATCTTTCATTCAATATACTTAATCAGATAGTCCGAAATTTAAAAAAAAAAACCTTGCTGGTTTTCTTGCCTGTTCTCCTCAGCTGAAGGCCGTCTTCTAAACTGGTGGTAACTTTAGTAGCTTTGACTTTATAAGTGCCCAGTATTGCCTAAATTAATGAATGGCTTTGACTTTGACTGACTTTGACTCTTGTCGACTGGACAATACCAGTTGGTCTAGTGTTTAGACCTTGTAAAGGACTTCTAGACTCTACGACCTTTACAGGGTCACTGATGAGCTAGCAGTAGGGAATAAGAAGCCTCGTATAAAGGGCACCTCGAAGGAGGTTCTCAACTCGGCTTGGATAATTGCTGAGGATTGCTGATCGGGAAATTAACCAATATTTTGATAGAGTGGCATAGCAGCTAATAGTCTAAGATCCGGCTGCAAGTAACTGCTTGGTAACTGCGTTCATCGAGTTTTTGATCGGGATCAATTTTTTTATATATAATTGTGAATGGGGGAATGTATTTTTGCCGGGTTAGAGCACTTTTATTGCACACAATTTACACAGAATCTAAGTATTAGTACTTATTTATATCATAAATTAAATTTTATCAATCTCGAACTTTGTAATTTGCTATAAATAGAAAATAATAGATTTTTTTGTACACAAAGGATAAATCAAAGTCAAGTCTGGGTTAAGTTAAAGTTACTTATTCCGCTAAATAGCACTAGTTTGTAAGCGATATATTACTTTTATTTCTCGGTTTTTAATTCACAAATGCTGCGACTCGAGAGTCTGACGATGACCAGAATATATATAAGAAATATAGCCTTAATAATAAAAATATAATGGATCATCGTCTAAATCCCATCAAAATTAAATATAATCCCGCCAAAAGTCTGAGTTTGACTCACGCACCTAGTGTGCCGAACTTCTATAGATGTATAATTTCTTGGTTTGGGCCATAAATGTAGAAAAAACCGAACCGCCCTAAAGATTGTGAAGCAATTTTGAGATTTCTGAAAATACTGTGCTAGTTAGTAACATCGTTCTATTTTTCATGTAATATTTCCATCAATGTATATCTACTGTGATTATTTCAGATTTTTTTATTTTGCGAACTTCGGAGATAAGCCCTTCATATGATTTTTCAAAATATCTTTATTTATTTAAATATACAAAGATTTGTATTAGAAGATAGTCAGAATATCGTCTAATTTTCCAAATTCCAAAGACTTACCTATGAAAAGGAATCATTTCAAGGGCCCACAAGGAATCTGTTCCTCTGCTACACTATAGTAGTTGTACGTAGTATTTATATACTCTGAGATAGTAGCTACTAAAGAGATTTAACAATCAAAAGTTTACATTTCTTTACCATAACATTTGAACAGAAGATCGTCGCAGGCAAGTATTGTCTCCCAGTGTCGGTTAAACAGTGTCCATGCACTATCAAATATATGTTTTAACAAGAACGGTCAGCTAAATAAGTTGAGAAGTGAATTATTTACTTCTGCATCGGAATAAACTCGTGAGTATAATACACAATTTATTTGCAAGCCCCTACTCATAGTCTCTGAGCACCATTCAAAATCATTGAATATTGTTGATATTGCGAGTGTTAAGTATATTGTAGATACATAGACTAATATTTCTCATTATCCTTAAAACTACTTATATATAGAGAAACTTCCGGACAAACAGGAACATCGTTACAGGAAAATGGTTTGACCACTACCGGAAAGCACTCACGAAGAATACGAATGCGTTTTAACAATTGTCTGGATGAGAAATAAATAAATGCTGTACTAAAATATTCCGTAACTGCAGGAAACAGTCGTAGTTTACTCCAAGTGTAGTTTCTAGTTGAAATATCAGACGACGCCTTTACGTAATGTTTGAGCTGAAATGACACACGCTAATATTGAATTTTGATTGAATTTCGTAAGTTTTAAGTAATCGCATAGACCGTTTTGATTTTGGGAGAACCTAAATGTGTACAGACCAGTTTAGGAATCATAGATACTTACTGATAAATATAGTGCGGTTCAAACGTCTGCTATAAAGTATATGTAATTTTCCTTCCTAGTAACTATTATTATAGTTATTATAATAATTATAGTTATCGCAATTATCCAGTCTAAATATGACTCGATAGTCATTTATTTCATCATTTAATTAACATAGAAGCGTTTCCGTAGATCTCGTGCTTCAGTACCTGAGATGCAAAATATCTTGACACCGGGCATTTTTAATTGAATCGTCTATGTCAAGAAATACTATTGTTTTTCTTTTCATCCCGATGATTATTAATAGACAAAGACAATATCGTCACAATGCTTGGTTAATTTCATGTAGTGAATGCAGTATAAATGCTCCTATAGTTACTATTCAGTCGCCACTATCCAACGAAGGGTCTTAGAGTGCTCACGGAGATATTAATGATCGGTGAGTGTACAATATTATAAACTAGCCCTAAATTAGTCCAAATATTTGCCATATTAGTACTTGAGATGTAAATCTTGTACTTCTACTTAAGACAAGTCAAGTAGTGTTCAAACTAGTTCAAAAGCAGCATTTAAGTGTGCCTAATCGTGTTAATTTATCAATAGTATCCATGTAGTGCGTATCAATATAAATATGACATGAAAAATAGATAAGGTAGGATTTTGCTCATTCACGATGAACGGTTCTCTAGGGATTTCGTATCTACCTAAGTGTCTTTTGCTGATGTTGTTACAATAGTTGTTTTTCAGAACGATGTGTTTAATTATATGTTTATAGGGCTCTTACTATAATATAATAATTTATTAATTATTATAATGCAGTTATTTGAATTTTGTCCAATTTGTTTATAGCCTGTCATCTCTCTTCATATATTATACTAGCTGTCTCCGGCGGTTTCACCCGTTCCGGAATAAAAAGTAGCCTATGTCCTTCTCGATTCCATATAGGCTATCTACATGTCTTTCATCATGATCGGTTGAGTAAATAAGGCGTAACAAACAAACAAACTCTCATTCGTATTTATAATAATAGTTAGGCTTCTAGTTTTCTAATTCCTAGATTTCCTCTATCTTTTAACAAATTAACAAGCAATAGCGAACTACATGCTCTAGCCTTTACGAGCTGTATGTAAATATAAATGCTAGTGCCAATTTTGAATCATCGATAGATAGCCTATAATTTGTGTAGATACATACTTTGATTAATATCGTTGTGCTAATTCTACAAACCTTTGACATTTTGCTATTAGGCAGCAACATTTGAAAGTTAATCTTAAAAACCATGTGCAAAAAGAAGAAGTGAATACGGGCCAAGTTTGCTATTTTAAATCAAAAATTTAATTCTGATACGACCCCATTATAAGTCCACTGCCATTGAGCTATTGCGCGTTTGTTACTAAAATCATTAATTGGTTTCGACGTTATTGAATTTATAGACTACTAAAACCAATGATTTTAAAAATAAGGATAGGCCCACCGGAACATTTTGCAAAAAACTTCTTCATACATGAAAATGAAGATAAAATAAATAAGCCAATGTTGTTTAATATTAAAAAGTAATATACTAGTACTGCAGTATTGTAGTGTACTGAAGTGCTGTATTCAGTATTATTATTTTATTTTAAACAAACTGTTCCGCGGACCGCAGATGAATGAGTCGCGTTGGCCCTAAACTAACTTTTTAGGGCGTTTGATCATTGGTGCCATTTCGTCGCGCGGTTGGCCTGGTTCTTACGCCAGTAATCAATGACCAAAACTGACAAATCCATATTTTTTTTTTACTCCTGACAGTGCATTTAAATACAATTGTAATAGCATATTTCGGCCCCAGGATTGATTCCTTGCTATCATCAAGGTGTTAAGCAACTGTCATAAATCACACCCAAATTGAGCATTTCAAAGACAAATTAAATCAGGATCCCAAAAATATTTTAATTTATTATTTCGGACTTTATTAACAGTTTGTTTATATTATGTTTAACGAATGTACGAGTATATTGTTGACCAATAAATATGACAATGCCATTATGCCAAGCGTAACAATGAAACAATGGATAATAATGCTCATTAAAATATCTGCACCTACGTCCGTGAACCTAAGATAGGCAAGCAATTAGTTCTTGTGAATGTTCTTAGCTATCGTGAAGTTTCATAAGAGGTTGGTTTCTTAAGAATATTTGGAAAAATTCAGACCAGGTAATTGTAGCCTTGATCAATACAGACAATGCATAAATACTAGTAGTTGCCCCGTGGTTTACCCGTGTTCCCGGGATAAAGAGCAGCTGTTACACTCCATCCCATAACCTAGATCTTGCAAAAATGTTGGTACGTTAATGCGTTCCTCTGTTGCTTCCACCCAATAAACAAACTTTCAAACTTTTAGTATGCTTCCTAAAAAAATATTTCAGTATCATTTTTAGGTCTGATTACCAATAGGGAATAATCAGTACAGCGCTTCTGTCGGAATAACTGGATTTTGCGATACGTCAATATAGTATCTCAGAGAAAGATTGTTTAATTCAGTTTTTTTCTAAAATTTTCTTCAGTTTCCTTATACGTATATCTTTTGTATTTCAGATCAATGATGAAATTCTTACTACTAATCACGTTGTCGTGCATTGTCGCAGTTGCATGGAGTAGGCCCGCCTCTACTTACACTAACAAATGGGACAACATCAATGTCGATGAGATACTAGAGTCACAACGCCTTCTAAAGGGCTACGTTGACTGCCTTCTCGAAAAAGGACGCTGCACACCCGACGGCAAAGAACTGAAGGAAACACTCCCTGACGCTTTAGAACACGAATGTGCAAAATGTACTGCAAAACAAAAGGAAGGCTCAGATAAGGTGATCAGACACCTTGTCAACAAACGCCCAGAGTTATGGAAAGAGCTTGCCGTCAAATACGACCCTGAAGATATCTACCAGCAAAGATACAAAGACAAGATCGATGCTGTTAAAGAAAACTAATATAAACAAATGCACAATTTTGTTATAAACTAAACTTTAGTTAAAAGAGGGTAGGTTGTTGAAGTTGAAAGTCTCGCCAAAATTCTTTGTATTTTTTTATGAAATAAATTTTTGATAGTAGACCTAATCCTTTTTTATTCTCCTTAGTTTGCTTGATATAATGAAACCATTAATTAATTGTGAATAAAAACTTTATATGAAGTCTTAGAAAATTGGTTATTGTATTTTCGTTCAAAAGTTCTGGTCTCATAATCTTTATTTATTATTAACTTTATTTACAATAAATTAAAACTATCAATCTCATAGCAACTAGACACATTTCCATTACCATTCTAAATTCACCTACATTTTTACTATTCCTTTTCTTCCAAGAATTTATCAAAGGACTCTTTGTACCGTCTATCATTATCAAACTTATCGACAAGTTCTTCCCATGCCTTTGGATGTCTTTCCATTACAGCTTTAATCACTGTTTTAATCAGCTGTTTTTGTTTCGGCGTACATTTCTCACAAGTTGTTTGGAGAGCTTCAGGTATAACCTCTGTAAACACGCATAAAATTATTTTTTATTAGTTTTCCAGAGTATTATGTTAGTTTTATGTTACATAAGACTGAATTATTATTGTAATAAATAAATCCAAGACATCTGAAAAACGGGTGGATAAACTTATTACTAGTTTTGGCCTATGCGCGCGTTTCACCCTTATTCTGAAGTATTTCATGATTTTTCCGGGAGATAAAGGTACATTTTGATACATCTGTGCAAAGTTGGTCATTACAGACGAGGCGGACTTATATTTTTTCATCTAGAACATATTCTATCTGTGTGCGAATTTTCGTCCTAATCCGCGTGATGGATCCCTAGGACCCTCGGGTATGCGGGTGAAACTGCGTGACAGAAACTAGTTTATAATATTTTGAAAAACTCAATGAAACCTATACTTACTTTTAAAATCTTTAGCATCAGGTGTACAAGGTCCTTTATCAACAAAGCACTTTGTATAGCTTATCATGATCCTGTCGTTTTCCAATAGCGGTTGAACATCAAAGTCGTCGTATCTTGAACTGTAGAAGTCCGCCGCTACGACGGATAGCAATGCGGTGATTATGGAAAGCCTCATTGTAATTTACTGCTGAAATACAGGAAGTACTATACGATTATGTAAAAATGAAACTTTTGTTTTAGGGTTCTGTAACCAAAGGGCAAATGGAGCCCTATCTCTGTCATTCTGCTGTATATATTATCTATCTATACGTCTGTATATATACGGGTCTCTATAGGTTGGAAACGGAAAGAGTTATAGATTTGAACTTTGGATATTTTGTGTAGATTATTGACCCAAAACTGAGTAATATAATTAATTATCAGATTTTTTTTACAGTTTTTTTTACTATATTTTTTCTCTTCTCTTAATATTACAATGTAGCCATTCTAGGATAATGAGTTATTTCTTTTTATCTTAAAATATATGCCACAAAATAACGGAGGCCGCATGCTTGTTTGCTACCTTAGTAATATTGAGAGTAAATAATATACTATGTACAAGTAATACCAAAGTAATACCTATGCGAATGTAATACCTATTAAAAAAGACAAACAAAAAGTCAACAAGTCAAGTTGACTTTGAATAGCGAATGGCAGGCAGATTGACATTTTCATTCACACTCGCATCGTTATTTCGTCTTTTAGCCACCGGCCATATAAGTTTGTTGCGCTATACAACCGGTGATATTGATTGTTAAAGCGCTACCTGCTGTCATTATATGGCGACTAAATCTGGGAACAATAACTCAGACTAACTAAGCTATTGAGCTTCGTTCCACAGCCGAAGGAGGGCGCTAAAATAAATAAAAATTAAAAAAATGGCAAAACAAAAACTTTGCTTTTGAAAAAACTACTGTAATTTTCTGCTATCACGTATGCATATATAAAAAAAACTTAAAGATACTCTCAGAGCAGATAAAAATGCTGTAGACCTTGGACATGGATGGCATAATACTGCCCTAGCTAGCCCTCACGGCTGGAACTTGCCAATTGCCATATGTGCATGACGTGATAGTTTACCTAGGTCTATAATTACGGTACTCCAGACATTATCATAACTTCTTGAATATACTGTCCGATAATACCTATGCAGGGACATATTATCAATGTTGTGTATTATTTTATAAATACAGAAACTGAAACTGTGGAATGAGCTCCCGCCGTGGTTTTCCCAAGGGAGTAGTACAGCATGTGGTTCTTCAAATGAGTGTGAAGAGATTTCTGTAAGGTCGGCAATACGCAAGTGAGACATCTGGTGCTTACCATTAGGCGGGCCGTATACTTGTTTGCCACCTTAATAGTATAAAAAAAACTCAACTTTGCACTAAAAAAACAAAAAAGACGTTTCTTTAATGGGAGCCCCCCTAAATTGTTAACTTTATTTAATTTTTATTATTTTTTATATAGCGGCAATATAAATAGGTACATAGTGAAAATGTCAGCTATCTACCTATTACGGTAGTCATGAGATACAGTCCACTAACAGACAGACAGACGGACGGACGGACGGACAGCTAGTAATAGGGTTCCGTTGGGCACCCTTTGGGTACGGAACCCTAACACTGATAATTTGGATTTGATGAATTGAAAAGGATCTGCTGTGTAATTGAGTAAATTAATTCTATTCAACAATATTTATAATTTATTTTAAAAGCTCACCTTTTTAGATTTATTCCTGCTATTTATTCCATTATTTTGTGGAATTGGAGTTCTTACAACTCTGAATGCTACTATCTTCCTTTAATATTTTTGAGGTTGCAAATTATTTGGGCCTATGGCAGAATAGATTATTGACTGTTGCCATATTATATGGCGAATTATATAGAAAGTCAACTATGCCACCTCTCAGTAAAGTAACCGCAATATCAGTAGCCGCAGTAGGTATGTAAAAAAACATTACCCGACTCCATTTGTCTCTGTATTAACACTAAGTAATACATTAAAAAACCGTTCAATAGTCCACGCGAGCGGAACCAAGGGCACAGCGGTATTAGATAAATCAACTGGATTGAAAATTATATCAATTTATCATATTCTGTCGGCCCGTATCCTTATTTGCGACCTTAGAAGAATTAAAAAAACACCTGACTTTACCTGGAGTATGTGTCTGCAACTACGTCGATTCTAGTCCGTGCTATATAATAACTGAGACGATTAAAAAAAAACTAGTTGTTTATATGGACTTGTTTGTCATTGTCCATAAGTGCACATAACAAACAACTTACAATTACAATCTTCACGGTCGTGTGTATCATAGAAATGTGTGTATTAAGGATCACCAGGTAGTGATCTGCATAATTAATGATTCCTGGCTTCCGGATGGATCGGTTTCAATGATAGGACTAGATTCAGAACGCATCATGCATTGAATAATGTTGTTTCTTTAGTTAAAATAGTCATCAACTACAGGCTTGACGATTAGTTTGTCCTTTTTTTGTATCCATGATTTTATTTTCATGATATTTTTGAGCTTTGCTACGATTTTCTCGTGATTATCTGTGTGGCATAGAGGCTAGTTGACAAATGTCAATAATTTATAAAACATATTGATTGTATTGGAAAACATGTTTAATTTATAGTATACATTTATTTCATAATTTTATAAATATGCCTGTAGATTGTCAACGTTCAACATCGGGGGGAAAAGGTAATCAGGGGATGTTCATCGAAAGAGATCCAAAGATATGTGCGGCAGGGTTACCGACCGCTCAGCCAGATGAACGTGTAGTGGACTCATTGCAACATTATCTATTGAAAGACGAGGCAGATGCACTCATCAGTGATGCGATAATACCATCAGAAAAACCGAGACCACTCCCACCGATACGTCATCCCATACCACGAGATATGCGCTTCTCAGGAATCTTTGGCAATGTAGGAAAACTTGTCAATCCCCCAATTAAAGCAAAATTCGAGTCGCTCGTTGATGATTTCAAACAGACAGTGTACTCTTCTTACTGGAATGCACCGCTCGGACGCGTAAGAGATCCTACTCCTATGCTGCCGGAAGGATTCGATTTGTACACTACATTTGGGAAGAAGACTCCATATCATGGACGTCTATATGATATAGTAATGCCGAAAGTACCTTATCCTGACAATACACCCCGACGAAAGCAGCATGCAGTCCAAGCTGACCATAATTACTGCGCACCCGCTTTCGATCCAGATCTAACGTACGGTCACAGAACCTACGTCGACAAGCGAGGCACTTATGCTAAATGCTGTGTAACAGATGATAGGAGAATGATAGGGACGGGAGAAAGAGCCATTATTAATTCTATTCAATCAAATTTTCTGGATGCAAAACAACCTAGAATAGGTAGTGTCTTAGCACCAAACGATAACATAAGCAACGTACCGGAAGGTTACGCATTTGGTATGCTGAAACCTCCTGATAATCTTTCACAATGTCTTACAAACTGTGAAATAAATCCAGGGAAAGACTTTTTTAGAGCCTGTTTAAAACACCTTAATTCCCTTAGAAAATGTTTATCGCATAAGTTCTTGCCTACATTTTTCCGCACATTTTATTTGAACCTTAAATATTACGATAAAGAGAAGACTGGCTGGCTCCCAAAAAATATAGTATACAATTATTGTGGCACAAAACATATCAGATTTGATCCAAGATACATGGAACCCTTATTGTCTATGTGGAAGGCATTCGATGGAACGAATATCGAATATAAAATATTTGTTCATTTACTCAATTATAGAGAACCATCCCCGGAAATTCCTAAAATACCAGATGTGCGCGATGAATGTCTTGATTATCGTACTACGTATTCCGAAATGGTTAAGCCTGGCCAAAAAGCTGACAGTAGATTTATGGCTGGACTGCCATCAGGCAGATACTTCGACATGGACTTTCCTACTACTCCTTTAGGATGTTGCAAAGCCGATAGAATATGTCTGCCGCATGAATCAGACATGAAGTCTGCCCTGAACCCCAGCATTTTGACAGTTCTCCACGTTAACCACCGTGACATGTATTGTAAACGTGAGCCCCAAGTTGTAAGAAGAGTTTTTGAAGCGATCGGTGAAAAATTTACCGATGAAAGATTTAATACTATCTGGGAGGAAGCAAAAAAACATCATTCAGAAGGTTGGGTTTGCTACGAAACGTTTAGAAAAGCATTAGATAGTCAAGATAAAGAAAAGAAATAGCTGTTTCTTAGAATCAAATTTATTAAAGGGCGAAATAAAATAATATTTATATTTAAAGAATATTTATTTCTGATATAATATGATATTATATCAAACCATAGACCCAATTATTTGTGATATAATCTGATGTACATTTTTATGTTTGATTCACAGATATTGTTAAATTGGTTTGTACTTAAAATGTATGATTTTAAGACTGCAGCAGTTCTTGAAATGCTTGCTGATACTTCCCTTTAGGATCGTACATTGCTACCAGTTGCTTCCATAGTTCTGGATGCGTCTTTTTGAGTTCAGTTGCAAGCTGTTTGCCCATTTGCTTCTGCTTGTCTGTACACTTAGCGCAATGGGTTTCCAAAGCGTCAGGTAGTTTTTCTAAAAATATATACAATAAACTTTATTTGGATCAAAATTAAAAAATAATCCTAGGAATTAATTAATAAAATATCAAATACACCACATCGTTTATACTTGGAATAAATTGTTTGTGAAATACAGGAAAATGTTATAATAACGGTTAGTGAAATGTTTCTATGTTAAATACCACAAAAATATTACGAATAAAAAATATCATGTCTGGGTGAAATCCTAATCCTAACTAATATTATAAATGCGAAATTAAGTTTGTTTGTTTGTTACGCCTTCACGCCTCAACTACTAAACGGATCATCATGAAATTTGGCATGCAGATAGCCTATGGCATGGAGAAGGACATATATACTGTTTATCCCGGGTACGCGGGTGAAACCGCGGGGGACAGCTAGTTATTATATATTTTTTATCATGTATTATGATATCATTGAATATTGTCGACAATTACTTTTCCCCGCGGTCCCTGGTTAAAAAATATCGTAAGAACGTCTCTGTTCCATAGAATGTCTACGTGTCAAATTTCATCGCAACCGATTCAGCGGCTGTCGTGAAATGGTAATAAAGTTACTTTCATGTTTCAATTTATCATTTTCATAAAACTTTTTAATAGTAGGTATACTTGTTATAATTTATCGTATAGCTTTTTCATGCCTTTTCTATAGTTGAGCCTCATTTGAGTAATGACTAATGACTGACAGACAACGTCCTGTCATATTAATTTATCGTGTACCTATGTCAAGTAATTTATTGTTGATAAAGTAATAATCACTTTTATTATTTTTAAACATAAAATCTGCAAAATGTTGTCAACTCATTGTACGCAACAAATAGGCGGTGGAAAAGGTAACATGGGAATGTTTAAAGAAAGAACACCTATTACGAGAAATATTTGTGCGGCTGGTCTGCCTAGCGCCCAAGCTCAGTTATGTGTTGCAGACTGTCTAAAACACTACTTGCTAGAAGAAGAAGTGGATGCTCTCGTTCATGATGCAGTGATGCCACCACCGAAACCACAACCTAAACTACCTTTGCGCCGTCTACCACTTCCTGATATGCGAAATGCTGGTCCATTTAGCGAGGCAGCCGAACTTATTAATCCACCAGTCAAAACAAAATGTCTATCACTTGTTGAAGATTTCAAAAATAGTATTTATACTTCTTATTGGAAGAAACAAATTGGGACCATACCAGATCCTGTACCCACGTTACCAGAAGGATTTGATATCTACAATACTACATTTGGAAAGAAAACGGCATCTCACGGTAGGTTGTATGATTTAGTGATGCCCAAGAAACCTATTCCTAATTGTACTCCTAGATTACATCTTCCAAGCATTAAAACAACACGCAATTATTGCAAAACTTTCAATCCCAACATGACTTTTGGACACAAAACAAATCTCGATGCTAGTGGAGCTTATGCGAAATGTTGCTTAACTGATGATAGAAATGTATTAGGTACAGCGCTAAGGAAACCAATCAATAAAGCACAAGCAAATTTTCAAGACGCAAATCAAGCTTATGTTGGATTTTCTTCGCAACCGAATAATAATATCACATGTGTTCCTGAAGGTTTTAGTTTTGGAATGATCAAACCCCTTGATCATATTCCTGAATGTCTTACCACTTGTGAATTAAATCCAGAAAGGCATTTAAGGTTAAAATGTTTGCAGCATTTAAATACTCTAAGAAAATGTTTATCAAAACGATTTGAATGTACGTTTTTCAAGGGACTTTATTTAAATTTAAAGTATTTGGATAAAAATAAAACGGAATGGTTACCTAAACAGTTGATTTATAAATTTTGTTTCAGCAAGTTAGTTCGATTCAACCCAGATTTAATCGAGCCATTATTAAAAGCTTGGAATGCTTACGATGGATCGCAAATAAATTACAAAACATTTGTCCATGTAATTAACTATCATGAACCTACACCTGAACTACCCAAGGTTCCTGATATACCTGACGACTGTATCGATTTTCGTACAACATATACGGAAATGGTTAAAACAGGACAAGAGACTGATACAAGGCTAATGGCTGGTCTACCATCTGGAAGATATTTTGATGTTGACTACCCTGTCACACCAAACAGGTGCTGCAAAGCGGACAGAATCTACCTTCCTGAAGAATCAGACGCAAAGGCTTGTTTATCTCCGAGCATATTTACTTTATTGGGAGTGAGCCATCGTGATATGTATGCTCATAGATTACCAGAATCTGTTAGAAAAGTATTCGAAGCAGCCGTTGAAAAATTTACCGATGAAAAGTTTGATGCCATTTGGCAAGAAGCTAAAAAATATCATTCTCAAGGATGGGTGTGCTATGAAACATTTCGTAGAGCTCTTCTTAAAATAAACACTGCTAAACACACAAAATAGTTGCAGGTAACGTTTAAGTACTTACTTTAATGCATTAAGACTTAAACAATGAAATAATGTACTCGTATTTTAATATTTAGTTCACAGAAGAAAGGGACTGATGTTTCAGATTAAATACTTTTAAGAATAAATATCACTATCGTATCTCACCTTTTACTTGTTTAATTTCCGGGGTGCAAGGGCCCTTATTTAGCAGACATTTTGTATATGAATTTAAAAGCCTTTCATTGCCAAGAACTTCTGATATATTGAAGTCGTCATTAATTGATTCATATTTATCTTGAGCCAGCGCAGCTACGATGCACAGAGTAAATATAATAATTTTCATGATTGTGAAACTGTGTAACTTCGTCTGTAGGTAAACAACGTTGTGGTTTACTCGCATTATCACCCTTTATATATATGTCGGAAATGAGAATCTAGATCTTATTTCTTGGAATGATACGCATTGGAAACATGTCACTTCTAATTATGCTAAGGCACTTAACCCTATAATAGTCATCAGACCAATAAATAAAGCTATATTGTTCGCTTAGTTGCCAGCTAATTGTAATGTAAATGCACTATTTAATTCAACTTCATGATGAATTATAGAGTTTATGATGTAATTGAGCTTTAAGTAATACAAAGGAAAAAACCTATACGTTTATTAATAAAACATTTAATATTACTAACTTATATCTTAAATTATTATGGGCACACAATAAATAAATAATTTAAATGCAGTTTTAGACGGTTGATTCGATTGTACATTCGAACAAATCGAATTTGATGATCCTCATTTCTGAAAAACAATTTTTGGGGCAGGTATTTAAGTTCATTTTCAAAGGCCTGTTGCTAAGAATCTGTAGAGGTCATCTCTATTGGAACGATCTGGGTCGTACTTCTCAATGAGTTCGTTGAAGCGTGGCTCACTCTTGGCTCTGATGCCGAGGAGCAGTTCTCTTACTATAAGCTTTTGGCCAGACGAGCATCGACCGCAAGCTGTTGATATCGTCTCTGGTAACACACCTAGAACAAGTAGAAAAGGTTTTAAATATGTACAATATTTACTTAGAAATACAAGATAACCAACAAAAAATATACAACATCATCTGCCAAACTGTTTTTAGGGTTCCGTAGCCAAATGGTAAAATACTGAACCCTTATGGATTCGTCATGTCTGTCTGTCTGTCCGTCCGTATGTCACAGCCACATTATACCGAAACTATAAGAACTATACTGTTGAAACTTGGTAAGTAGATGTATTCTGTGAACCGCATTAAAATTTTCAGACAAAAATAGAAAAAAAACAACATTTTGGGGGTTCCCCATACTTATAACTGAAACTCAAAAAAATTTTTTCATCAAACCCATACATGTGGGGTATCTATGGATAGGTCTTCAAAAATGATATTGAGGTTTCTAATATAATTTTTTTCTAAACTGAATAGTTTACGCGAAAGACACTTCCAAAGTTGTAAAATGTGTCCCCCCCTGTAACTTCTAAAATAAGAGAATGATAAAACTAAAAAAAAACTAATGTTGCTGTGTGGCTCCCGGCATAGAATAGGACCAACCCTTCCAATCCTGAGGGTGTCGTAAAAGGCGACTAAGGGAATACACCAGTGGACGGGCAGCAGCGTCCACCTGTGATACGCTATCACCACTGCGATCACCAACCCGCCTGCCAAGCGTGGTGATTACGGCAGAACCCCCCAAAATGATATGATGTACATTACCATGCAAACTTCTACCGAAAATGGTTTGAACGAGATCTAGTAGTAAGTAATTTTTTTTTAGTACGTCATAAATCGTAAACCGCAATTTACCTTTCATTCAATCAGCTCAAATATAAAAAAATATATATTATGTTACTTGCTGCTACGGAACCCTTCATGGGCGAGTCCGACTAGCACTTGGCCGCTTTTTTTTATAATGTCAATTACTGAATCCGTAGTGCCCGGTTCAATAAGTACTTTACAATGTACAGTCGAGGACATAAATATGTATAGGTAACTTTGTGAAATTCAAAAGTAATTTTCACGCACTGTATAGATTCAAATGTTAAAATATTACAAAAATCATAATACTATATGTTAAAAGATTCTACCTACATAATATTCTCATAATCTTAATCAATAGTTTAAGAGAAAATCGTTAGTGAATTTCACTACGTGTATTCGACTGTACCTACTCATGATACTTAAAACAAAGTAAACGAAAGACAAATCTGGACAGTTTATAAATATTATGTATTAGTTGTTGGTAGGTGTCTCGTATGAACAAACATAAAATATTCTCTAATAGTAAAAAAAAAGCGGGTTTAAAAAGGTTTCAAGATTGTTTAATTGAAGTCAGTTGGTAGGATTTCGAATGGAGTCAAAAATTACTTGGAAGTAAAAACATAACTATATAATAGGTATTATTTATACAAATAAATAAAATTTAAGTGTCTGTTTGTCTAAATAATAGTTTTTAACTATTCATATATTGTTTGTCTGTTTGTTCCGGCAAATCTCTGAAAACGGCTGATTTTGACGGGACTCAAATAATTAGGGTTCCGTAAAAACCGTATACGGATGAAACCGCAGGAGTCAGTTAGTTCTTACTATAAATTTATAGGAAAATTAATCTACTGGTTTATATTTACGGCGACAATATGTAAATAACTTAGATTGCTGATGTTTCTTTTATGGGGACATCCGCTATTTCTTTTATGAGCATTTACATCCGCAGATGAATAAGCTTGAATAATGTAGGCTTGAAGCTAAACTAAACGACATTGGTCGCTTATAGAAAAGCTAGTTTGTTGGAGGTTTTTACGCAGAAAGTTAGAAATAGCGATGATCAGTGATCACATCGCCACATAAAGATACGGTAAGCATCCGAAGTTTGAAAATAATAAGTTGACAATTTTATTATGTCTTTTGTTTTCTTTTTTTAAAACAAGCATACGGTCCGCCTGATGGTAAGCGGTTATAGTAGCCTATGGACGCTTGCAACACCAGGGGAATCACGCGCGCGTTGCTGATCCTAAAAATACATTATTATCAGCTACTAAATAGTGGCAGATGTTTTTCTTTTTTATTTCATATTTTGTCCCAAAATACAAATTGTTTAATTCAAGCTGGCCGTATGCTTGTTTCCTTGGACGCTTGTTTCCTTCCTTAGTAGTATAACCTTAATCTAGTTACCTGAGTAACATAAACTTAAAATCATTTACTTACGTTTGAATATCTTGCCATCTCTTGTGCACGGTCCCTTGTCCATAACGCATTTGTAGTAGGCAAGTAAGACTCTGTCGTTCTGTACTATGGCATTAGCGTTGAAGTTCTCGTAGCGATTGTTGTAGTACTGTTGCGCGGAGCAAGACACCACCACCGTCAGCGCACACAAACAAAGCAGCCAGCTCCTCATTGTCCTGGTATCCTGGTAACAAAGATAAAAAAAAAAAGTTGTTTCAATAAGTACAAAATAAAGATACAATGAAGAAGCGAGTGGACAATGTAATATGCTAATGTGGATTGGGTATTTAAATTTTTACGTGAAAGTGGCCTTGACCGTGTATTCTTCATATGCGAGGCACGAGTTTTCTATTTTTATAAACATACAGATTTCTCTGCGTATGGGGATTGTACTAATGATTTTGTGTTTTAATTTAAGTACTTAAATTAGTTTTATTTTAGTTGTAATTTACAAAAAAAAACATATTTATAAAGTTTTCATCAATAATTTGCTAGCGTAGCTAATATGATAAGGTACTTACAAATAGGCTTTTTAAATTGAAATGAGACTAAAACAAGTGCATAAACAATTTTGATAATCCTAATTAATATTTTAATAAGGTAATACACTAATTCTCTAGGAACTGCTCGGTACGCACTTCCACTAATACACACTCTAAGGCAACTATAAGGTTTTTATGAAAAAGATCTACTCACAAAAAAGAAAGTCCGGTATAAGTCCTCCGAGTGCGCCGGCCACAGACGATATGGCTGTATCTCGGCTCCTAACAGTGGGGTGCAAACTCTAAAACCAGTCTTCGACGGAGGAAGAGGTCGACGTAACGGGCCGCATACAAAACAACTTGTCCGGAATTAAAGAAAGCAGCCGACTCTCATATGCAACGCATGTTTATGTTCCTACTTTTACTTTGTTACAAATGTAAAATTAGTAATTGTCAGTAATTGGATGGTCTAATGATATATATGACTATGCATCATTAGTTTACAGTCATGTAGATGATAATAAATTGCTATCAATGATTTTTATACCTTTATGTACCTACCTAATGCTACATTCATTAAATTGTGATCCAGTCCAATCCAATATTGTAAATGTAACTCCATAACTGGTTTAAAGGTAAAGTCAATAGCCCTTGCGTTAACCCTTTGGAAGGTAATGAACCGAACGGGACTTCAATATCTCGTAATAATGTATTACGTGAGTGTCCTACTTGTATAACGTCCTCGTTTATTGTTGACAATGTAAGAGCTGAAACACCACAAAGCTTATACAAAAACAAGCAAAGTGTATATTGCGGTAACCATACATCGATTGTACTAGAGTATAAACTGTGACACGGGTATGATCAACGCAGCCCTAACACGAACTGCGTGTTCATAGTTTGAACGACTAACTAAAAAATACATATTATAAATCTTAATTTCTCAATTTTCGACGATAGTTTAGATACAAAGGTAGATCGAAAGACAAGTAGAGAAAGACCGAAGATGTGTGGAGGTTTATTAGGGCCTTATTAGGGCCTACATTTAATAAACGATTTTTGAATTTGAATTGATTGTGAGTTATGTACCGATCCGCAGTGGGCATGCGTGGTGGAGTACTAGTATCTGCCCATTCCTTTTCACCCTAATTTGTGAAAGTAGGCCTGTGCTCAGCAGTGGGACATTATAGGCTGATGATGATGATGATGATGAGTTATGAATACCTATGGGCGGCTATAGTATAAAAAACCAGCCAAGTGTAAGTCGGGCTTGAGCATGGATGGTTCTATAGAGTTATATCGTTAACGACATTTCCTTGTGCGATGTGTGAGCAGTTTTCATATTATCTATATGAAAACTGCTCACACTTCTCTGCTTCACATTTATAGATATTACACTAGTGATTTACTGTCAGAAAAAAATACGATAAGAGTTCCTTGTTATTTATTATCGGTAAAACTATCGACGAAAATGGAGAAATTAAGATTTATAATATGTATTTTTTTAGTTAGTCGTTCAAACTATGAACTCGCAGTTCGTGTTGGGGCTGCGTTGATCATACCCGTGTCACAGTTTTATACTCTAGTACAATCGATCTATGGTTACCGCAATGGAAAAATATACTTTTCGTACCACTTGCTCAAAAAAGTGATATTCTATGCCACAAAAAGCGAACATAACAATAGTACTGAATTTCATTCATCCTCTAGGGGGAGAATGTGATTTAAATTTTGAATACTTACCGAAATTTATACTGAACTACATCTGTGTTTACACCATTGAGTTTGTATATAAAGCATTATACATCTTTTTGAAAAAGGAATACGCAAATCAACTCATCAACAATAAATGTACCGAACAAAAATGTTAGGTACTCTCTCTATCAATAATTGGACCAATGTTTCGAATGTTAACTTTTACTTTTAATTGTCATTATTTTTAATAAATGCTTATCTCATTATTATTGTGTTCATTTTTTCGCAAATGGTACGAAAAGTAGAGTATTTTCCTCGGTGATAAAGCTGTCTTAGTCTTAGGTGAACTTAAATCCCTCGCTACACTCAGGACTCGTCTTAAATCCCTCGCTTCGCTCGTGATTTAAGGTTTTACCCGACTGACCCGGAAGGAGGGTTATGTTTTTCGAGTGTATGTATGTATGTATGTATGCATATTATATATATTTCTTTGTGCCGCTCTGCAGCCTAAACGGCTTGATGGATTTAAGCATATGAGATGTCGTTAGATTCGTCTTGACTGGGGGAGTGTCATAGGGTATATTATTTTTATATGGCGCCTAAGAATAAAAAAATAGGGGGGGTATTCAAAATAAAAGTTTCGTTATTATAACAATATGGGTATCAAATGAAAGCTTGTAAATAGACCATTCCATATATGTATATATTGTAATACTTTTATGCTACCATTTTGACGTAAACTGCAAAAAAACACATTTAATGCAAGGACAGTAGGTACCTACTGAGCCGTTACCATACGTAAATCACAGAGTTGCGATGATTGTTAGCGTTACTTTACCGTACCGCGTATTAGTAAGTAAATAGTTACTAATACATACAACTCTTTCTGTATAAAACTAAAAAGTCTGAAATAAATTAAATTATTAAAAGAAACAAAAAACCCGACTGCGTAAAACATAAATTAACTGAAAAGAGAAAAACAAGCACTTAAATCTATAGAATTTTGAATATAACTTGAATTTTATAAGGTATTGCAGTCGGGGATAAACAAATATTACAAAAAAATACATACTTAGGTTATTGGTTGTCCCCGATTGCAATACCTTATAAAATTCAAGTTATATTCAAAATTCTATAGATTTAAGAGCTTGTTTTTCTCTTTTCAGTTAATTTATGTTTTACGCAGTCGGGTTTTTTGTTTCTTTTTAACACCCTCGCTACGCTCGGGAGTAAATCTCGAGTCCTTCGTTACGCTCGCGATTTAAATCGTCACCCGCGACAGAAGACACTGCTTTATCCCCTTGATTAATAATCTACTATTTCTTGTTTGTGTATAAGCTTTGGAATATGTCGTTATTCAATAAGGCCTCATGAGCAATATTGAAAACAAAAATTGCTCTCTTTATAATGTTTTTATGAGCATCCCCTTCAAAACCTAATTTTTAATTCTTATTAGTATTTATTTTAGACCAATATACTATATATACTTACATGTAAATTAAAAAACTCTATATTACCTACCTGGTTTAGTAGTTAGAAGCCTGAGACAGCTGGATATAAAGATAAACTATAACAAATCAAGAATATAATATGTAAATAATTATATAGGTACTTTTTTTTACATTTTGTGCGTCTTTAACCTATTGAAATAGATTAAATGTCAAAAATAGTTCACATCACTTTTTTCCCATTTGGTTTGAACTAACCCTAAGAAAAACCGCACGATTTAGCTAAAATTGCTATTTGATGTAACATTTTCACCATCGGCTATTTATTACGTAGTAACTATTTAGTAATCTGTGACTATACTCCTTGGTAGGTACTCTAAAATTATCTTTAATCACGATTTAATATAGACAATGATTATACTAACGAGATAATTATTCCATTTTATAATTACATGCTTCGTCTACTAAGAACTATAGGTACCTACCTACCTATGCAGTAGTGTTTAATAATAATCAATGACGTCAAATACAGATTTATGCATCATTTTATCATCTATACTTATACTTAACTCATAAAACAAAAAGCCGTTGTATGTATTTGAAAGCGCAGATCTAAGGAACTGCCACACAGTCCGATTTAAAAAAAACTGCGTCAGATAGCCCAATTTTTTCTATATTTATAATTAATATAAGTGTGTAAATATTGGTGTGGATGTTTATATTGTATAAGTTTCCAAACCAAGCCAAATAAGGAGCCCTAAAAGTTGCCCTGAAAAGATACATTTACTTCAAGTAACTTTTTGATACAACATCTAGCAAAAAAGTATCAAATAAAGTTACAGTATTACCCAACTGATATGGCGCGTCGTGAATCTTCGTTCGCACTGAAAAGAAAGTATGGCCCCGAAGATTAACGAAAGAATGCTTACAATTAATCTTATATTATATGGTTCATAATACACTGCAGCTGTTAGTTCCGTCTCACTCGCAACTAACGCCCCTCCGCACGGCGCGCGCTAACATGACGGTAGCTGCCGACCAATAGCGTTTCCCGCGCTTTGAAAATGTATCTTCTGCGCAGGTACATCGGCATGCCATATAAATTGGGTACTACTGTACAGAATTCAAGAACATAATATTATTAAGAAATAATATGATCCTGTAACTTATAGGTAGGTAAATTCTAGTTGCACTGTTCACATTATTATTCAAACCTACAATAATCAAGTGTAATTTGAATACCTAATAATAAAGCAGGTCCTCATACTGTTTGCAAGCCAAGAACGGTAAACACCGCCTGGGGGCTAACATCAAACTGCTACCATCAGTCGTATATGATAATGATCAATCCATCTCTTTTATGACTGACACAGATTAAAAAGCTACATTCTCTTACACACGAAATCTTAAAAACAACTTATGTATAACTGACTGAGCCACAGAGGATTGTATTATAACTGAGCCATGAACCTAGAAAAATCGACAGAGCTAACATTTTGTGTTTCTTTACGTCCATGGTTTGTATCCTCTGTGTAGTTTTTCAGTTTTCTGGTTTCTATGTTACAACTCTGATTAGTTTGGAATCAGAAAAGAAAGAAAGAAAGAAAAATATATTTATTCTGATGTACACACAACATACACACAAATAACATACAGGTAAATAAAGACAACAAGGAAGAAAAATGTAATGTCGTGTGACATCAAAAATGGTCAGTGACTCAGTAAAACACTGTTAGCCCATATTCGGGTAACAGCACTGATTTTCAGTCATTGCCATAAGTGATATCACGCACAGCCGGACAGAAAACTCAAAAGATTTACAGTAATACAAAAGAACTCAATAATACAAAGGAACACAATACAAATGAACAAAATATTACAAAAGGAACACAATAATACAAGGGAACACAAAATAACAATGACTTTATACTTAATTATAGCTTAGCAAAGAAAAAAAATAAAATAAAAAATAAACACGGTAGAAAAATAATAATAATAAAAATATCCAAAATAAACCAAACCCATACAAAATAGAATATTCTTTAAAAATAAAATAATAGTTAAACAAAAAAAGAAAAAACAAATATTTGAACACTGTACTGCAAGCAACAATGCTAAAACAAAAAATATTGGAACCTGAAATAGTGATGGTAGGATCCGTAGAGAAATAATAAATAAATAAAAAAATTCAAATTTATCTTTTCTGGAGATTTAAAAGGTGGGTCTTTAGATGAATAGAATCAGTTAGCCGTGCGTGAAGAAGGTCCCAGGATATTTATATTTCTTTTGATACTTTCTTCGGCATCATTGTGGAACTAAAACAAAATCTAAACAGTATGTACCTAGACATTAAAATTAACAGGCAACATTTTTAAATCATTGACAGAAAGCCATATAAGAATAGTAGAAAAAAGTAAATACTTTTTTAAATCGACTTGATAGCGACACTTATACCTAATAGTACCTACTTATACCTAATTTTATTTTGGCTTTGATTAGCTTTCTTTACCCATCTTATTAACTGTAGATGAATTCCTTCATCTTCAATTCCAGATATGGTGTAACATTATAATATGTAAGTAAGTATAACATATAACATCCACCACCTTTCAGTACTTGTAAAAAAAAGCGCCTACTTAGTAGGTAATTAAATAAAACTATTAGCAATTTTGCACGAGCTAGAAATTTTGAACGCCTGCTCAAATTTAGTATCACATTTACAAAACACGCACGTGCTACACAATGTTCATCAGGACAAATAATATTATATCAAATTGTAGCTAATAAGTTACCTACGCGATGTTCAAACCTTTGAAGATGTATTTGACGGGATGGCATTCATCGCGCCTTTATTGACGACATTCTCATTTATAGTTTCAAACAACATGCTCAATGACATCAACCGGGTTTTCCAACACAGATAAATAATGAACAAGTCAATATAAAAAATATTTCTCAAGCATCAAGAAGGCGAAGGTACTGATTACATTGCTCTCAAAGATGGTTTACAAAACACAATCAATATTTTCCATCTATTTTGTTGATCAAGTTTATCTTTGGCAGATTTTTTATGAGTATGTTAGTGATGACGAAACGATATAAAATTTTTCATACTATTAAAGTAGCAAACACACAAACGCCTGGTAGTAAGTGGTTACCGTAACGCAGTGTTTTTCAATCTGTGGGTTTATTTTTCAATCAAAACCCCTAGGGGGGTCACGAAACCTTAGTCGGGGGGTCGCCGGCAGAAGGAAAAAGGCAAGGTAGACTTCGCGCAAGCGGGCGTCCATCTTACCTCTTACTTAGTTGCAAACTTCTCGCGGCTTCTTGCAGACTAATAAGTAAAGGTATCAAAATAAAGAAAATCATTATTTAATTTATAAATTCTTTGTCTGACTGACAAGGGGGTCGCCAGGATTTTTCAACCTGTAAGGAGGTCGCGAAATCAGTAAGATTGAAATACACTGCCGTAACGTATAGCTGCTCGCAACACCAGGCGTATTACTCGCGTGGTGGCGACCCTGTTTCACTTTACAAAAGAGAGGTAGGTACCTGAGCATAGCGTTCTTTTCGCTCAAAGGGCAGTTTACAGAATACAAATCAAAATCAAAAAGTCATTTATTCAGTTTGGGCCCTGGTAAGGCACTTATGAACGTTACATTGGTACATACAGTTGAATTTACCACAGGTTCGGAATACACTTGCACAAACGAAACGAAACTCAGCCAGGCTTATACCGAGCCAAATAAATTAATTTTGTGATCCTATGCGTGAGGGGTCCGTAACGTGTGAATATGTGTTGGTGTTTGGAGGCGATGATAGCTCAGTGGTAGTGACGTCGGATACCGAGACGAAGGTCCCGGGTTCGAATTCTACAATGAGGTTGACCTTTCGGTGAAGAAAACATCGTGAAGAAACCATAGCACCACCCTCAAGTTGAAAATCTGTCGCCAAGCATCCTACGGGTGTGTTCCGACATTAGCGCTTGAGCGCCAGTTCCTTCTAGGCTTTGTGTGCTTACCACCTTCGGCCACATCATCACTTACCATGGTAAGAATCCCCACGACACAGGGAATCCTAGTGTGGGGACTGGAGACCGCATATCTATTTGTAAAAGTTATTTTTGAAACTAATAAATATTATTTTATTTTATTATTTTAGAATGTGATCAAACACAGATCAAAAAAAGTGGTCCCAATATGGGAACCGCTTACTACCATGTGAACCGTACGCTGGTTTACTGATCTATTAGTAAAAAAAAACTTTTTTATGCTAGTATATCGAGTCAAACTCAAAACAGCATAAACGAAATAAGAGTTAAGAATTTCAAAATAACACTGTATATTTCTAAAAGAAATACATAATTGACGAATTAAATTGTCGCATTTTATTGCGGTTTGAGCCCATATTTGGTCATTACTGCATCAAAGTCCTGAGGGTACTTCTCCTTCATGTATTCATATGCACGTTCATATTTCTCTTTTTGTGGGGGCGTACACTGACCACATTTGGTTTTGATGAGCTCTGGTATCACATCTGTTGAAGATAATTAACATTGTAATTTGTACATAAATTTGCTGTCAATAAACGATCACTTTCCTTGTATACATTAGAAATGTAAAGTATTTAAAAAATTTAACCTTGCTGAGTTTTTTGCCTTCCTAGCTGGTGGTCACTTCAGTAGCTTTGGGCTTCATAAGTGACCTACTAGGGCCTAAATCGAATAAATGGCTTTTCACAGTTGTGAGCTCAAATGCTACAATGAGCTTTCCGAAAAGGAAAACATTGTGAGGAAAACATAGCACATTGGTAGCACTTTTTAGCTATACAAGTGTGTTACGGCTCCATAGAGACAGTTTCTTTTTACGATATGTTTACCACCTTCGACCTACGACTTATAATAATATTAGGAGCAATAGCTAAGCAAGAGCTGTGCACAATGTGGGTAGGTTCAGACCATGCGAAAATATGATGATTTTTCCACGATTGAATAGAAATCGTTTTTATCCTATTCAAATAATTCAACGCGAAGAGTATGTACCGCCGCCTCTTTTGTTGTTATAAATTTTCGCGCTATTTATAACTCTATACGAACAAGATATCAACAATTATTGCTTGAACATGAAAAAACTGTTGGAACAATTTTTCCTGCAGAATTTGCAGTTGCTTACCTTTTATTTTTTGAAAGTCACTACAGGGCTCCTTATCCAATAAACAATCTAGTACTGCCTTTCGTGTTACATCATTCTGAATTATGGCATCAAAATCAATCTCATCCATGATATCCCCGTCGCCTGCTGAGGCAGCAGCGATCGCCAGGCCTACCACGAATATTACTGTGAACACCTTCATAATAACCTGTAAATGTACAAAAGTGAATCATGTTGATTTTGCACATATCAACGATTGATGAATGCGCATATTAAAAAAAAATAATGCACCATAAACTTATAAATACGTTTGATATAAATTAAAGTATTCAAAGAAACAAAAAACCCGACTGCGTAAAACATAAATTAACTGAAAAGAGAAAAACAAGCTCTTAAATCTATAGAATTTTGAATATAACTTGAATTTTATAAGGTATTGTGGTTATTGGTTGTCCCCGATTGCAATACCTTATAAAATTCAAGTTATATTCAAAATTCTATAGATTTAAGAGCTTGTTTTTCTCTTTTAATACTTTAATTTATGAGAATGTTAGTGATGACGAAACGATATAAAATTTTTCATACTATTAAAGTAGCAAACACGCAAACGGCTCACCTGGTAGTAATTGGTTACCGTAACGCAGTGTTTTTCAATCTGTGGGTTTGTTTTTCAATCAAAACCCCTAGGGGGGTCACGAAACCTTGCTTGATGAATGCGCATATTAAAAAAAATAATGCACCATAAACTTATAAATACGTTTGATAATAAAGTTGGGGCCGCAATTTAAGATTTAACCAAGTTCGGTTTCGAAAAAAATGGTAAAAGGAAATATCCCGAGTATAAATAATTAATATTATCGATATAACTTTTCACCATTCGTTTTTACAAGAAGTTTATTTTTAAATATAACATGAAGTATCTTTACCTACAACAAATAATATTTGTTAGCTTCCAATTAACGGCAAGCCAAGCTGATGCGTTTGGAAAAAAAGCTCCCCGCCCGCTGGTGCCCGGAGGCATCGGTCAATTTTGATGATATTTTGAGTTTAATAAGTTTTTTTTATAGAAAGAAGAAGAAGAAGCCAGATACCATCGTTAAATCTATTTATAATTAAATCTACACTGATTAAGGATAATACGCTACCTGTATTACTGAAAGAATCCAACACACAGACAATTAGCTTATCTGAATCCTTATATATAGAATAGCAAGTGCTAAAGGTTTCCTAAGAATAGGAAAAGCACTGCAAGTATTTATAATTAATTGGTCCATTGTTCCTACAAAGTACATAGGTTATTTCCATATATTATAGAATTGGTTTTAAGGTTCCGATGTCAAGGAGTGGAAAATACAGGATACGCGATTCAAAAGCGACAATAAATCAATGTGCTTTTTTACTGTGTTAGTATGAAAAAAACCTTAACCCAAAGAGATACTTATACATTTTTAGAGAAAAAAGGATCTACATTAAAAAAATTGAATACGTCCTTTTTTACACGTACTCCTAACCAAAGAAATTAGATGATTGATGAATGTGACACAAAAAACAATACAAATATTCAGTTTTTTTCCCGTGCCACTGACAATTAGTGATATGGTTTATTTTTATACAAAATTTACTCTTGATCAAAATGTTTATACAGGCTGTTACAAAATTACCCGTAAAGCCGAAAGGAGGTTAAATGGGGCCTTATAACAAGTCCATTCACAATATTTAAGAACCGTAGTAACGCTGTATAACATACCCCAAAAAAATAAAAAAATATTATTATTTTCACTGATGTGCAAACCCTATTTCAGTAAAATTAAAGAGTAAACTACGCAGAATGTACCTACATTTCTACCTAATTTGCGACAAAAAATTTAAAAGAACTAACCTGCCAGAACAATCTAAACGACACTTACTTTTTCATAATAAACGTCAAATTTACAGAAACATTTTTTTTTTCAACTTGACATTTTTTGAAGCCAGTAGGTACTTGAGTATAAATGACATCCTTGTATTGAGGTAGCAAACATTTATGAATGAAAAATAGAAAAACTATTAAAATAGACAATTATAAAATAGGTAGGCCTTCCTGTTAAATAATCTGGTTCCCTGATATGACAGCTTACTAGGGTTGACAAAAATTTTGGCTTTGATAATTAATAATATTTTTTACGGGGTATTTTGTAACACGTTGTATAAGTACCTACTAGCTTTCCGCACCACGGTTTCATACACGCCCCCTTCTTTACACTCTATGGAATAGAATCTCCTACATAGTATGAAATATAAAAGCGGTGAGCTGCTTTTGGTAATGTACTTTCGCCACCGAAATAAAAAGTATATTAGAATTTTCAAGAAAAATAAACTTTCAGGATTTTCATAATATCTTAGATTACCTACATATTATAATCTCATATTCTTTGGTGCTTGATGCCAATTATGCCTACGACATATTGCAGCAATTAGCAATTAGAAGCAATTGTTTATTCAACAATGGAAAATTATAAAAAAAAAGTCCAAGTGCATGTCGGGTGTGAACCCTAGTTCTGTAGTTGCACGTTATAATATGTGGACTTGGAAGGGGGTTATATACTTCTATTCAGACCAGTGACACGTAGTTGCAGTATCCTAGAGGCAGCCGGATGGCTCGCGGTATTTGAGCTCCCTAAGTGTTGTGGAACCGCTCTGTGCCACCCGAACTGAGCCGACTTGACCTGGGGCGGAAATGGGGGAGGCCTGGTAGCATGGACGCACCATTATTTGGAGAAGGAGCGTAGATACCTAAAATTTATTAAACCCACCAAAAACAGTTTCCATGTAAAATCTTGCCAAGATGAGACCATATGGCCATATGGCCAAAAAGTTATCAGATCTCATGTAAAGCCAAGCTTATAACTCTACACACCTTAACTCTAAAAAGTTTGTGAAGTTAGGGCAACTTCACAAACTTTTCATCTTAGTCAAAATAACTGGCCGTTTCACTACCGTACCGTCACATGGGCCTTAGGTGAAAAATGTATTCACTGTTCATTACTTTTCTGTTTTACAATAGTTCTTGTAGTAACCAAGCCACATATTTTGACTAAGGTTTGTGAATGAAAATGTTTTGGTGGGAAACTAGGCGGTGCAAGTAGATGGACGGGAAACCCCATACAAACTTATTTAAAGGATGGGGGGGGGGGGTGATATATATACTTTATTAAATATTTATTTTATTATTTATAACAAGGAGTCCCTATATCAATTTTCAGACCTCTAGCATTAAAATTTGCGGAAGTCTCATACGAACTTCCATCACCTAGTTTGAGGGGGGTAAAAGTTCCAAGTTTTAGATTTTTTTTTCGTTGTTTGTGTACTAATGCAACTTACATACCAAAGTTTAGCTTTCTAGTATTTCAGGATATACCCGAATTTTGATTATCATCAGTGAGTGAGTCAGTGACGAAATCGAGGTTTTTTAGATATCAATAAAATCTTAAGTAGAAGACCTTATTTAATAAGTCCACTATTGACATCTCAAGAATTTTGTTCATCTGGTATAATCCAAACCCAAGTTATGGGGGTTCAAATAACGACGAAGCAAACGAGATTAAAAATTACAATATATGTGCTGGGTATAATGAAATAGATATCATGTGAATCAATGGTAGCGACCACGGTAGCTACTTTCCTTGCCACTTTAGTCATATTGGCACTATACCTTGATATGTGTGTATAACTTTTTAGTTTCCTTAACTCATCTCATGATATTGTTCAAGTTTATAAATAACAATGCCTTTAAGCTACTAATTTATTTATTCGTTTTTTTAAGTGGCAAAAATTGTATGGATTTTTCGACAACAGTCTCGGATCTGGTTAAAATATACAACCAACGAAACTAAATACCATCCAACCTTAACACGTCATGATTCTGTGACGTTAAACTGATGGTGTATGATGCGGAACGATTGCGTTGCTCAGTGTTGAAGATTATGTGACGGCATTGCACAATCTATGAAAGTTACATCACGGTACAGCGCCGCCGCCGGTGTGGCTCTCTGGCGCAATTACACCAGCGATCGGCCCCGCTGACACCAACTCCTGCTTGCGATTGCTTGACACAAAAACCCACATCAACTAACCTGTTGAGTTGCCACCAGTAACTAACAAAGCATCGCTGCACATAATATTGCATAAACATATTACAACCCTACATTATTTGGTGAGGGTATATACTATCGTTATTTCAGATAATTCAAATTCAAAATCATTTATTCAAATAGACCTTCGCAGGCACTTATGAAAAGTCTGACTCCAATACTCTAATACCGGTTCGGAAGGTTGTATTTGCTGAGAAGAGCCGGCAATAAACTCAGCAATTACTCTTTTCAAAACAAGCTTAGATTTATAACATAATATTTACATTCTAATCGCACTGACAACAATGCGTGATCTCCTTCAAGGTAAGGTTAGTTTCTTCAAGAGGTTATTCTTGTTGGTAAATAAATCAAGCATTATTATATAAAAACTCTTTATTACAATATCAGTCAATATCGTGATATTCAAATTCAAATAACACGACAATTTGATGATTCATATTCTCATCATTCGATCACTTATCTAATGTCTATTTCCATTGGTAATAAATAAAATCACAACGCAATCACGTGAAAATAGCTTAAAAATACATTTATGACGGAGATTTTCATCGTATCATTATTACAGTAAAATTATCTCTAATTTAGAGAGCAAATAGAATCATAAGAAGGAAATAGAAAAAAGGAAATTATAAAAACCACTTATAAAAAAACATCAACTGTGGATTCTAATCGGAGAAAAAATAAACATAAAGCAAAAATATCCTAACCCAAAAGTTTAACTAACGGTGAGGCATAGTACCTACTTAGCTTGACTGGATAAACTTTTCGAAGTCCTCGCGGTGCTTGCCTTTAGGGTCATTCTTCTTAACCAGCTCTTCCCATTGCTGTGGGTGCTTCTGCTGGATAATTCTGATAACCTTTTTGATATTTGTCTTCTGTTTTTCTGTGCATTTGGCGCAGGTTGTCTCTACTGCCTCTGGGAGAGCCTCTGTTAAAATAAAGCAGAATTTAAGACGTTTGTAGAAGTAAACTAGTACATAACTCTAAGATAATTCCGGCTATCATTAAAAAAAAATATTAACGGATCTGATTCTGTTGACACGAACTTAACTAATCTGGACTAAAATTTAGTTAAGTCCTGTTAAATCGACGTTTCTTAATCAGCTGGCGTACGATTAATCTAAATTTTAGTTTGACAGGAACTTAAAATAAGGTTTTTTTTTAATTTAGTTTATTCTTGATTCTAATTTACTTTAATTTACAACAAAATCGGCACCATTGTCTTACAAAATTTAATTCTAGGTGCACATGTGCAAAATATTAACATGAGGAAATTTATTTCACGTAGGCTCTTAAAGTGTCATGATTTCCTTCTTAAGATAGCCTTGACCTCGACCTCCTTTGTGCAAGCAAACACATTCACAGTGGCCACTTTGGTTTATCCGATGTTACGTAAATGTATATTCAATGCTTAAGGCTCGAGTCATACAAACTATTGATATCCAAGTTTATTGCAACACTTATTTCGCCACTTTAACTACATTCTTGTTAAAAATTTTAGTACTTTTTGTAGCAAAATATTAGTTAATTATAGATTATGAATTGATTACTCACTTTTAAAGTCAGTACCTTCCGACGTGCATCGTCCTTTGTCGAGGAAACAGTTGATGTAAGCCCTCAGAAGCCTGTCGTTGGAGATCAAAGTCTCCACGTCAAAATTATCATATTTAGCACTATATTTATTTACATCAGCAGCAAACACCGCGGCGACCAGGCAAGATAATACAACGAGGGTCCTCATATTGGAATTTGAATTCTGCAAACAATAATTTTTATTTTTATTTAATAATACTTCGACACAATGAAGCCCAGATGGTGACTTGTCCCGAATATCAAATGGTGGATTATATTAAGCGTGTGATCTTCATGGACATTGGACTAACATTAAAAGTGATGTGAATGCTGATGAGCGACTGCTGTTTATCATCAGATGTATTCATTTATAAACACCACAGAATTAAAGTTATATAAAGTGATACGAATATTAAATTTTAATTATAAAAATGTTAGTCCATTATAATTACAATATTATTAACTTCACTCTATGAATATTTAACCACAAGAATCGTTTGTCACAAAAACCACAGAACCACAAAATAATTTGGCACTGATTACATTCTGAGCGCAGTTCATTCACCCACCTTTTACTCTCTATAATGGGCCCAAAGAACTAGCAGTGCCAGAAAGCGACAGTGGTTTATATTGACGACAGGTATACCCACTACCTTCATTGCACATGGGTCAACTACGTCGTTGGCAACGCATACGACTTTAGACCTTTTACCAAAATACATACGAATGTTAATCGATTAGCCTCAATTAAGTTGTGGGATCCGCCAGGTATTGTTCAGTGAAATGTATACAGTCGCCTCCTATGGGTCATAATCCAAACATATCATAGATTGCTGCATATTACCAGGAAACTTGAGCAATCAACACAGTGCTGATTATATAGAAGGAAAATACTTTTAGTTACAAAAAAATAACAAACGAGAGCGGAAATACGCACAAAGCCACTATTAAGGCCTTGTATAGGTATATTGAAAATAAAGGAAATAAATTAAGACTTAAAACATAAATTGAAGTATATAGGTCATGCGTATTTATCAATATCACAAAATTTCGTAGAACACAATTTGTCATCATATTTTTTTGCGAAAGTTGATTAATTTATACTATAATTATTAAACCGAGGTCGTTAGGGCTCTTAATTGTTTCCCATAAAACCATTTAAGTAATAGTGACTCAACGGTAACTTGAGGACAATACCTATGATATTTAATTTTGAACAAAGAACAATTTGTCATCGGTTAAATGCAAATTTGTTCATGGATCCTTTGAATACTTACCTCGTACTATGAGGTAGAATGTACAAAACAAATACTCTTCACGCGTTGGCAATAGCCTTTTCAAAGTTCTCGTAGTATTTGTTTTTAGGGTCGAGGTTCTGTTTTAGTTCTATGTGGTCTTCGGGGAAGAATCTTTTGAAGGCGCTAAATGTTTTTCTTGTGAGACGACGTTGTGCCGGTGAGCATTTACCACAGGCTGATCTCACAACTTCAGGTAGAACTCCTGGAAAATGTGAACACAATATTCAACAAAACATGTGGTTCAAAAGTTACAGTGATGTTTCAAAATGCCCTTGACTTTATAGATGGATAGAAAGTAACGGAATCATTAAACTTACTTATAAGAGTAATTCAAAATTTATTATAATTGTATTAAACCGTAAAGGTCCCGGTCCATCTTACTATCCTTACTTTAGCTATCTAGTTTGATTTTATGTGGGACTAAATAAACAGTTTAAAATTAAAATAAATAATAATACCTGGTATAAAAATTACCCTAACTTATCCCTTTCCAATATACCAATTGTATGCCAAATTTCATCGCAATCTGTACAGGGGTTTAGTCGTGAAAATGTAACAAGCATACAGACGGACAGAAATTGCATTAAAATTTATGATATTGGCATTTTGCGAAAGTTTTTGCGTATGTATGTTAGACTAGCAGACCCCCGCGGTTTCACCCGCGTACGGTTTGAATTTTTTATGCTCGGAACACTAATTTATTTTTCAAAAATAAGCAGTAGCTTTAAATTACTCCTTATAACATCAGCTATGAACTGGAACAGGCAGACAAAAATGTTTAAAAACTCAATCCGATTTTATTCAAAAAAGTTGAACTCATATAAAAGCTTGGTGCAATGCAATACTCTTTAAAATTGGAATGTCAAATATAAAAGAATATTTAAATCCAAAGCACTAAGGAGTATTGATATCAACTTCGATGCAAATCACCTCTACAATATCTACCCCTACCCCTTTTTAACCCCGTGGCGATGAGTTTCAATAAAATACGAAACACGTATTCCATCACTTCTGTTAAAGAATGTTTATACACAATTTGAAGTAGATTGGACCAAGGAATCACGTTGTCCCATACAAACTTTGCCCCCGTTTTTCACCCCCTTCGGGTTAGTATTTCGGAAAATCCTTTCTTATCGGATGCCTACGTTATACAAAGAACACACCCTCCAAGTTTCAGGTCCCTACGATCAACGGTTGATCAAAACGTTGATCCATCAGTCAGTTATTCAGGACAAAGCATTTTATGTGTATAGATAGGGTACTTCTCATCCTAGCAACGCAGGTGTTACCGCCGGGGACAACATAGTTATTCCCTAAAAAACAAAGCTTATAATAACTAAGCGTATAAGCATCAATCTTGCGAAATTAGTTCAGCTTTTAATAAAACTGTTCGAAAATTATGAAACATATAAAAGTAAACATGTGCTAAAACAATATCCTACTTGCGTAAAAACTGAACCGCGCCATAGCTTGTTCTCGTTTCATTTAAACGTTATTTTACACTCTTACATAATTATATTATTTATATACACTTTATACACCGTGACTTTATATTCGTCTTAGAAACGCAGCCCACATAATGTACCCAATGAATAGGTACTAAAATTTAAAAAAAAAATATTTTTGAACATTTGTATAATTAAAAATAAAAACATCTATTATTCATTATGACGCATGACGTAGTTTTAAACACCCTGTTACGAGCGCAGTCTACTCGACTCGTGCTCTGGGTTGGTATTCTCTACACCATTACATTTTATACGTAAACTTTAATTTATTAACTCGATTTGTCATATACCTAATAAATTTTAATATTTTTTTTACGTATACAAATGATCAAACAATTTTTTTTTTTCTAAATGATTAGTAACTAGTCATTGGGTACATTATGTATGCTGTGTTTCTAAGATGAATAAAAAATCACGTTGTATATACCTATCCAAAACACATCTTACATAAGAAAACCCTATGTTTTGTCTAAAGACTTATGTAAATAATACGTCAATCCTATAAATTGTCATGTTATTATCAACAGATGCCCTTACGTTAGTCTTTATATAAAGCAAATGGTAAGTACTAATCTTTCCCTACATCACATATCAATATTATCTATACAAAACATTTACAGCATTATTTTCATTTTGGAGAGCTTTTTCCATCAACGCATTAGCTTTGCTATCCAGTGAGGAGGATCGGCACAAAGTCAGCCTCTATTTTCCTTTATTTTTGAACTGACAGAGAAGGTGGTGGTTCTGAGAACGTTGTCTCCCTTACGCGGACAATTAATAGTAGATTATGCACCAACGGGCGGCATATTGAACTCTGAGCGTAACGAGGGACTCTAGAGTTAACTCATAAGTGAAGCGAGGGATTTATGTAGAGAGAGTCCTGAGTGAAACGAGGGGTTCCAGCCACCCAAGAGGAAGACAGACTTTATCCTCGCTCGAGGTGAATTTTTCATACCTTCTGCATTCATTACATTTTTTACAATCGCGCCTTTTTCTTTTTAATGTGTGTTCTACTCGTGGTAGCCAGTTCGATTTTATATAATTTTGTTCGTCAACGGCAACTAAAATCTATAAAAATATGGTAAAAGTTTTCATACGAATTATTTAGTTGACGTTCCATTATTCAAATTCCATTATGCACCAGCGGGTCATAATGAAATTCAGTACAATATTATTGTCCGGCTAGACCCCGGGACTATAATGACTAACTTTAGGTTTGATTTGTATGACATATAATTTGACGTGGTCGAGCATGTGGTGTGAAAAGGTAATTTTCTATTTATAGATTGTGTTTTAAATATGCACTTAATTAAATATTCTGAAAACAGATAAAAGAAATAAGGAACTCATATAATTTCAATGTTATATAAAAATGTGACCATTAAATACAATACATTTCTATATATTTATCTATATCAGAATTCATTCAAATGTCTGTTCCAAATATCCTCACACTTATCACTAGTTTTAAATTTGCATTAGTTAAGTTCGTTAAAGTTCTTAGTTTAGTTAGAGATGATTGTGTGATCAAGTAAAAGCCATTTACTCAGATTAAATCCTTGAAGGACTTACGAAGGCCGATACTAAAGTTACCAATGGTATGTAGTTTACAGCAGAAAGGTTGAGTTAGCTCGAAGAACAGCTCGACTGGGAAAGTACCTCCACCTTACAAAATACCGCAGCCAAATACCAGAGCTCGTTGGGGAGGGAGAAAGGTCGGTAACGCGGAAGTGATGCCTCCTTTGTTGCAAGCGTCCTATAGCTACGGTAACCGCTTACCATCAGACGGGCCGTATGCTTGTACCAACTTCGCTGAATAAAAAAGGATCAATATACGATGGAGATCATATTTAAGAAATTAATTCTTCAGTACCGGATTTAGAATTTATCCGCATGGATTAAAATCTAATTTTAATACCAGAACTGATAAAAACCAATATCAAGTATTGTACCAGAAAATTCTATAAAATTGAATAAATCTTCGTACTATATTGGCATTTTGTTCATTAATTTATTGTATATTATTCTCACTGTAAAATCTTTTTAGGATGTACTTTGGAATACTAAGAATACAGTTGTAGATACATGATACTAAACAATTTACTTACGCTTAAAAACTCTCCCGATGGGCGTGCATGGTCCTTTATCAAGAAAACAATCCAAATATTTCTTTAAAAGCCTAGGATTTTGCACCAAATAATCAATATCAAAATAGTCGTATTTCCTATCGTAAAAATTACTATTCTGTGCCAAAACAAATGTAAATAATAAACAAATAGAAAAAACGTTCATTTTTGTCACACGTTATTTCAAAGGATCAATAAAACCAGTGCTGTATTCAAAATAACTAAGGCAAATGATTTAAAGTTCAATATGGTTCTATTTAAAAGCCTCTGAATATATGAATACTTGACCTTCAATCACAATATTTGTTAGGAAGATGATTGGAGATTTGTTCTTTTTATTAACGTCCGGATAAACCTAACCGTTTCCATTACTGAGCGCAGATATAAAACAATACACCAAACTGTAAATAATAGTCTATTCAAGGTCAGGTACCATTGTAAATTGAATCGCAAAGAATATTATTTTATAAGCGCATCACGTAAACTGCTTATTGACACGTGATGTCATCCGGATGTGTACTTGTTATTTAGAAACTTCGGGATTATTCATTGAGCTATTATTACTACGTATAGAGAAGACAACACACATCACAACTATGTTCCGTTAAAGAGAGGCCATCCGGCCGCATTTGTTGTTGTAGAACGATTAACGAAACGCATAAGCGCCGTGAAAATCACAGTGTTTGCGAGAAATATACTCCTAAAAGCGTTCTAATAGCGCTACTTGTTTCTACTGTCTGCTTAGACGACTAATTATTGTTTCAGCGCTAAAGAGAACTTTAGTTGACTCTAAAAAAATGGGACATAACCTTTGCTTATGATAGCTTCTCTATACGTAGTAATAATAGCTCAATAGGATTATTCGATAATATTATAAAGACAGTTAACTGCTTTATGGTGAATATTTACAGTTGCCTACTCACTGAGAGTTTTGTGAATAACTTTAATAACTATCGGGGCTCCATGCATATATATTTATGAAACTTCTTTTAGTCACTTCGCAAAGATATATACGAAAACTTCCTCTAGGTTCCTCTGTGAAAACCACATCATAATCCGAGATGTGGTTACCTTCCTAATTTTCAAGCACAATAACGGGTAAAGAGACAGAGAGAGAGAGACGTTGCATTTTATAATGTGACTTTTCAAATAAATGCTTTTTGGACTGTATAAATTAAAACTATCGATATTATAAAATGATCGAGACAAAAGCAGAACACTAAAATGAATGAAATTTGTAAAGATTTTATTTATCGAAATGTACTACCCAACTTATATGGCGCGTCGTGAATCTTCGTTCGCACAGAAAAGAAAGTATGGCCCGAAGATTAACGATAGAATGCTTAAAACTTACAATCAACCTTAGATCACTACTATAAGGTTCATAATACACTGCAGCTGTTAGTTCCGTCTCACTCGCAAGTCACGCCCCTCCGCACGGCGCGCGCTAACATGGCGGCAGCTGCCGACCAATAGCGTTTCCCGCGCTTTGAAAATTTATCTTTTGCGCAGAGGTACATCGGTATGCCATATATTGGGTACTACTGTACTCAATGTGATGTTAGGTATATTATTTAACCTTCAACGTCTAGAAGCATTCATACAAAAAACATCTACAGAAATAATACTAAAATTAATATCGACTCTACATATTATATTATTAGTTTTTTTTAAACCAAGGATTTTATAAAAGATTTAAAGTAGATATTTGACTATTAACTTATTAATCGCGTTTTTCACACACGGTCATCTGATCCCAAACTAAGCAGAGCTTGTGCTACGGAAACCAGATAACTGATATAATACATATACTACTTTTTGTTTGTAAAAACATACATAATTACACCCAGACTCAGGACATAAAGACATGTTCATGCACACAAATGCATGTCCTGTGTGTGAAACGAACCCACGAACCTGTGGCGTTATTACTTTTATTTTATTCCTGGACCTTTCCTAAAGCAGTACCTTCTGTTAATTCCCTAACCAAGCCCGTATCCCGCTCTAAAAAGAAATATTTCCTAAGCCCCTATTTATTTCTACGTATTTGTATGATGATTATGTTATGTCTTATTGTTAGACCGATATGAACCTTTTATCTGTATTGTCATTTACTAATGATATTGATGGAATATTCCGGTAATATGATTAGTATACTCATATTACGTTTCATAACCAATTTCAGATACATGCAATAATGGACTGATATACTTACAGTATTACCCAACTTATATGGCGCGTCGTGAATCTTCGTTCGCACAGAAAAGAAAGTATGGCCCCGAAGATTAACGAAAGAATGCTTAAAACTTACAATCAACCTTAGATCACTACTATAAGGTTCATAATACACTGCAGCTGTTATTTCCGTCTCACTCGCAAGTCACGCCCTCCGCACGGCGCGCGCTAACATGGCGGCAGCTGCCGACCAATAGCGTTTCCCGCACTTTGAAAATGTATCTTCTGCGCAGGTACATCGGTAAGCCATATTAGTTGGGTACTACTGTACATACATAATGTGTTAGGCTTTCATACTTACCTACATATTTCGCTCAGATGGTTTTTATAAAGTAGTACAATAATTCAAGTATTTACAAGAACTGTTATTACGCAATGAAAAAAATAAATAAGAAAAAGTAAGTCAATGGACATTTCCTCATTGAACAACAAACGCCCGCGCCGCGCCGCGCCGCCGCTCGGGACAATTTCCACCCATACAATGTCGACATCTCGCTCTTGCTTGTTCGTTTTGCAAAGTACTAGTACTCACTTCCGAGATTTAAAATCAAAAACTCATAAAAATTATCATCATCTCAGGAATTTATTTCTCGAATCCACAATATATCGTATGCATGCATACTATCTATCTATACCTACTAGCGACCCGCCCCGGCTTCACACGGGTGCAATGTCGTAATGAGGTGTCGATAGAATTGCGCGCCGTACCCTACCCTGCCCTGACCTGCCCTGCCCTGCCCTGCCCTACCCCTACCATACGCTGCCCTGCCCTACCCTACCCTACCCTACTCTACCCTACCCTACGGGTATGAAAAATAGTTTACGTCCTTTTCTTAGACCCACTGAATATACACACAAAATCTCATAAGAATCGGTCAAGCACTTACTCACTTACACTTTTTGTAAATAATGATGTGTTCTACACAGTTGTAGTACATTATTTTATTCTATCATCAATAGTTTTCGCAGCGCACGCGATGAAATTAATATTTTAGGTATTTTTTTTACACCTTGGGTTACATTATTGGAGTTTTAGTAAGGATCCCTAATTTTTTTGAAAATATAATATAGCCTATGTCACCCAGGGATAGTGTAGCTTCCCAACAGTGAAAGAATTTTTCAAATCGGTTCAGTAGCTTCGGAGCCTATTCAATGCAAACAAACAAACAATCAAATCTTTCCTCTTTATAATATTAGTTTAGATAAAATGCTTTGTCCTGAATGACTGACTGATGGATCAACGCACAGCCTGAACTGTTGATCGTAGAGACCTGAAATTTGGTATGACGTAGGCATCCGATAAGAAAGGATTTTCCGAAATTATTTATATTTTATCCCTAAGGGGGGTAAAAAACGGGGGCAAAGTTTGTATGGAACAACGTGATTCCTTGGTCCAATCTACTCGTACTTCAAATTTTGCATAAACATTCTTTAACAGAATTGGTGGAAGACGTGTTTTGTATTTTATTAAAACTCATCGCCTAACGGGGTTAAAAAGGGGTAGAAAGTTATTTTAGGGGTGATTTGCATCGAAGTTGATATCAATACTGAGGAGTAGTGCTTTTGATTTAAATATATTTGACATTCCAATTTTAAGGAGTACCTATTGCATTGCACATGATTGCACCAAGCTTTTATGTGAGTTCAACTTTTTTTGAATAAAATCGGATTGAGTTTTTAAAAATGTTTGTCTGTCTGTTCTGGTTCATAGCTGTTATAAGGAGTAACTTAGGTACATTTATTTTTGTAAAAATAATTAGTGTTCCGCAGTGTTTATATAGTTCGAGTCTAGGTTAATGAGTTGTATTTTGATCAGTGATTGATATTTGATCAATAAATATTGGAATTACATAAGATCTGATGTGAATTTGGAACTGAATTCTATGGAAAAATATCCAATTTTGTATACCGGGAAATCATTAAATCCTCTGCAGTACGTTAAAATAGCGCAGCAGAAGATAGTAAATAAATCAAATTCTGACGCTATTGAGGCTAAAAATAATATCAAACAACATAGTTTCATGTAAGGTTTATTACAAAATTATTAGGTACGTTTCAATATTATTATGAGATTTATGACAAAAAAAAACAGTTACTTATGAACTTTGATTTAGTTGCTAGATAAATCGATTGAAATTCAAAACGTGGCGCATAATCATGATCAATATTGACAATTTCAATAGACAGTGGTGGTCTAAGCTTTGGCCGACTCCAAAGCTGCAATTTTTTTGCCTTCAGGATCATACTTCTGCTTGGCTGCTTCATATAGTTCAGGTGAACTGTCCTTGAGAGCAGTAATGAATTTGATCAGGATGTTTTTCTGAGCCGCCGTACATTTAGCGCACAATTGCTGGATAGCTTCTCCGATGTCCTCTACAAGAAAAAGTGCATGACGTTACGATAAAGCGATAGATTTGGCTTACTTTAGGTTGATTAAATGATCCAATTTGGATGTACATATGAATATGTAAGATAATATAGATAATACCATAGATTCAAAAAAGATTATTTGAATCCCGGAAAATCTTAAGACACTTCGAGAACGCAGCTAAAACTGAATGGTGGCCTACGTTCCCAAAATGTTTCTTTAAACAAAGTTACCCTATAAATGTATAAGGAAAATGAGTTTTATAAAATTTACGATAATTTCGTGAAGCGTAGTCAATTATTTTAATACCTACGATGAAAAGGACAAGGATTTTTGATATCTGACCGTGTTTAAATCTGAGTCTTCCTTCCGGTGACCTCTCACCTATGAGGCACATGCATATGCTTGCAGAGGCGGAAGTACACGTCATAAGAACACCTTTTACTATGGGACCATGTGTGAAATTATGCATAAAAATTTGCTACTCCATGCGTTAAAATGAGTTTGTCTTTAATTCGTAACGGAGCAAATGGATGACTTGTTTTTTTGCACACTGCACACACTTCTCTGCTTACAGGCATCTTACAGGGTGAAAAATAACATAGACATCTTTGACTCACCTATTAGTGCCAAAACTAATACGATAAAATCTCCCATGCTCATTATGAACAACAGACACAGTTAAGCTATGGGTACATAGGTACTCACGCTTGAAGGCAGGAGGAACTCCATCACAAGGAGCCGTGTCCAAGAAACAGCCGGCGAATGCATCCAACTTTTTCTTGTCCTTGACCAAACTGTCAATGTCAAAGTTGTCATTATCAGTGTTGTAGGTTTCTTGAGCTAGAGCCAATCCTAGCACGGCCACGAAGAATACTACTTGGAATTTCATTGTGAATTGTGGTTTTCTGTGGACAAAATGTATATTTAAGAGAGGTAGAGCATAGCATTTTTTAGCTCTAAGAGAAAGAAGAAAAGAAAGAAGGAAGAATAAAGATTTATTCAGGACAACACACAACATTACATTAATGATAGTGAAAAATATAAAAATAAAATACAGAACAAAATATAAAAACTAAACAAAAATGTAATGTTACGTGATGTAGTCAAGTATTAAAAAAGATATACATAGATTTGTCAATATTATTGATTATTTTGACAATACAATTATTGAAATTTACAAAATGATAACAGAATAACGTACCAGAGAAAGAGCAAACTCGTACTTTACTTACTTGGTTCCGACTTTAAATACGTATCGTACAATTAAGATTCCGACGTAGTATTTATACTAGCAACTACTTGCATCAAAATGCAAGCATAAAGAAGTACTGTAGGTATTATATTTTTTTGTATATTGATTTATAATATTACTCCTGTTAAGCAGTCGAAAAAAACAAACGATGAACATGATGTAACCAACTGCGGCAATGATGGTCAAAGGTCGACTTCACTGCGAGGTTCCACTACTCATTGTGTCAGAACCAAACAGCAAAATTGAACGTGACCAAATAATATATAAAACGTGAAAATTTTAAATAGAGACTACTCTATATTTAAATGAAAAAAACTCTGTTTGATACTTGTCTTTTACCTTGTTAATGTATGGCTGCCAAACATGGATCTTCACAAATATGCAATGGAGAGAAGTATTCTAAAAATAAAGAAAATACACAAAATAAGAAACGAAATAATAAGACAAAAACTAAAATAACTGATGTACTCACACAAGCCCTTAAACTCAAGTGGCAATGGGCTGGTCACATCGCACGCTATAACAACAACACGATGGAAAGTACCAGTAGGCAAAAGAAAAATTGCCAGGCCAAATAGTCTGTGGGCTGATTTGTGGAAAATGCCGCGTGCCGGCAGGAATTGGTTTATCCAAGGCGACAATAGAAAGTCTTGGAAGAATTTGGAGAAGGCCTAAAGAGGGATCCATAGCAGACAACTAACCATACTAACAACTAGTTACCTACTAAACAACATTTACTAATCTATTAATCAAACTAATTTCAATTTTGAAATGTAAATAAGGATCCCACCATAAACATTTTCACGTAAAATGTTGCCAAGCCGAAACCATATCGTAGACGGGCCAGCTCCTATCGCGCCGCAGGTCGTGGGTTCGATTCCCACACAGGACATGCATTTGTGTGCATGAACATGTCTGTATATCCTGTGTCTGGGTGTAATTATGTATATTAAGTTTGTATTTACAAACAAAAAGTAGTATATGTATTTATCAGTTACCTGGTTTCCATAGTACAAGCTCTGCTTAGTTTGGGATCAGATGATGGTGTGTGAGGAATGTCCCAGGATATTTATTATTTATATGACTCGCATTGTATAAATGTTATCAGATCTCATGTAAAGCCAAGCTTAAAACTCTACACGACCTAACTCAACAAGCCCTAACTTCACAAACTCTACACCTTAGTCAAATATATGTGGGTTGGCCGTTTCGCCACCGTCACATGGGCGGAAGGTGAACAATTTATTCACTGTTTTTTATTTATTAACTTTTCTGTTATACAATAGTTCTTGTAGTAGCGTACTAATACTAGTTTACATATTAGCATGATTTAATTTCCTCGTCATCTCCTCTTTAATAATGCAATCTTTCACATTTATTCATAGTTAACCTATAATCACAGGTTTTCTTTTGTCAACGTATTGTTTTTTTCTAAATATAGTAGTTTTATTATAAAATCGAATTTCAATGTACAGTAATTTCCAAAATACAAATTTTACTAATTAATTTATGATGATGTTTGGTCATGGCGTTTGGTCAGCTGGCTGGCACATGTCTTGGTTGGATTGTCCGCCATTTTTGTCATCATGCCTGTTTTTTGTGTATTTTTATATTGTATGTTTTTAATTATTATTTTCTTGTATGTCACTGTATGTTTGTGATGTCATGAACGTGGGCCTCGACTGTAAATAAGCGCGAGGATCAGTTATTTGTCAACTGACCTAAGCAAATGCTGAGTTGGGACCCATTCCTGGCATCACGCAACATTACAATAAACTATTAGATCATTTTTAAAGTCAAAATATGGATATCACTTTCACAAAGAATATACAAAAAAGCCTATACAATTTTAGACGCTGAAATTAATATTTATGTATGGTATAATTGTATTTATATAAAGACTTATATAATTATATGTATGTATAATTATTTACCAATTTTTGTTACACCACCATCAAATAACGTGTCTAAATTCCTCTCCATCCAAAGGTTGTCTGGAAAAGATCGCTTCTTAGCGATAAGACTGCCTATTGTAGTTACAGTAATTTTTACTTTAAGCATTTATTTTATATACTTTGTTAAATACTTTTTGTACAATAAAGAGTTCATCTATAAATGTGATTATGAGTATGTTTCTTTTTTAAGCTTTCACGCTACTCAACCGAGCATCATAAAATTTAACATGCAGATAGACTATTGTATGGAAAAGGACATAGGCTATCTGTCCCAGAAACCGTGGGGACAGCTAGTAATAGAATTAGTTAAAACACCTATAACTTATCGATTGTAAATAAAAATTCAGACATGAATGTAAAAAATGAGGAACACTGGCTTGCATTCGCTTTTTAGAGTGAGAATGTTTTTAGATATATAATGTAATGTGTATTTTTATTGCTATTTATAAGTAACTGTATAAGAAATACATTTGTGTTCCCTTGAGACGTCTTTGTATGTGGTCATTAATTACATGCAAGTTCATCTAGTGGTTAAAAACCCAAGATTCGGTATAAAAGCTTATGATTGAAATGCCGCTGCTTGCTTTTGTATTGTGGTCTGTGATGTGATGTTCATTTTTTTAAAACTTCATACATTTATCTTTATAGATATCAAACAAAGATATTAAGCATTTTATATGTTATCATATAAAATGCTTTCAAGTCAAAGTCAAAGTCAAAGCCATTTATTCAATTTAGGCCCTAGTAGAGCACTTATGAAGGTCAAAGCTACTGAAGTTACCACCAGTTCGTAAGTCGGCCTTCAACTGAGAAGAACAGGCAAGAAACTCAGCAAGGTTACATTTTTTAAATATTTTTTTGTCCTGAATGTCTGACTGATGGATCAACGCACAGCCTAAACTGCTGATCGTACTGAACCTGAAACTTGGAGGGTGTGTTCTTTGTATGACGTACTAGGCATCCGATAAGAGAGGATTTTCCGAAATTCTACCCCTAAGGGGGGAAAATGGGAGCAAAGTTTATATGGGACAACGTGATTCCTTCCAATCTTTCATAAAATTCACTTCACTTCACTTCACTAATAAAAAATTTGCATAAACATTCTTTAACAGAATTGATGGAAGACGTGTTTCGTATTTTATTGAAACTCATCGCTTAACGGGGTAAAAAAGGGGTAGAAAGTTATTTTAGGGGTGATTTGCATCGAAGTTGATATCAATACTCCTTAGTGCTTTTGATTTAAATATTCTTTTATATTTGACATTCCAATTTTAAAGAGTATTGCATTGCACCAAGCTCTTATGTGAGTTCAACTTTTATTGAATAATAATAATAATAATAATTAACAGAATAATAATAATAATAATAATAATTGACACCGTGTTAACAGAAGTCACATTTTCTCAATTTTATCAGTAATATTAATTTGAAGCATTTTTACAATAGTTTTTACATTTAAATTGAACCTGAAATCATAAAATCACCAAAACCATTTTATAGAGTTCAAAAAACACATAAAATGCAATAGCTTCATATTTATAAACTACCGAATCGGAGGTGACATCCATGACAGACGTCACCTCCGATAATACAAGAATGATCCGATCAGAAAAATAGGAAAATGAAGGCACTATGTTAACAAGATCAGCAGCCCGTGCACGCCTACCACCTCCGGACTCGTCGTTCAGTTCCGCCTCGCCGCCGCCGGTACCCAGCCCCACCTGCGCTGTATCGACACCGGCCGCGGTAGTTGCGTCGAGCTTGGACGACGAGTATTTCTCCCCGCCGACGTCGCCAACACCTGTACGCCGGCAGGGGAGAGGCCGGCCACCGAGGAGCTTGGGACTTAGGGGCCAACCGGCCCCGAGCCGGGTCCCCGCTGCCGGTGGTTGTGTGCAGCGCATGAGATGGACTCAGTCTATAAACGAGAACGTCATGCGCGCATATTACGGGTCTACAGAGGGAGGAACCAACCTTACCGCGTACCGTGTTAGGATGCTGTCTTTGTTTCAGGAACTAGAACCAACCGTCAACGTTTCGGCCCAACGACTGTCGGATCAGGTGCGGGTCATCCAACGCAATCATAGGTTGGACGATGCCGCACTTGATAGGCTGCGCTCAGAGGTGCTGAGCAACCATATCGTCTCAACTTCGGCACAAACCGCGACACAAGCAACAATTGATGCAATCCCGCCGCGGTCCAATCATCGTGTTGAAGAGGAGGCTGATAGGGTTGCCACAGTAAGTAGCCAGTGCAACGTCCGATTGAGGAGCGCACTGGAGGATGCATTTTGCGAGTATAGGTACACCCCGACCGAACTTAGACCCCGATTACCACGCCTGCCTATGCACAAAAAAAATAGGGCGCTGGTGGGTGCCTTGGACTTGCAGCTTAAGATTTTTTTCGAAAGCAGCGAGGATCTCGTTGATACACACTCGATCCTGTATTGCGCGGCTGTTGCGGCATGTCGTTTAGCTAACGTCAAGTTCCCAAACTGTGACGAAGCTACTCGACCAAAACCAACCGTACCAGCCTGGCAATGCAGGATCGAGCGACGTATCGATGGGGCCAGGGTTCTCATCGGTAAACTATACTGCTTCAGGGAGGGAAATACTCGACCACGAGTGATGCGCTTTGTGAGGCGGGCATTCTCGGGAACTGGAATCAGCCCCTCAGAATACATGTCCCGTGTCACAGAGCGCATCGACTTCCTGAAGCAGAAAGTTTGTGCATGGGCGAGCCGAATTCGGCGGTATAAGCGGCGGGTTGATCGATACACGCAAAATCGCATGTTCCAGAGCGATGAGAGGTGGGTATATAGAGCTTGGGAGCGACCTGAACAAAGTGTGACAGACGTGTGCCACCCGGATGATGCCGCTACAAGTGCATTCTGGCGCAGCATCTGGTCGGTACCCGTCTGTCACAATGAGGCTGGCTGGATGCGGGTTGTCGAGCGAGTGTGTGAATCTATACCAGACATGGAAAATGTCCAAATAACACCATTAGACGTTGCCAGAGCAGTCCGTCCGTTACCGAATTGGAAATCACCGGGACCGGACGGACTGCATAACTTCTGGCTAAAATGGCTAACTAGTTCACACACTTGCCTGGCATCTCAGTTCCAGTCATCCTTAGAGTCTGGGTCGCTACCACAGTTTCTAACAACAGGCGTTACCCACCTGCTCCATAAGTCAGGTAGTCCCGCGGAACCCAAGAATTATAGACCGATCACATGTTTGTCGACGGTTTATAAACTTCTTACATCCATTTTGAGAGCGAAAATTAACACTCACATTGACGATAATTCAATTATGTCTGCCTCTCAAAATGGATGTAGGAATGGGTCCCGCGGTACTAAGGAGCTACTCCTCATCGACATGGCCATAAGCCAACAGGTTCGTCGATCCCGCAAAGATCTGTCTACATGCTGGATAGACTATAAGAAGGCCTACGACTCAGTGCCACATACATGGCTCATTAAGGTGCTGGAGTTGTACAAGATTGATGCAACTCTACGCACCTTCCTCGAGTCATGTATGGGGCAATGGAGGACGGTCCTTCGCTACCCGGGATGTCGACAGATCCAGGGGAATGATGAACCTGTATGGATTAAACGGGGAATATTCCAGGGCGACAGTTTGAGTCCACTTTGGTTCTGCTTGGCCCTGAATCCTCTAAGCTCACTGCTAGAGGATTCAGGTCTAGGCTATCGGTTGAGGAGAGGTGGTCAGGTTATATCTCACCTCCTCTACATGGATGACCTGAAGCTCTTTGCCCCCAACAAATTGCGACTGATGGAGCTACTGAAGGTAACTGAAACATTCAGTAGCGCCATCAGGATGGAATTTGGTGTGGACAAATGTGCAGTTATGCATGTAAAGCGAGGGGAGATTATGGAATCCGAGGGAATCCAACTCTCGGACTCCATACAACTTAGATCCCTCTCCTCATCCGAAAGCTATAAGTATTTGGGTATGTCGGAAGCGTTAGGCATCAACGTTACTGACATGAAGCAATCGTTGAAGGAGCGCTTCTTTGGTCGCCTGAAGAAGGTATTAATTAGTCTTCTTTCAGGCGGAAACAAGGTACGCGCCTTCAACGGTTGGGTCATGCCGGTTTTGATGTACTCTTTCGGCATACTCAAATGGACTCAGACTGAACTCGACGCCCTGGATAGAAGGGTCCGTACACTGCTGACCGCAAACCGGATGCATCACCCACGCTCATCGGTGATGAGACTGTACATCCCGCGGAAGTGCGGGGGTCGCGGCTTTTTAAATGCTAAGACCCTCCACAACCGCGAGGTGTGCAGTCTCAGGGAATATTTTCTAAAAGCCGAAGTGGGTATGCACCGGGATGTGGTGGCAGTGGACAAGGGACTTACCCCGCTCTCCATGGCTAAAGAGAACTGGCGCAAACCTGTGATACTTACCACGGATAACCGCAAGGAGATATGGCAAAACAAGGAGCTTCACGGGCGCTTCTATCGGGCTCTTCATGAGCCCGGTGTAGATTTTTTAGCGTCCGTATCCTGGCTACGTTTTGGTGACCTCTTCGGGGAAACGGAAGGTTTTGTGTGTGCAATTATGGACGAAGTTATCTTGACGAATAACTACCGGAGACATATCATGAAGGACGGGACGGTTGACGTGTGTCGGGCATGCCACCGTCCGGGTGAGTCCATAAGACATATTATCTCTGGTTGTTCTCGTCTGGCTAACGGCGAATACTTGCACAGGCATAACCAAGTAGCCAGGATTATTCACCAGCAACTTGCTTTGAAATATAATCTTGTGGATGCTGAGGTACCGTATTACAAGTATGTGCCCGACCCAGTTCTCGAAAATGACCATGTCACGTTGTACTGGGATCGGTCTATCATTACTGACAGGACTATTGTTGCCAATAAGCCTGATATAGTAGTGATAGACCGATTAGCGCGCCGCGCAATGATAATCGATGTTACCATTCCACATGACGAGAACCTTGTGAAAGCTGAGAAAGAGAAACAAATAAAGTATCTCGACTTAGCACACGAGGTTGTCGACATGTGGAATGTGAGCTCGGCTATCATTGTGCCGATTGTCGTAACGGCCAATGGCCTGATGGCCGAGAGCCTCGACCAACATCTCTCGAGGCTCTCGTTAGGCGGTTGGATCAAGAGCCTGATTCAGAAGGCAGTACTCCTCAATACGGCTCGCATTGTGAGGAGGTTCCTGTCTCTGCAACCCTAACCACCGGTAGCTTGGACCCTGCTCCCGACACCGGCGGAACACTATTTTTTATATTTTTAAATGTTTTTTCTATTTAATGACTTTTATAAAAATATTTAAAAATGTATTTAATATGTCAAGAAAAATAAATAAACGAAATAATAATTAAATTAATTAATGTAATTAATATGTTAAAAATGTAATTAATATGTTAAAAAATGATATAAATGGAATAATAATAATAATAATTCATTTATTTCAGGCTACTAGTGGCCCATAGATATATACCTTACAAACTAACTTAAATATTATAGTAAAACATGTTTTGTTAGTATAAACACTTAAGCCTATGTTAATAAACACTAAACTAAAACACTATGTCTTTGTGCGATCGTGTGGCACTTGTCCACGAAAGCGACGGAACACCACGTCCTGCGGCCAAAAGTCCTCTTCCATGACGAGGTGCAGAAAACATGTTGGAACTCGCACCACGAACGCCTTAAAGTTGACGTTGCGGCTTGATTCCAGCAGCTGCACCCTCAGCGTGTACTTGGTTTTTTGGCGCACGTACTCCACGATATCCTCCGCCGTAGTGGTGTAGTGAAGGCGGGAGATGTACACCGGAGTGTTCGGCTTCGCGGCACGTATGGTTGAGTTGGACTCCACCGGTCGCGTGCCGCAACGGTTCTTGTTGTTTGACCGGCGCTTTCTTTGCACCTTCACGAAACCGTCATCATCAGCCCTTTCAGGCGTGGGCTTCACAGAAGGCGCCAATACTGTAGATGGCGGCGGCGGTGGCGCCGATGGGTCAGCGGATCGGGTAGGTGGTGCGGCGCGAGCGCGGGCGATGCGTAGAGGAGCCGCAGGAGCGGGAGCGGGGCAGCGGGGCGCGCTCAGTGTGCGCTCTGCTGTCTCAGCGATCGATGGTGACGGCGAAGCCAAAACTGCTGACGCGAAGCTTGCCCCCGATAAATCGAGAATAAAATCGGATTGAGTTTTAAAATAAATTGGAAAATATTGATCCCTTGGGAACGCGGACATAATCGAGGAGCCGAAAATAAAACACGAGCCAAAAGTCTCATTTGTGTTAAACCAGCATTTCCGAGTAATACCTATATGCCCATCTCCAGGGTCCAGAGTCCAGACTATTTTTGTGCCAATTTTATTTTTAAACACAGTTTGGTAGCTAGAACTATGACGTGAATACAGAATAAAAAACAAAACGACAATTCCAGGTTTTTGTAAATATAAAAATAGTACCTAAAGAAGTAAGAATTAAAAAGGACTCCACGAATGATGTACAAAATGCTTCCTTTTTCATTTTTATATACCTATCGTGTAATAAACAAATACTTACAAAAAGAAATTCTATGCTAAATTATCTATTTACAAGTAACGATAATGACATCAACTACTAAATGTACCCATTCGTTTACACGGAAATCTAAACGCAAATATCAATACTACAGTTTTTACTGTAAATCTACTTCGGCATGCTCTATGAAGATGCTATATCTACCTACATACATACCTATATGTAAAATAAAAAGTTAATTACTTACTTATATTGCACACGTGACCTAGCTCAAAGTTTTGAAAAATAGACAAAGATCAAGGCCAAAACTATTGAAACATTGTTGAATAGTGCTTTTGAATAAAATCTTGATAAGTTGGTGTATGTTTGTTTGTAGATTTATTCACATTCAGTAGTGCATACTGAATGATATCAGTGAATTGGTACAAGTTGACCCTCTCGATTCTGACGCAATATCATCCTCATCTCATACCTTGTCGTCCGTCAAATAACAAATCACATTGGTTATGAACTAATAAAACTAGAATAATGTTTTGTCCATCACTTTTTATGACAAATGTTATTTTTATTTTTTAGTAGCTAGCCACCGCGGTTTCACCCGCTTTTCTGTCAGGGATTAAAAGTAGCCCATGTCAATCCTATCGGAAAAAGCATTTACAGTTTTTCCCGAATTGTCCAAATTGTTGGGCAATTTTTTTTCCATAAAAACCTCAGTCAGCCTACAACGATAATTAAAAAATAAAATGTCTTAAATATAATAGACGAGATCCCAGGCTCGCCAGACATTACTTATTTTCTGACGGACAAAATATATTACAAAATATATAAAATAAAATTTAGTAGTGTTAGAACGTACTTCAAACGTATGAATACGAGCTAACTTGTCCCGCGGGCCAATTTTCAGGTACCAGGCATGAAAGGTATGTTATGCACATTACGTACTTTTCTTTTCTTGTCTGGTCGTCGCGCGTGACGAGTTAAATTCTGCGAGCTGATTTTTAAACAATTATGATACTCAAAGAACTATTTCAATAATTTTTGCAAGCAGCCAGACCAATCGTAGCAGCCAAACATCCCCTAAACACAATTAAAATGTCGCTGGAGTAAATACTCCATAATATCCCATCTCCATAATATAATGCCTGAAAATACCCAAAACAAACAAAAAAACAACAACCTTAGGTATTTTTAATAATTCATACTTTCTTTAAACAATAGATGGTTTATTTTAGCCCCAGGATCGCGGGTGAAACCGTGAGCTAACAGCGTAGCAACCGGCAGCTGGGATATTTTAGAAATAGAGTTCAATGAATAATACGAGAAAATTTCTTTGTGGTCAAATCATTGTTTGGCCCATACCTACAGTGTTAGTTAGCTTGTTTTCTACCCATGTTTCAGAGATACACAACAAACTGTAGGGAACTGTAAGAACTGCAGTTCTATTTTTCATTAGTATATATAATTTTTTTCAAATTAGTTCTCTGACCTACTTTATGACTTTAATGTCTTTGTATCTTCAACCAATACCGAATTGAACAAAATTGAATACATTTTTCAAAATAAGCGGACTTCAATTCGAGCACATTTGTGTGTGTCCTACATATCTGAACCCAATTTTTTTTTCTTTTTCTTTCGACTATTATCTCGTACCTCCATAATTTCTAAAGAATAGTCGGAAATTCAAGCTACATAGATGATTCGCCTAACTAAATTACAAGAGCAATTTATACGTATAACAAAATTGAAATTTGTAAACGTAAGTAAAAAGTTGTAAATTTTAATCTATATACAGGGTGTTGTTTTGGTCGGCGACAAGCGACCCAGGAGCGGTAGTACAAAATATATATTCCCCAAAAATGGACTTAATTCCATGAAATACTGTAAATATGTTGAGAAATACCTTATTCAATTTGAAATAAAATTACCGCAAAGTATGGTTACTAGGCACGTGCACAGACTAGAGCTAGGCGCAAGCCGCCATCACCCCACCCCTTTACTCCCTCGTACTCCCATTGAGTATTATGTCTACAATTTAGCTTATTACATGATTTTCAAAAAAAAATTTTTTTATTTTTTGAATAAAAAAAAATAAAGTATTTTTTTTATATTTTTTTTAGCACCTGTATCTATTGTATGATCGACCCTGAGTCGCTCGTCGCTGACCAAAACAACGACCTGTATATAAAATTCAAAGTTCTGACTGACTGACTGATTGACTGATATATCAACGCACAGCCTTAACCACTGGTCCTAGAGGCATGAAAGGAGAATGGCAAGGCACCATTTTACTTGGGACCTATTGATAGGGATGCCGTTCATACGGGAAACTTATTAATAATTGTAGAGCGTTATAAAAGTAACTAAAAAGCAAATGGAAAGTATGTTGTAAAAGCTGGGAGAAAAAAGATATGAGAGTTAAAAAATATCAAATGCATCTAAGTTGGTATCCTGAATAGGACTGGACGACCCGGCTTTACTTGTTTGTACTGAACAAACAAGTAAAGCCGGGTCGTCCATTATCCACTAATCAAAAAAATATGTTAGCCGTTGAATACGAAAGGTGTACTTAATGAATTGACATTTGACAATAGTGTTAAACTAATCGTGAAAATATCGATAGACTATCGATACTACCGGACCATGATCAATAGTATCAATAATTATACTTCGATGTTATCCTCGAGATTTAATTAAACCATGTAGTATGAGTATTATTATTATTATTTATTTATTACTTCACGTAGCCAGCAAGCATACCCAACTGTGACTAATTTATTTGCGTGAAACGGTAACAGGTAATATGCTAAAAAGTGTAAGTCTAAAAACTATATTAAATAATTATTGTAAATAATAATATCGCAATTTCTCACATAATCGATAAAACCTTCTATAGATAAGTATAAATAAATAAATATCTATACTACTATAATAAAGCGGAAGAGTTTTTTTGTTTGTTTCTTTAAACGGGCTAATCTCTGGAATTACCTGTCGGATTCGAAAAATTCTTTCACTAATAGGAAGCTACATTATCTCCGAGTATTATAGGCTACTTTTTATCACGGAAACGCGGGCGAAACCGCGCGAGACAGCTAGTAATTAATATAAACTTGTATGTAACTGGCTATTTGGTCTTGGGTCCAAGACTGCCACCCTCCTTTAGAGAGTATATTCTTTGTGAAGATTGCAAGTACAGTCAACAAAGAGTACAGTCACCAAAAAAAGCTTGTTGAAAACATGAAATTTTTAACAAAAAAAATATTTATAAACTTACATGCAAGCAACCTGTTCTTCCTTCATTAGTAATAAAAAAAACACGTATGTACGAGTCGGATTCGCACACGTAGAGTTCCGTACTAATAATATTAACTAACTAAATATTGCTACCAAAAAAAGGCCAAAAAAATAGGTTTTTGCATAGATATAGTCCTTTAACATTTAATATTATTTCATTTTTATTATTTTTTGTCATAGCGGCAATAGAAATACATACCTATTCTGCTGTCTACCTATTACGGTTAATGAGATACAGCCCACTGACAGACAGGCGGACGGACAGCGGAGGCTTATGAATAGGGTCCCGTTGGGCACCCTTGGGGTACGGAACCCTAAAAACAACGGCCTGTGGATTGTTATGTCATATTATTATGAACAAACGTTCATTACGTAAAAGCTTAACAACCCTATCTAAATTATTGGCAAGTTTTACTGTTTGTAGCACACACAGCACAGGTTGAAACTATATTTATGAAGAAGAAAATATGTTTTATTAAATAAACTTTGTGTTAAATAAATAATTCCTGTGCAATTTATTCAGTTGTCTCTAGAAATATGGATACAAATATTTTTACCCATCTTCAACAGCTTTCTAATATTTATAGTACCGTACCAAGAAAATAATAAATAATTTTCTTATCACGCAACATTACATTGTTATTTTCCTTTTTTTTTATGCTGTTATCGAGGATTTTTCTTTCTTTCTTTTCTAAAGAGGCCAATTACGATCCTCTCGTATAAAGAATATTTATTCTAGAAGTGAAAAACTAAACATTTTCAATAAATTGACAACAACGGTTAGCTCATATCTTATAATTTTTATTTACTATGCCTAATTCACGAAAGACTATTTGACAGTAGTAGAGTCATAATATTTTATAGTAAATTCTAATTCAAATCATTTATTCAAATAGACCTTCGCAGGCACTTATGAAAAGACTAATCCCACCAAAAACATTTTTATGTAAAATGTTGCCGCCAAGACATATGGCTCGTACTGTCAAAAAGTTATCAGATCTCATGTAGAGCCAAGCTTATAACTCTACATGCACTTACTCTATAAGCCCTAACTTCACAAACTCTACACCTTAGTCAAAATATGTGGCTTGGCCGTTTCGCTACCGTCACATGGGAGTAAGGTGAAAAATGTATTCACTGTTCATCACTTTTTTGTTAATCCAAAGTTCTAGTTTCAAAACGGCCAAGCCACATATTTTGACTACGGTGTGTAGAAATGAGGGTTCAAAAAAACGACGAAGCGCTTCGAGAAAAGGTAGGTAGTGCCCTTTCGCTTCGCTTGGCTGTCTTGGCGGGGGGCACTTCCGTGCCCCCAGATACCGGCAGTAAGTAAAAGTGATCAATAGTTATATCAATAGTAGAGGGGGTAGAGGGGGCGAAGAGGGAGTAAGGCAAAGAAGGCGATGTATCTCAGACATCGTCTTCCATTTTTCCTTACACTAAAATAATAAACAACATTTATTAAAAATAATATAATTTATTTATTTAAAACAAAAGCTATGTAGACCTTACAATGTACTGTGATGTTTATAGACATATATACAAAAAATACTAATTACCTAGTTGTCAACTAAAGATCTGATGGGTACACCGTGATACCCAAATACCGCGTAAGTTTAATCTGATCCGTTGATGAAGGACTCAAATTCGGCTTTGTACTTGTGTTCGGGATCCTCTTTCTTGACGAGTTCCTCCCATGTCTCCGGCAGCTTAGCTTGGAAACCCTTGACTACAGTCCTGATGAGTTTACGCTGTTTAGGTGAGCACTTGGCGCACTTTGTCTTCAAGGCCTCTGGGATGTTTTCTGTGATGAAGGAAAATCATAATTTTTGTTTATTATTTCATTATGTACCAGAAACAATGGTGACATATTACACTATTCTATTTAATATTTATTGCTAGAGCTCTAGGCCAGGGTGAATTATTACTACGTAGGTACAAGCTCACACTTTGAATAAACGCATTAGCTGAATTTTATGAATGATATAAAGAATAACAGTTCCCGTGGTTTCACCCGCGGTACTGAGATAAAAAGTAGATTAAATCCATCTCCATCATCATCAGCCTATAATGTCCCACTGCTGAGCACAGGCCTCCTTTCACAAATGAAGGTGAAAGGGAATGGGCAATACTCCACCACGCGTGCCCACTGCAGATCGGTGGAGGTAGGCTAGTGGTCAAACTACTGTTGGAATTTTTCAAGCCGCCTAGGAGGCATCCAACTAGCTTAACGACTATCACAATTAAGTGATAACCGGGACCAACGGCTTTACGTGCCTTCCGAAGCACGGAAACGCTCGATTTGAAATACCACTAGGCGGTCACCCATCCAGGTACCGACCACGACAGGCGTAGCTTAACTTTGCCGATCGATTAAGAACGGCTAATCATGCTACACCACGAGCGCTTCATCTCCATAACATAGGCAATTTAATCGCAATCATTTGGTGCTTTAGTGAAATTTAAAAGGGTAACAGTCAAACGGAGTTACTTTCGTATTTATAATATTAGTATGGATCAATTGCACGACCGTTATTATTTTCAGTAAAATACGAAATCATACATAAACCGGGTTGATGCGTCTCTTTCTCTCTCGCAAAGTGCCATAAGGACTGTAATATTTCTTTTCCATGCTATAGAGGTCTAGTTAGCGTAGCGAAATCCTAGTCTATGGTATGGATTATCTCATTTTACAACTGTCTCTATTGTATGGAGCAATTTATGTCTGAAAGTTGAATAGCTATAATACACAATTTTATATTTTTACTAGCTAGCTCTGCCCAGCGCAACTTCGTTCGCGTGGTGCTACCCTACCCTGCGGTGCTACCCTACCCTACCCTACCGACTGCAGTGCCATCTGCCGGGCTAATTTGTGAATCTAAACCACCCAGGGCGCCACCCAAACGCATACAAAAAAAATCATTCAAATCGGTCCCCGTTTAGGAGGATGAGTTCAGTGACATATACATGTACAGTAGAATTTTATATATAAAGATATGTTATGTAAGACACAATTTTTTATTGTTACTTCAGTTCATCATTATACCTTAGTAATAGTATTTTTAAGAATCTACAATTTATTGCTACTGCAAATTTGAAATACCTTAACTGTGTTGTACTAATTTTATTATTATAAGTGTATATACCTATACTTGAATAACGTGTTAACCAATTAATAATGTAGGTACATGAATTTAAATAGAATATGGATATTAATGTTCTAAATAGACGTGATAGTACTGTGACGTGCCTGGTATATATGAATGCACCTTGAATAAATATAACTTCAAGCTGTCTGGAATCTAGAAACATTGTGAGACGATGACATGAATCTAATTAATATTAATCTAATTAATCTATACTGTAGTATATAGTAATAATAATAATATTGTAAAGCGGAGTTTTTTGTCTACTTGTTTAAACGGGCTAAACTATGGAACTACCAGTCGGATTCTAATAATTCTTTCTCTAATAGGAAGCTACATTATCCCCGAGTATTAATAGGCTACTTTATCCCGGGAACGCGGTGGACAGCTAGTTATTAAAAGCTTCGCTAAAGCATCGCTTTTAAAGGGATACTATGAGTTTGCTACGATAACGTAATCGATACGTTAGTACTATTATCTGGGCCAATAGATGGTTATCGACAATCGCTATCGTTAGTAAACGATCAACCTTTGTATGGGATTGACATAAGAGATTGTTAAAAATCACGTGATATTTCGATTTGAAATGTCAATCCCATACATAGGTTGATCGTTTACTAATGATGACGATTGTCGACAACAATCTTGTCTAGGGGGGCTGTGTCGATACTCGCTAGCGAATATGATACAATTATCTTTGAAATCTTCTCTATCGAACCTTTATATTAAATGTTAACTGTAAGCAAACTGATGGTAATGGTACAGTACAAAACAATGGGGTGTAATTACTATTAATGCCAACTACCGTGGACTATGATGCAATATCTTTGCATCTTTATTTGACAGTCGTGACTCATGAGATGAAGCTTCATATAAATGGGCGCTTACTTTTAAATTCGGTCCCTTCAGGTGTGCAAGGCCCCTGCTCGAGGAAGCATTTTCCATAGCTTTTCAGCAGGCGAATATTATTGACCAACTCTTCCACATCGAAGTTGTCATATTTGGTGTCGTAGGTAGTATCAGGACGGGATAGGACCACCGCCACCAGCGCACAAAGGACTATGATTGTCTTCATTATTAGTTTCTGGAATGTAATGTGTTTAATTAATAAATGGAATTCATAATCCGAAGACAGTAAGCACGTAAGGAGGTATTAAATGTGGAGCATTTTTATTTTAACCAAATTGTGCATTTCTAAATCAAGAAAAGCCTGTCTTTCTATCATTTTGATATAGGTACGTGTACAAACAAAAAAGTTTCCTAATGAGGAGTTTTCTTTCCATAGAGTTCGTTGAAAATACCTATCAAATCGAGTACTTAAAGTTCAAATTAGTTCGAATTATCAACAGGTATTTTCAACAAAACTCTATGGAAAGAAAACTCATTCTTACGGAACTTACTTAGATACCTTTATAGTTGACCTTTTTAGCGACTGCATAAATTTGCATTGAAAAAAAGTATTTTTTAAATACAGGCTAACAAGAATTTCCACAATATCAACATGACGTATTGTACAGGCATAGGAAGATGAATACCAAATTCTTGGAAAATTAAGAAAATACAATCTGCCTATACTAATATTAATTGATAAAGGAGGTAAAGCTAATTCAGAATGATACCTACGTTCTAATAATTATTTCACTATCATAATAGGAAATGTTATTCTTGAATGCCGGGGGAAACCACGGGGGATTATGGTTTATAAAAGATAGCTTGATCTCTGCGACAGTTGTTTGAGTCATATGAAAATTAACCTTATACCTTTACAATAAGGTTCATCTGTTTAATCTGTGGTTGATTTTATGATGACACAGATAAACCTTATGCTAAAGCTATAAGGTTAATTTTCATATGACTCATACAACTGTGGCAGAGATCAAGCTATCTTTTATAAACCATAGTCCCCCGTGGTTCCCCCCGGCATTCAAGAATAATGTGTCAACTGTATTGTTAGTTTAGTATAATTAGTTTTAAACGCATACCTTTGTGAAAGATAAAATAAATGCTTATTATTATTATTATTATACAACTGTCGCAGAGATCAAGCTATCTTTTATAAATCATAGTGGTAAATAATAATTTCATCACGAAAATTTTTAGGGTAATTAAAATATAACTGAAACAATTTATGTAGATAGAAAGCGAATTTTAAATTTTAAAAATAATGCTGTCCTATAAAAACCACCTTCGCAGTTAGGTACTAAGTGATCACTGGCTACTGAACAAAGCTTGTACAAAAATTCACTTACGTCTCGTTAGCGTCTCGTTACCCTGTCCTAGCAATACTGTGCTATTCGTAGCACCTGAGATTCTTATATATGTATTTTAGCGAGGAAAACAAATTGATACATCGTAGGTACGTGCGTAAGCAAAACGACTAATATTGGCGAGATCAAAGTTGCTGACAATGTCATAATAACTACTGTATTATTAAAATTAAACGTGCTAACGTGTACTTTAAACTGTCTTGTCACATGCACTTTTTCGTACGTGCTAATAAGACTAGGAATTCGCAAATCTTTTTACTGTATGACGGCATTATGATAGTTTTTAAGTTGATTTATCTCTTATGTTATAAATATTATTATAATAATCAATACCCAGTCTGTCAAAAAGTGCTCGAAACTCGACCGAAAAACACTTTAAAAATGTTTTTTTATATATTTCTGCAGTCCTTTAACATATTTTTTTTTTCAAATATCTCCTCACTTCTCCGTGCATAAATATGATTAACAAAGAGGACCAATATTTCTCTGTACGTATCTATAGATTAATTAAATAATTGGACTGTATAAACTTAAACTGACTTCAAAGTACACTAAGAAGTAATCAAATCCTGATCTGATGACAATGGGACCAAACGGAAAGTGTACCCTTTCAAATAAAAAAAGAATTTTCCAAATCGGTTAATAAATGAAGGATTTATGAGGTAACAAACATAAAAAAATACAACCGAATTGAAAACCTCCTCCTTTTTTTGAAGTCAGTTAAAAAGGAAGAATCTGGCTAAATGCCATATCAACGTTCAACTCAAAACCTGTAAGAGAAGAATTCTAAAATGTTTTGCATCCACTGAGATTTTTCAGAATTCAACATTCCGAACCACAGAGAAAAGAAATAAGCTTTTCCGTGTTCCGAACCGGTATTAGAGTTAGACTATTCAGATAAGTGCCTGCGAAGGTCCATTTGAAATAAATGATATTGATTTTAACCCCTTAAGGTTATTTAGGTAATATCTAATACCTTTAAACGAGTAATTCTTATATAGGTATATATAATCTGAATCTCGGATACAGATCCAATAATTTTCATGAAACTTAGTATGCAGGAGGCTTCGGGGGCGATAAATCGATCTAGCTAGGTTTCAGTTTTAGAAAACGTTATTTTATCGTGTGTGGAAAACTGCTACAATATCATTAGAATACGAAGGTAAATTTCACCAACAACTACAAACATACAGGGTGTTGTTTTGGTCGGCGACAAGCGACCCAGGAGCGATAGTACAAAATATATATTCCCCAAAAATGGACTTAATTCCATTAAATACTGTAAATATGTTGAGAAATACCTTATTCAATTTGAAATAAAATTACCGCAAAGTATGGTTACTAGGCACGTGCACAGACTAGAGCTAGGCACAAGCCGCCATCGCCCCACCCCTTTACTCCCTCGTACTCCCGTTGAGTATTATGTCTACACTTTAGCTTATTACATGATTTTCAAAAAAAATATTTTTATTATTAAAAAAAAAAGTATTTTTTTATATTTTTTTAGCACCAGTATCATTTGTATTATCGACCCTGAGTCGCTCGTCGCTGACCAAAACAACGACCTGTATAAAGAAGATATACAAATATTGTTCGTTTAATAGTTAGAAGTATCCACAAATACAAATATAACAAATATTTTTATTTTCTTTGCGAAAGGAGTCTGAATGGGGGACCGAAATTTCAAAGTAAGGCTACAAGTTTAAATGGGGTATCATATGAAAGAGCTTCATTTGTACATTCCAGAAAAAGTATTTATTTTCTTTTGTGTTGTGTAGTTTTTGACTTATGATGAAAAACTATAACTATCACAGTATTTTCTAAAGTTTTTTTTTTTCTACAACTATGTCCCAAATCAAGGAATTATAAGCCTAGGAAGGTCGGAACCCTCGGTGCTCGAGTCAGACTTAGACTCTTGGCTGGTTTTTATTTTAAATTTTATTTCTTAAAATAAGAAATAAAATTTACTTTATTTATTTATTTATTTTAAATTTTATTTCTTATTTTAAGAAACACATTTACATAACATACAAAATTACGTACATTTTCCTAACATACAAAATTTTGAGGTTTTTCGATGATAAAAATAACAATATGCTTATGCATCCTTACATTACAACATCATTCTTTTGTATGTTAAATACTATTTAAACATAGCAATTATTAAATAATAAAATTAAGATTTTTTTACTTCGTTGCGCAAATAGGTAGTAGGTATATGAATATTTAAATCTCGTATGACGTCTATTCGGTATATGAATTATTATGTAGTCTCTAAGGCGACGAAGTTAGCAAACATTCGCTTTTGCAGCGCCTAATCTCGACACCCCTACCTAACTTCCTCATGCATATTTCTAAATCACTTAAAACATCCAAGAAAAGTTTATGTGTATGGATGTCCTATAATGACTGTAGGTACCTACTGTATTAAATTCATCTTCGCAAATAGATATATCAAGAAAACTAATATTTAATTAGAATTAAGAATAATATAATATAATAATTAAGAATACTTGTTCCTTTATCTAACTATTAGAACACGAACGTAGTTTTGGAGTTACCGCGTAGCTACAATAAGTTCAAGTATCACTGACAAGCAATATAAAAAAGCTACTATAGTTATCATGAAAACTTCTGAAACACACATTTTTTATTGTTTTGTGAAACTTACTCTGTGGAGTTTCTTGCCGGACTCTTCTCAGTTTAAGTGTATCCGAACCGGTGGTAAATTCAACTGTATGTACCAATGTAACGTTCATAAGTGCCTTACTAAGGCCTATACTGAATAAATGACTTTTTGATTTTGATTTTGATTTTGGTGTAGGAGATATATTTCCTTTGCAAGTCACTTTTTAGGGTTCCGTATCCAAAGGGTGCCAAAAGGGACCCTATGTATTCATACTTCGCTGTCCGTCCGTCTGACAATAAAAAAATGAAATAAAATAACAACAAATAATAAAAATAAAATAAAATAACAACAAATAATAAAAATGAAATAAAATTAAAAATTAAAGGGGGGCCCCCCTACAAGAAACGTCTTCTTTTAGTTCTGTTTTTTTGTTGTTTTTTTTTTATTGATATTGTCAATTTTGTATATAATTATAATTTTGTATTTTGTATAATAAAATATAATTAAAATATACGGATCTAATAAAATTATAAGTCAAGTGTTTTGAGTCGAGTTGAATTTGAATCCTAGAGTTATGAAATAAGATTTAATCTCAAATATCTACTCTTGAGACGACATAAATTTTGATTATCGTTCTAAAACACAGACCTAGATAGAATATCCCGCGTTCTATTGCGCCAGATGTCAGAGGTTATCAGCATTTGAATCCAACAGCACTATTTATCTTACATTATAATATTTGAACAACTCCGGTATATAAAGTTTTTTTTGCGTATTAACACGCAGTTAAGTACTTTGCTTTTAATAAGTAAGAACGTGATACCATTTATAATGTCTAAATTCACTGTAAGTACCTCATAAATTTATCTTAGCATACGCCATCTCGGAAAGTTATTGTAATCTTTAAATTAAATTACATACTTACATCATATAATCTCTATAATAACCTGAGAATCTAAACGTTTTATTTTATGTATTACATAATTCACAGCTTTAAAAAAAATATACCTATATTTTTATACTTTTTTTTCTATGTATAGGCCTGCGTTTGTTGACCATACTGTACCCATAGTAGGTGATGATGCGGCCGAAGGTGGTTAGCACACAAAGTCTAGAAGAAATTGATTTTCAACTTGAGGGTGGAAGACGGCCAGGTTCAACACGATGTTTTCCTTCACCGAAAGCTCAAGCTCATTTGTAGGAATCGAACCTGGGACCTTCGTTTCGGCATTCGACGTCACTACTTCTCAGCATTGCCTTAATTACATCTCATTGGTCAAACGAAAGTTATTTCAATCTTTTATTTCATTTGCAATGTATGTAACTATGTTCGGGTGGAATCATGCAAGTCGAATTTCACCCACTTCTGTGGTCGGATTGACTTGATATTTGGTATACATTAGTATATTGGATGATAATGCAAGTATAGTCAACAAAACGTACATTACCAAAAAAGCTTGCATTAATAATATAAAAAAAAACTTATCGTCTCTGCGCGTGTAATACCGCGGAAGAGCACTTTCTAAAAACCGTTTATTGCGTTTTCGCGATTTTACAAAAAGAAGAAAAATCTTAATAATATTATATTATTCTTATTATTATTATACTCCGCCTCAAACTAGTAGCGATAGAGTTCCGTCAGCAAAATGTAGTTAAATGACTGAGATATAAAGTTTTTTCTTCTTCCTGTAAAACGCAGATACGCGGTTTTTACAAAGTGCTCTTCCGCGGTATTGCACACGCAGCGACTAGTAACATAAAATTATACATGATACTTCATAATTTCAGATTATTTTCGCGCTGGTCGCTTTGTTGGCTCTGGTAGCAGCCAAACCTCAAGGTGAGTAATATATCCTCATACCTACGTCATATAAACTTTTCCGCAATTAAAAAAAATCTTCATAATTATAAACTTTTCCGCAAAAAATCTTCATAATGCGCGGATGTAGGTAAATAATAACTTTTTGTAAATTAATGTTAATGTGCTAAGAAAATGACCTTACTTTTTATATATTTTTGAGTCATTGAAATTTTGACTGTAGTATAAAAATATAATTCGAGTTCAGTTAATTATATTTTACGACCAACTAATTAACAATTGTTACTTAAGATCAATAGATAAATAAAATAAAAAAAGCTATTTATTATAAATAACATTACGATTTATTTTTAATAACAAAGTTTCTTGGACATGCAACAAGCTAATAAACGATACAAGTAATAAAGCTATGTTTTGTTTTAAATAGATTAAACTAATGAAAATATTAATTAATTTAAAATACATTATTATTATCCTACTCATTGCACATTAAAAAAAAAGTAAATGAAAATTAAAAAAAAGTATAATCTTCTTATTTCCAACTTATATTTTTTAACAATCATTCAAATATACTTAATTATTTACTGGACATAATTACAAAATGCTAATAATATACAATAATAATGCTCATAATATATAAATCATAAGATCAATAGATACGATAGTAATGTGATAACATTATTCATAATTACTCGATGTTTAAGTACAGGAACTTTTCAATTTACTATAAATTTAAAACATAATTATATACAATTAACTTCTACTAGTTATCCCACGCGGCTTTACCCGCATGCCTGGGCAAATAATTGTACCCATCTATACCATTGATTGGTTGTGACGTTGAGGTGTGAGACGTAACAAATAAACAAACTCACACATTTATAATAAGTACCTTTTAGTGATATGCTTACCTATATGTTTATTACGTCGAAAGTCGTGATCTGCTTATTACCTCAGTTCCGCAGAAAACAGATTTCCTAAAAATATTTGTTTTTTAGCAAGATATTATAAGCTGTAATTTTTTTTATATTAGAATATTGTATTCTGTCTTAAAAAAAATTTTTAACATGTGTTATTATCATACAGTTTAATTGGTTATTTTGATTTCAGTTTCCGTCGTCGATTCCCCCAATGGAGGTACGTAGAGTTATAAATATATAGTTTCTATACTTTTCAATATATTAAAATATAAATTAATAATATATATTCCTTTTTCAGTACAAGTCGTCGACGGTGCAGGCCAAGGGCAAGGTATAACCTATAACTTTTTATATATCTACGTCTTATTTTAAATAGAGAGCTTGTTTTCACCACAATCTCACTGTGGTGCGGATGTGGTCGAATGTGGTAAGAAAACAGACCCTAGAAGGGCACTGGCTCTCGTGTGCAGCTACCGTACGGTACGTGCATGGTGACCATAGAGATAGAATATAGTAGAGTGATATCGTAGACAACATTACCTTATGCGAAGCATTAGTAGTTAGCAAATAGATGCATTCATAGATAAATCGTGACTACTAGTCCCCTGCCTCAGTTTCGTGAAGGAGGTAGTCGAAAGAGTTCGTGCTGCAGCTGCGTTAACCGTACTTACATACTCTACTAATATCTCTATATGATGGAAGGATATTCAACATGAAGATAGCTAGGCGGGTACTTCAGAGGACCCTTCCCCCGTGCAATGGTTTCCTCACGATGTTTCCTTAACCGAAAAAATTTGAACCTTCCACGTCATCTATACGTCATTACTGTGACGACCCAGTTGGCGCAGTTGGTTAAGGTTCGCCTTACGCGCCGCAGGTCGTGGGTTCGATTCCCACACAGGACATGCATTTGTGTGCATTAACATGTCTGTATGTCCTGAGTCTGGGTGTAATTATGTATACTAAGTATGTATTTACAAACAAAAAGTAGTATATGTATTATATCAGTTATCTGGTTTCCATAGTACAAGCTCTGCTTAGTTTGGGATCAGATGACCGTGTATGAGGAATGTCCCAGGATATTTATTTATTTATTATTTATTTACTGAGCATTAAAATTATCTTGATATGCATAAGCGAGAATAACCTTAAACTGTATTTTTTCCTTTCTTTTATTCCAGTTCAAGTCGTTGATGGAGAGCACCAAGGTACCGAATTGGCCCCAAATAAGTATAACTGCTGGCAGGGCTATTTCCAAAGCTGTTGTATTACAATTTCAGTATTTTAATTATTATAATTACACGGATTTTCGTTAATCACATCTATTTTTATATAATATCATGGTAAAGGATGGTAACCAATATAGTTTTGGAGGCATGCCTAGACCAGAAAATGCCGTAACAAAAGCTATGTATGGTGCAAAAAAGAACATCGTCCTATTGCAATTGTAATTTCACTGGGCATATTCTGTGACATGAGTTTTTGATAATTTCAGAATTTTGTTTTTAAAATCGGCGGTGGCACGTTTTCATAGAATAGGAACTAGCACTACCTGGTAACGAAGCCTCCTAACACATATAAAAGGAATTAAAAGCAATCCTGGTGTTGCTACAAAGTCAAAGCAATTTATTCAATTAAGGCAAGTGAATTATTATAAAGGTCAACTCTCGTACAACTGATAAATTGAATAAGGTAAAATGTCAATGAATGTGTCCAGTGAAATTACAGTTGAACTGAATTTACCCGTGATATATATGGAGATGATTGACAAAAGTCAGAAGTGAAATGATGCCATCGCTTTGACAATAACCCTGCGACTGAACATTATTAAATATATTTAAAAATGTTCAGGCAATGTTTTTTCGCTCATCGTTTCACCCGCATTTCTCATGGATCTTATGTTTTCCCGGTATCAAAAAAGTACACAATGCCTTATTTCAGGTTATGATCTATCTGCATGTCAAATTTTATCACGATTGAGGCTTCAAGAGGTAACAAACAAACAAAAACTAACTTTCGCATATTAGTAGGATCCTTGTAGGATCAAACCACAAGACGACCACTTCCAACCACATGTTGTCGACATCCCGCTTATATGGACACAGCGCTTCGCTTCTTCATTACTTATGCGAATAGCAAAGTTCTCTCTTCCGGGGACTGTGTTTCCCGACACCTATATATAACCAGAATAGACATTTTCTGGGTAAGCGTGTTACATCCTCGGCCTTGTCATAACTCCTCATGGAGTCAGTTAGAGGCCAAACACAAGTCCATCATTCATAAAAAAGGTAAGGATAGTACAGTAGTACCCAATTAATATGGCTTACCGATGTACTTGCGCAGAAGATACATTTTCAAAGCGTGGGATACGCTATTGGCCGACAGCAGCCCATGTTAGCGCGCGTCGTGCGGAGGGGCGTGACTTGCGAGTGAGACGGAACTAACAGCTGCAGTGTATTATGAACCATATAGTAGTGATCTAAGGTTGATTGTAAGTTTTAAGAATCCTTCGTTAATCTTTGGGGCCATACTTTCTTTTCTGTGTGAACGAAGATTCACGACGCGCCATATAAGTTGGGTAATACTGTATAAGTTTATGCGGTTTTTTTTATACGACTTACAGTCGGTTGCACAAAGATCACCATTAAAACTTCATTACGTAATGAGACATTAACGCTAATGAATCCGTCAGTTTAAAGATGTTGCACAAAACCACTTTAGGCATAATTAAAGGTTCATTAGCTAAAGACGTCAAAAAGTATGTTCTCAATTACAAATCTTAACAAAATGGCAACATTGAACGAATGGAATGAATGATTTCTCTATATTGATATTTCTGACCATTGATTATGTAAATGTATAGATTATTTAAATGTATCTAAGCATTAAACGCGGTGAAAAAAATGGATCCCCAATTGTTGGTGGCTAAATTCTTTTCCCGCGCACAATGTCAGTTGAGTTGTTATTGAATACATTTGTGTCGTTTGTGTGACAATATTGTATTGTTTTAAATTACGTTTTGTTGATTAGTGTGCAGAAATTACTTTTAGTATGCATATGAAAGGTTCTACCCCTTTTTAATGCTCATATAAATTGCAAATAAGTAAATCAATCAGATAAAATAGAATTTAATAAATTTATGAATATACCACTTGATGGATATTGATCAATCTAACAATAAATAATCAATGTTTCTGACATCTTTTCTGTCACATTTCCATTTGACGTTTAAGCTAATGAACCTTTAATTAGGCATGAAATAGTTTTGTGCAACAACTTTAAACTAATGAACTCATTAGCGTTAATGTCTACATTTCGTAAAAAAGCTATAATGGTGATCTTTCTGCAACCCAGTGATATCCGACAATGATGAAAGATTTTATAGACACATATTAAACACTTATTTAACTTTTTTAACCAATATTTTTGAGCTAAAATGTGTTTAATGGGTGCTTCTTGAGCTATTAAATTTTATCTAAAGAACTGTCATTTTAATGGAACTTTAGTTACTAATGTCGCTTTGTGCAACATAAAACTACGCAAATGTGGTTTTAAAGGATCGTTTGACACTTCATTAGTTAAATTTAAAGGAGGCATTAGTTATTAGTCAAATTACTGTTTGTGCAACAGTTTAATGGAAGATTAGTGTTTAATGCCGACTTTAAAATTTAAAGAACGTTTCTGCAACTGACTGTAAGTCTATATAATAAGCGAGTATAACGATATTCTGACTAATTAATTATCTTATTTTTATTTCAGTGCACCATACGTTCGTTTCATCTCTACAATCGTCTTCTTGACAATAGGTATTGTATTGACCTATGTGATTAGGAAACCAGGTCAAGTTCGAGAGCGCCGCATCGCTGTGATGGCCTTGCATGTTTTTATTCTGGTAGTATTTACATACAATATTTTAATAATCAATGTCAGGACCAACATGTCAGTTTAAAGGTGACCAAAACTAGTAACACCAGCATGTGGTACTTACAACTTTTTTTATTAATTCTATATATTAATAATAATATTAAGTATTCAAACACCAACAACATTTCGTCCTTACTCTATGTATGATATTAAAAGTAGTTCTTTTTCTCAGGTTACTAGTTCTTATGGAAAATCGTGTTTCCCAAAAATGTTATGTTGCCCTGGGATTAAAGTACCTATTCTATATTGAATTCAAGTCAACAACGATCTTGAAGAGAACAATTATAAAAAGTCATATTATTAGCTTCATATACCTTGTGATATACACCGTCCTAATTAAAACGACTATCATACCTATAGGGATGAGGAAATAATATGTGTTATGAAATCTTTTGTGCTCGTATCTCATATCGAAAGAAACCCATTTGAGCTCATTGGAGCGATCTCAATCGTGTCCAATGACATCACTGACTAAAAGAGCACCAACTGACACTAATTGAATGCGACGAGGGGCAACGGTACCGATCGGCCGCGAGACTACCAATCTAGTCTTGTTTGCAACACTCGTCTCAAAAATATAGTGATAAATACACGCCATATTTAGATACAAAAATGACCATTTATATCGCTGGTTTCATATGCGCTCTTGTTTTGGTAAGTAGTTTTTTTTCGTCTTTTAAATTGATACGTTATACCACAAACAGATAATTAGTCATCAGTTTTTTATAATGTTGTTTTAGATTACAGGTGCTATGTCCTTTTTCATAGCGGAAGTTATTGCTATGCTACGATTCTAACTTTATTTAGCTATTCGTTCAGATATGTTAAATTGTAACGTAGTAATAGTGGTTATATATACAATGGCCCTGATTCTAATTTTAATCTCACTATGTCTCTTACTAACAAAGAACATAAGAAAAGGATGTAAGAAATTTAGACCTGTCAAATTAGTCCAATGCTTGTTTTCAATATAAATTTAGTCGCCATCTATCGCGGTTACGCCTAAATACACGCAAAATAAGACGGCAAAGATTAATTTGGCAACTTAAAATATGTTCTATCCTTTTTCAATAATGTTCGTAAGAAAGAGATGAGATGTGACTAAAATTAGTTTAGTGCGATTTACAACAGAATCGGCACCACTATCACGTTATTTGTTTGTCTCACAGGCAGCGTTTGTCATCGCGTGGATAACGTATTGCATGTTCATCAGAGAGCGGCACAAGTCGGAATACCACCAGTATAATATATCAGATTTGAAGCAAAGAAACATAGACCTATCGAAGAATGAGCCGGAGAAGAAAGAAGCGTCTGTTGGTATATTCATTCTGCCATCGCGTCATAAGCAGAAGGATGAGAGCTACGAAAAAAGACCGGATTATCCTGAAAGTCCTCAACCAAATGTTCATCTGAGCACTGAGAAGTTGATCGAGATCTTGGACGATAGTGCCGACATCCATTACAAAGATGGTATTTACGAAGTCGACTGCAAAGCACCTTATCATAGTGACGTCTAAATGATGACCTGGTGTTATTAATAATCATTCAGTTATCGACACAAAATAACCTTAATATTTGCACTGATTACCTACATAAAATACTCATTATTTATCCACCGATATAAGCATATTTTCTTAATAAAAACACTAACTAATATTTACCAATATATTTTATTACAATTATTCATAACTTAATCATATCCCCTGTACTTCCACAACTAAATAGATACATCAAGCCTATTGATTATTAGATCCCACCAAAAACATTTTCATGTAAAATGTTACGGTGTGTAGAGGTTGTGAAGTTAGGGCTTATATAGTAAGTGCATGTAGTTATAAGCTTGGCTCTACATGAGATCTGATAACTTTTTGACAGTACGAGCCATATGTCTTGGCGGCAACATTTTACATGAAAATGTTTTTGGTGGGATTTCACTTCTTTTTTTTTTGTTTGAAATTTCCAAGTTTTATAATTTTTTTGTTGTTTGTGTACTAATACAAGCTTAAATACCAAATTTCAGCTTTCTAGGACTTCAGGAAGTACCCTATGAGTTTTGATGATCATCAGTGAGTCAGTGACGAAATCGGGGTTTTTTAGATATCAATAAAATCTAAAGTATAAGAGCTATGTTATTGAAACTTAATATGCTTAATAAGTTCACTATTGACATCATGTTCCGAGAATTTTGTTTATCTGGTATAATCCAAATCCAAGTTATGAGGGTTCAAAAAATCGACGAAGCGCTTCGAGAAAAGGTAGGTAGTGCCCTTTCGCTTCGCTTGGCTGTCTTGGCGGGGGGCACTCCCGTGCCCCCAGATATAGCTATATTATTAAATATAGAGGTCTTTTTATTTAGGGTCAATTAACACTAAACAGCCAATGTCACAGTTGTATATCAAATATAAATAAGTATCAGATGTTTATTGGCATTGACACTGTATATACTAACCTCCTTATTCATAATCGCTTTTTAACTAAATCAGTGTAATAGTGTGCCCCGTCTCACTCTTTCGATCACCAAATGTCACGTGTCAGATAAAGACTTCGAGTTTTAGCTAATCAACGTTTGATAATTTTATTATGAATAAGGGGGTTAGTCTAGAAAGTCGTGAATTTAAATCCTTATAATGAACTTCAGGTTACATTGCAGTGATTGAAAACATACATACCATGTCTGGTCAATCACATACATTTTAGAATTAGTGCAGATAATGATGTCTCTTCAAACATAGTTTGGTGATGATGATGATGATGATTAGCACTACCAAGAATAAATTCTTAGTGAAAATGCTATGAATTCACTTTTTATCACATTTACTTAGGCGCTGATACAGAAACAGGTCTAGTAAATAAAAAGACAATGGAGACAGTCGCGGTACTAGCGACGAGAAAACCCTTTTCAAAAATGTATCAACCTACTATTCCTAACACATAAACTAGCATACGCAAATTACAATGGATTACATAGGTAGAATCAGTTCAATCTGTCGTATACAAAACGTATGAGCAGTGACGTAACTACATAATATACTACAATTACTATTATACGTTCTATAACATTATCAAGTGCTCTTTACTGAGACAGATTTTTTAAGCCGTCCGCCATTTTGTCAATGGTCGATTTTTCTTCTGGTTTGAAGACATGGACTACTGCATCCCCTGCGTCATTCAGGGTCTTCACCACCTCGTTCCAAGCGCCCTTCAAAGAGTCCAAAACATCACGTTTGTCTCGATTGTTAACGTATTCGGAGGGTAGAGCTGACACTATGACAGCAATGCACTGAAATTTGGACAGAAAAAAAAAAAACATTGGATTGTACTATCGACATCATGACGGGCCGGCGCGGCGGCGGCTGTTGTGCAGATTAGATACCTTGACTATCACCTCACGTGGGTTCGATACCCATTGCAACCATTCCTCCTATGATATCCTGTTTATTTTATCTGTATGTAAATATCTATTCAAATAATTATAAAACTAGTATCAGTTATCTGGTTTCGGCCTCTTAAGAGACGAATTACATCCGAATTCGTATAGCCTTATACCCTTGGCATTATACTCTAACCCCCTTATTCATAATAAAGTTATCAAACGTTGATTAGCTAAAATTATGATGTATTTATCTGACAGGTGACATTTGGTGTACGAAAGAGTGAGACGGGGCACACTATTACACTCATTTAGTTTAAAAGCGATTATGAATAAGGGGGTTAGACTATTATAGTATGTTTTTATTATACGAAAAAGTCTGTAAACAAACAGATACGGCTCGCCTGATAGTAAGCGGTTACCGTTAGCCATATGGACGCTTGCAACACACGAGGCGTCACTCACGCGTTACCGGCTCTTCCCCGTCCCCAATGAGCTCTGGCGACCTTACTCACGCGCAGGAATACAACATGAAGTTATCTGGCTGCGGTATGCTGTAAGTTGGAGGTACATACTTTCCCATTTAAGCTGCTCTTTGAGCGAATAAATGCTACGCTCAGCTTCTCTTAAAAACCTACATACAAAATATTACAGAATCCAGCATAAAGTGATCGGTTTTTAAAACATTTTAAACATTCTTTTTTTATACCACTTAGGTGGCAAACAAGCGTACGGCCCGCCTAGTGGTAAGCGGTCACAGTAGCCTATGGACGTTTGCAACACCAGGGATATCACGCGCGCGTTGCCGATCCTGCAGAAATCTCTTCACACCCTTTTTGAAGAACTCCATGCTGTACTCCGTTGGGAAAACCACGGTAGACAGCCAAAGACATATTATAAACAGCCAATGGACATTTTTCAACAAATTGTTGAAAAAGAGCAAGGGAGAGTATAATATCGTGCTTCTTCAAGAGGGGTGAGATGAGATTGCAAGGTCAGCATCATGCGAGTGGTATCCATAGTGTTGCATTTTAAGCGTTTATAGGCTAAATTACCGCTTACCTTATGCTTGTTTGTCAAGGTAGGTATTTGTTTTGATAGCACATCTATATCATACTAATTCAAATAAATCAATTGATAGTTGTATCAAATCATACTTACAATGCACAAAAATATCGTTAGTCGAAAATCCATGTTATTGCAGCACAACGTTTACAACTCGAAATAGTAACAAAACTTATTAGAGTTTAGAACAAGTGGTTATCAGTGCGAAGTATCAGCTCCAACTGTGCAGGATCAACAGGAAGGTTTAAATTTACTTCACGCACGTGACACACAGTAATCAGACGAACAGACAAAATTACAGGCCAATCGTTCTGTGACGCACAAGGGCTGTGTATTCAAAATAAACATCATATTATATTATTTATGTTTACAACAAACACAACCCCTTAAAGCATTGCAGATGAATTAAGTATAGAAAATTTCCTCGAAGTAGCTGTTGCTGCTGCCGATCATTAACAGAAATATTGAATTTTAAGTGAATCGAATCGTGAGATAAAATAAATAATGAAATTTAATCGATTAGGTAAAAATAATTGACTGACCAAGATATATGGTCTGTCATTACACATTTAATACGGTTTTGAATAATGTCCTTAATATTACAAACGGTATTTTAATAAAGCAGCAGTTACTCAATGGAGCCACATATGCTACTTCATGGCTAATTTTTACACTTTGCACTTTTCGAATATAACGTTATCAAGGAAATTAATGTATAAAGTTGATATTATAAATAATATCAATAAAGAAATTGTTGTAAACATTTAAATGTTTGATACAAGTGGCAACCCAACATAACGTATTGTTTGGATACGCACGATAGGCTCACCGACCACGTCTAATTGCAGTGAGCGAGACTAACAGTCTAAATCAATGTCCATGATAGCATGGTCCTGATTTTTCTAGTTTAATATTTCTTTGTTTTCATAGTTACAGATTCCTGGGAAGATAAATATTCGGGATATTTCGACACAATACTACCTACTTGAAAGTAGTATACTTGGTAGAGATTTCGAAATGGCATATTTTTGAAACCTATTTTGGGTTAGTCATGCTGCCAACTTGTATTATGGAACCAACACAGAACTCTCAAAAAAATACTTTTCATCAATTATGATCGAGCAATGTTGACCTTATGTATGGAAAGTAAAAAAAGAGATTTTTGTGTTGTTCCCGTACTAAAAGTTGTTAGGTTTCGAAAATATGCCATCTCAAAATCTCAAGCCTGTATTATTTACATTTTTTGACTTTATTAGCAAATTGCACATATATTATACGGGGTGTGTATAATATATGTGCAATTTGCTAATAAAGTCAAAAATTTGATAGATAGATAGATAACTCTTTATTGTACACCAAGTGTAGAATAAAAATAACAATAAATTCTTAATATTAAAAATACTGTACAATGGGCGGTCTTATCGCTAAGAAGCGATTTCTTCCAGACAACCATAACATAACACCCCTTATTCATAATAAAGTTATCAAACGTTGATTAGCTAAAATTCCGAAGTCTTTATGTGACAGGTGCCATTTGGTGATCGAAAGAGTGAGACGGGACAAACTATTACACTGATTTAGTTAAAAAGCGATTATGAATAAGTGAGTTCGATTAACTCATAAACTAAATGAAAATATTTACAAATGAGATAGAAATATAAAGAATATTTACAAAGGAAAAGATAACACAAATAAAATGAAATAAAATAATAAAAGGGGAGACAGCCGTTTATTTACATAGTACTATTAATTTACTAATAGATTGGACATTCCAATTATTCTCTTTTATATTACCTGAATAATTCTTATACAGATATATTTGTAGATTACCATGGGGACAATGGAACTAGATTCACAGAAAACATTATTAATAGGAAGCGGCTAGTGAAAAACTTAAGAGAATATTTTAATTCTGATTGAAGTATTTGTGCATTTTGGTCACCCCATTTAAATTGAGTAATAGGTGTGCACCGGAGGTGACAGGCCCCTACGACTTCGCCAAATTGCGATAACAATAACCGAGAACTGATTTGTGTCCTCTACTGCAAGAGTTATCCTTTAAGTTATCCTGTTACATCAAAGTAGTTAAGAGCTGAAATGGGAAATAAAAAGTAGCTTTTAAATGGGTTCTATATCTTTATAAACTATATTTACATAATCATAATCGCTTACAACAACAACGTGAGAATTACTTCTTGAAAAAAACTTGATCCATAACTTCGAAATCCTTTAAAAAGTCTTTTGAAACCATCTGCCAGCATCATTGAGGAACGATTTGATACTGGATCCAGCATTCTCAGCGGTAGATACAACTTTACTACCAAAACTCTTGAGTGAATCCATAAAGCTGTTATAACTTTGTCTTTTCCAGCGCTCCTTCGCCGAGTCAACAGGACACAGAGCTTGTATAAATATTACCTGAAATTACAATTAAGATATTCACAAAACATATACGAAATACAATCTATAAATAGCCTATTTATTATAGTATAATAATAGTTGATTAGTTATCATGACTTCAATTTATTTAGGTAATAGACCAAACATTTTCTCTACTAGATAGATGTAAGATATGTATTAGTTAGAAAACTCCACCTGTAAAATAAAATAAAAAATCCTAAACACTGGCATCACATAGCACAAAAAAAAACATATTACCAAAATAATTATCGCTGTGAATTTTGTCATCATAACTCTGCAAGCTCGACAAGCTAAAGAGCCTCAGAGAGAGTAAGTATTACTTATTAACTGTATAAATATTAGGTATAATGTCTGAGATGATTCCAAAGACATCGCATAATATAGGAACATGTTTACAGAGCATTTTACTTATGAGTCACGTAATTACTGTGACTTATCTCGATTGAGCTGATTCAATCACAAATTGTGATCATCAGCAATTTAGTTCATTGATATGACTGATTCACATCTGCCAAGAAAGTGTTAAGCAAATTAAGGAGGTCATTATATTTCTGTATTGTTCAGGATATTACAGAATATGTAAAAAATAAAGCATAATATCTTATGAAAGTACAGTAGTACCCAAATGATATGGCTTACCGATGTACACACGGCTACACATCAAGGTATATATTTATACAGTATAAGCTGATCTCGCATGGTATAGGATTTCCCTACAATGAGAGGTCAGCTTATATTGGAAATGCTATAGCTTGATCTGTAGCCGTGTGTACCTGCGCAGAAGATCCATTTTCAAAGCGCGGGAAACTCTATTGGTCGGCAGCTACTTGGCAGCTTCTACCGCCATGTTAGCGCGCGCCGTACGGAGGGGCGTGACTTCTTGACGTGCGAGTGAGACGGAACTAACAGCTGCAGTGTACCTTATAGTAGTGATATAAGGTTGATTGTAAGTTTTAAGCATTCTTTCGTTAATCTTCGGGGCCATACTTTCTTTTCTGTGCGAACGAAGATTCACGACGCGCCATATCAGTTGGGTAATACTGTAACGCTTAGTAGTATAAAACTATACGCCCCCATTGATAAAACTAGCGCTACGAAAAAGGCAATGAAAAAGGGCTCACTATTCCTGTATGAAAGTTACTTTATAAAATACCTACTAAAATTAGCATGTAGTGAGTGTCTTACAAAGTTGCTGGCGAACGGAAGTACGGTCGTCAGCATTATTGGTTCTTGTGGGAACTGCTGCAAATCCGATGATTACTAAGGCGCTGTATCTATCTATAATAAATAAAAACCGGCCAATAGTCTGAGTCTGACTCACGCACCGAAGGATGCTTCTTCAGCCGTATAATTTCTTGGTCTATCAACTGTATTTTTTTTCTGATGTTTGGCTTTGCGAACTTCGGAGTTAAGGGAAATGGTATTTTTCTTTGTCATTTTTCATAATAATTATCTATAACTACTCAATATAAAATAAAAACCTGGAATGAACAAATGACGCCCTTTCATTTAGCCCTTTGAATTTTTCGGTATTTCTTTTCGGTCGCCCATTTAGGCCTTTTTTGCAAAGAAAATATTTTTCTTTTCCTATATGGTTGGGTTAACGATATTTAAAATTAAGGACGGGGAGACACTTTCTTTTTACTTTTTGGTTCGGAAATCGGAAAACTAATAAATGCACGACAGATACAATATTTAAATTCGGATACAAACGAAATACTTTTTAATTTATTTTCATATGAATAAAACGCCTCAATTTTCATTTTTACTTCATTAAGCATGTTAGGCTATTTTATAAGTGCTAGATAATTGTTATTACAAAGTTTATCACTTTTCAATTACTACTTACTTTCTCTGGTGTTCAGAATTATAATGGAACTATCAAAGATCCGCATTAGGAACACAAATCTCACAACCGCGTGGAATCCCGTCGTTCGCGTGTCTACGAACATTCCTGACGCATCACATAATGTTGGCGACTTGACTAGCAGCATCCTGAGCGCATTGTTGTATTAGATACTTAGGGTAGTATGCTTTTGAGTGTATTTGTCGTGTAAACTGTGCAAAGCGGTTAATCCTCCTAGCCAGCACATTGCACCTCACAGGTCAAAGCCATCGGTGTACGTTCTATTTCAATATCATCGTCGCCACAATAGAATATTGGGTTTTATTTAGGACCATATGTTTATAAATACTATAAACTAGTTCTCGCCCGCGCCTTCCTGATGGATCGTTTTCCCGGGATAAAAAGTATCATATTATGTATTCCAGGTTACGATCTACAAGTGTCCAGTGTGCCAAATTTCATCGCCGTTGGTTGTGTCGTTGAGGGGTCAATAGAGGTATAAAATATAGGTACTCATTTTCGCTTTTATTATACTTTGTTTTATTTTTGCTATCCCCCGAGGCTTCCCCCACATGCCCGGGATAAATAGTAGCCTATTTCCATGTCCATACCAAGCTATTTGCGTGCCAAAAGGTAACAGACAGACAAAGTTACCTTCGCAGTATAAGTAGATATCACATTGACATGATATATTACGCAGTAATATATAAGTCACAGATTTAAAATTAGCAAGAAAAAGTATTCGCAATACCGTGAACGGGCGGGCCAAGAGGGGCGCGGTCGCGTTAATCGCTCGACACCACACGATATTGCACCCTACATACAAATGTACTCTGTGATTGTACCGGTGCGAAGCCGGGGCGGGTCGCTAGTTTCTTATAAATTAACAAAATGTTACAAACGCAATTTAACTGAAAATGACGCGGTTGACTGATATTCAAGTGAGTAATTTACATCCAAGTTAATTTTGGATTATCAGTTAAGTCAATTAAACTGGTAGATACGTACTTAAAAATTATTATAATGTACGCAATGATATATACGAATTAGTATAAATAAGGGTACGTGAGTATTCAGTATGAAAATCATCCAAAATGGCTTCTAAGGTGAGTTGTATTTTTATTACTTTCTATTTGCTTTCTATATTGTGTTGTTTTATTATTACGCGCATAATATTACTCATAAAAAACGAATAATAAAAACTAATTTTAGATCTAATTAGGGGGTCAGTTTGAATAAAAAAAAAACTTTAAATGAACACATCGTGTGGCAATGCACGTATATATACTTTACTTGATATTCAACCACATTCACTTTGCCAATCGCAAGTGGCAAACCACCTATAAATGTAAAATATTGACAATTGTAGTTGACATCTATAAGATCCTAATAAATTAGTCAACTTCCTCTTGAGGGATGAATGTATAGGTAATTAGTAATCAAAACACAATTAGAAAAATAAACCGTGGGAAAACAAACTTCTTCGACTTGCATAGAGACTCTCCATACAAGTCAAAGAAGTTTTTTTTTTCTTCCCTCGGATTATTTTTCTAATATATTTTTTTGATTACTAATGACCTATACATTCATCCCTCAAGAGGAGGTTCACTAATTTATTAGGACCTTATAGTTCTTCACCAGTGTCTTTATTAGGTACAATAAAAAAAAAACAATTTGCATCTTATAAATTGCAGTGAGGTTATTCTTTTCATTATTACTTGAATAGCTACGAATAAAAAAATGGAAATTGCAAATTGTACTCGCGCAATGGGATCTATAGGTACAATAATAATAAAACAGTTACAGATAACTTGTACATAAGTAGGAGCAAAATACAAAATATTGATTAGGTATGTTACATTGTCATATGAGACTCCATTGAGTTTGAAGTATGGACAGAAAGACATCTCTACGGAGCTGACAAAACGATTAATCCGTTTGGATTCTGAGTACGGAACCCAACAATTATCATATTTTTTATCGTTTGGTAACAGTAGAAATCAATTTGTGTTTATTGAATAATAGTTTTTTTTAAATACATTTAATATTTATATCAATGTCCGTAAAATGGGAAGAATACAAAAACACACCCCCTCATCAAATCAAACAAGAAGTTTCAATCTCCTTTGCTCGGAGATTTATTGGAGGATACGAGGAAACTCTAAATTACAGAAAAATCTTTTTCATTTTTCAGATTATCATGGTAATTCTGCTTGTCATCATGATTGAGGTTATTCAATCGGCGTCTGTTACGAGAGACAAACGAAGTGATACAGAAGAAGAGGTAACCAAAGAAAAAGAAATAGAGGAGAAAGAAAAGGAAAAAAAGAAGGAGAAAGAAAAGGGAAAAGAGAAGGAGAAGGAGAATGAGAAAGAAAAGGAAAAAGAGAAGAAGACAACTGAAAAAGAGAAAATCAGTAAACAATTTCCAGAAGTAATTGCTATATTCGACAAACTCGGAAAAGAAATAAAAACCCGTTATCCAATAACTGGATAAAGGGGGTCTTTGATAAATTCTAAAAACTCTATTTTCAATTCAGGTCCTATATCACGACTTAAATTTCCAACAAGGGTAATTAATAAGAGTACATCTTTTATAAATACTTGTTTTTCTTTGTTTTACTACATTACGATTTAATGAAATAAACTGGTTTGTTTAGTTTATATTAAACTCCTTTTTCAATCATATTAAAACTCAAGTTAAAACAAATAAAACTCCAACTATTTCCAAATGTAATGTCAACATTTTGGGAACACTTTGGGAACACTGGATCTCAAGATGTCAGATTTGTCAACTATTTTTTATTACACTCCGGTTGTTTGTTTGAGATATTCTTGCTACCTTTTAAACCAGGATAGGTTAGGTTAGGTATGTAACAGGTAGGAACGCCGTGGGGTTTTAGTCAGTAGGAGTTTGACATAACCCGGCCGCTCCCCCCGGAGTGCTCGGGTATCCATGAGGATTTCCCCACGTAAAAAAAAAAAGGTATGTATTATACAGAGTGTTGTTTTGGTCGGCGACAAGCGACCCAGGAGCGGTAGTACAAAAAATATCTTTCCCAAAAATGGACTTAATTCCATTAAATACTGTAAATGCGTTGAGAAATACCTTATTCAATTTGAAATAAAATTACCGCAAAGTATGGTCACTCGGCACGTGATCAGACTAGAGCTAGGCGCAAGCCGCCATCGCCCCACCCCTTTACTCCCTCGCACTCCCGTTGAGTATTACGTCTACACTTTAGCTTATTACATGATTTTCCAATTTTTTTTTTTTTTTTATTATCTAAAAAAAAAAAAGTATTTTTTTTAGCACCAGTATCATTCTTGTTATCGACCCTGTGTCGCTCGTCGCTGACCCAAACAACGACCTGTATAGTTCAATATTGCAAAAGAGTTTGGAAGCCAAATAATACTAGATTGTTAATATAGGGGGCTAAAATTACCCATGATATACGAGGTAGTTTTAGAAACAGAGTTATAATGGGTTTTTAGCGCCTTGTGTCACACTCTACTTTTCACTACGAATCCGAGAAAATAAAATAATCCAATACAAGATAAAACATTTTTTTTCCTTTCTCTTCCATCTGCAAATTAGGGTCTCCATTCTTATGATGACATTTTCACTAGTGTAAAATCCATTCAAATGTAATTAGATAACGTGCCATTGCCTTTTTTAATTCACATTCAACTCTGATTGGCTAGATTTTTGCTTACTGACCATATCCACCCACGTCTGTTAATCTTGAAAAATTATGGGCTTACAACAATTCCTGTTTTAGGTAAACTTTTTTTATTCAAACTAATCTTGAACAAGTTGAGAAATATTAATATAACTGGCACCGCGGCACTGGAATCAAATATTTCTGTTTTAGGCTATATACCATTTTATCTCGAACGCCATGCCCAGTTCATCATTTGCATGTGCAGAAGAATATCATAGTACTTATCTGTTGAAGGTGTTAGGACAGATATTATTAGTAAAAGGCAGAGAAACTTTTTATTAGCTTGTATTCATGAACAATTACGGAAGGAAGAACAGACCATAGATATCATAGACTAAATTAATAGACAATAATTACGTTCGAAAACGTTACCTCAACAGGTACTTGTATAACAGGAGCGGTAAGATGTTGTCTTCTCGTAATCAGAATTTTTTCTTCACCTACACTCAACACGTCTTATTTTTCTGCATTTCTATACTATTGTTGCGTTGTACAGTCGCAGAGTTCCTTCCTTAATCCTTCTATCCTCTGATTATTAATCATACCTCTGTAGAACTAATTGCTTTTCAAGTCCAACCACACTTTTCACCACATTTAAAATAAAAGACTGCTGAGTCACTTTCAAAAACACAAACATAAACAATACAACGTGCGTAAATGATTGACATTTAAAACGTCAACCAATCAGAGGAGATCTCGTTTTGGGCGCTCCGACCGGCCAATCAGCTTTCTTATTTCATAATAGCTAACGTGTCGTTTCGCACTATTTCTAGAGCGGCTCGAGTTTTTGCAAAATCCTTATCTTCTTCCAGTAAGATTGAGAAATGGTTACACCATTGTATTTCTTCCTTTTTGTGAAATATCTCTAGGGTTTTCGCGAAAATTCGAATTATCAAATCATCCTACGACATATGCTCTGCAAACGCAACTTAACGGCATTGAGCCGGATATGACGCAGTTGACTGATACCTACTCAAGTGTTTTATTTCCTTGCTTATTTACATTTTCAAGCTAATTTTGGATTATCAAACTGTCAATTAAGCTGGAAGATACATGAAAAGTTATTATAATGTTCGTAAGAATAGATATGAATGAGTATAAAAGGGTGTTTGTGAATATTCAGCATGAAAACCGTCCAAAATGGCTTCTAAGGTGAGATTTATTCTTTTTTCTATATTGTATTGTTTTTTCAACTTTTGCTACGTAAAATGTTATCTTGTAAAATCCAAAATATTACATATTCTAAATAATATATAAAAACGTGTCAATAATTTGAAATAGATTTAATTGTAGGCTCGGTAGGTCGGGTGGCGCGGCGGTGGCCCCGTTTTATGTAAGAGTTCAGAATAGGGAGTGCAGAGTACTCCCTATTCTGAACTCTTCAGCGGAATTTATGTTTTAATATGTACAAACACTTTGCAGACTCAATTGTCAAATTTGGAAGAGTGAAGAGTGAGCGTTACCAATTCACACGTATGCGAAATGTCATAGATTAGTCATAAAACAGTTTAACTCTTCACTCCGCAATATTTAAAAAGTGAATTGAAGACAGCAGAGTGCAGACTCGCAGAGTAGCTACATAAAACGGGCCCCTATGTTTTTATATCCCAACAAGCTGGCTCGCGCGGTTTGACCCGCATTCCCGAGGAATCTTATGTTTTTCCGAGATTAAAAAAGTACATATTCTATATGTGTGCCAAATTCCATCCAAATCCGTTCAGTAGATTTTGCGTGAAAGAGAAAACGAGAAAGAGTAACAAACATCCATACATACAAACTTTCACGTATTTATTATTAGCCAAAATGCAATATAATAGGTAAGTTTAATTTATAACACAAAGTAGCAAACAAGCGTACGGCCCACCTGATGAAGCGGTTACCGTAGCCTATGGACGCTTGCAAAATCAGGGCTATCACTCGCGCGTTGCCGACCCTATAATGATGTTGCATACTTGATATGGTGCTGATTCTGTGGTTTACAACTAAACTAAATTTAGTCTCACTATGGCCCTGATTCTGTTGTTCACAACTAAACTAATTTTAATCTCACTATGTCTCGTTCTAACAAAGAACATAAGAAAAGGACGTAAGGAATTTAGTCCTGTCAAATTAGTCCAATGCTTGTTTTCTATATAAATTTAGTCGCCAACTATCGCGGTTACGCCTAAATACACGCAAAATAAGACGGCAAAGATTAATTTGACAACTTCAAATATGTTCTATCGTTTTTCAATAATGTTCGTAAGAAAGAGATGAGATGTGACTAAAATTAGTTTATTGCGATTTACAACAGAATCATAGAAGTAGAAGAAGAAGAATAATAGAAGTAGTAAGTAAATATACAATGTGGCTGCAGAGGGAATGCGTTTCTGACATCTGTTAATACTGGCCAAATCACGGAAACGGCTATCTGATTATGATTGAACATTCACTAAGAAAATACTGAACAGCGTTGCCATACGTCCCGATTTTGGCGGGGGACGTCCCGATTTTTTGCCCAAAACCAAAATTCCCGCGCGGGGGAGTTTTTGAGGATTATTCGACGGTGAAATCATCGTTGGACGTAGAAGTGGGAAATTATAAAGACACCACTGCACAGAAATAGCACGCAATCAAAAGATACGGCCATATAGTTATGCCGCATATTTTGACGCTCGCAAGGGATCAAAACCTATAGAGTACTGTCCTATGACCTAGGAACATAAAAGAAGCAATTCCATGTAGCACAAGTACAGGAAGAAATCCAAAAATTGTAGTAGCATCAAAATTTTTTTGCTTACTTACTTCGTGATTCGATTCCCGTGATAAATGAACTATTTACATACCTACAAGTTTCTACGGAACCCTCGGTGCGCGAGTCCGACTCGCACTTGGCCTTTTTTTTTGGTATGTCCCGCTTTAGGCGATAGAATACCGCTTTTTTTAGTCAAGAAGTTTCGAAATCCCGCTTTGCCCAAAAACAAATCTGGCAACGCTGATACTGAACCTTCCTGCCAATAGGATTAGCCGTTTCTGAGAATATCCCAATATTAACAGGTATCAGAAACCCATTCTCTCGGCGGCCGCACGGGATAACAACTTTCCACAGTAGGCTGTTCTATCACATCATCATCAAGTCAAACAAAAAGCCGAAATGAAACCTTTTAGTATTCCAATCTCCTTTGCTTGGATATTTATGTGAGGATACAAGGAAACTATAAATTAAAGATTTAAAAATTTACTTTTTTCAGTTTATCATGATCATTCTGCTAGTCGTCATGATTGAGGTTATTCAGTCTGCGTCTGTTGCGAGAGACAAACGAAGTGATGAAGAAGAGGAAACCGAAGAGAACGAAAAAGAGGACGAGAAAGAAAAAAAGAAGGAGAAAGAAAAAGAAAAAGAAAAGGAAAAAGAAAAGGAGAAGGAAAAGGAAAAGAAGAAGAAGGAGAAGGAATCGGAATCAGAGGAAAGCAGTAACTCGTTTCCAGATATAATTGCTATAATAGGTGACCTCAGTAAATTTTTCAATAATAAAAACCCCAATATCTGGGGATAAAGGGGTCTCTTTGATAATCTAAGTCATCCAGAGGAAATTGTTTTTTTTTGGAATTTGTACCGTATACACTTCATATACGTTTAGTAAAAAGCTGTTATTTTGACATTACAGGCTATTTATTTCTATAGAAAAAAACAATAGGTATGTATTAAAAATATTGTGATGATTCGTTTGTTTGTTTTTCACATCACCTGAAAACCAAAATCCATACGTCCTTAATAGGCATGCAGAAGCTCAAAAAAATTACCAATAAAAAACCTAAATCAGTAATTGGTATTGCAGTCCGGGACAAACATATTATAATTCAATCAAAAAAGAGACATATTTTTGTTATTTTAATACATTTTCAGTATTTAGGTTATTGGTTTGTCCCGCCTGCAACACCTTATAAAATTCAAGTTAAGTATATTCAAAATTCTATAGATTAGATAATTGTTTATTTTACGCTGTCGGGTTTTTGTTTCTTTTAATTAGTTGGTACCTAATAACTCTAGTTCTGAAATTCTATAGGTGACTTTTGTTGCTCTATACTTAGTTGCAGGCAACATACTGCTGTTTAGTCGTTAGCAAGAATCTTATATAAGATTCTTGGTCGTTAGTCACATCAAAAGAACACTTTTTTCCCATCTCAAAACTTTCGAATATTATTAAACCACCTACTTATATTTAAATAATATTTGGGAAACGTAATCGAGGCATATTATTTACATTTGTTTTATATCGTGACTCTTGTTACTTCTGTCTGAAACAAAAACCAAACTGCACACAGCACATTTGAAATTTAGTGAACACGTAATGGTAGGCGTCCGTATATTTTTATCCAAGTATTTTTGTAACAGAAAAATGCTAGCAAGTTTTACGAAATATTTTATTCATTATAATTAACTCTAATCTTAGAATGTTATGATTGATGGTTATAGGTATATTGAGCTCGTTATTTAGTTACTTTCCTAAGAGTATCAAGTGTAAAAACCAATTTTGAATAAATAATACAGACTGATACTGGTCATGTAGATTCACGAACATCATGGACGAAGGTTAAATCATCCTTGATGAACATCATCTAGGTGAAAATCCTAATAAATAAATATCATTGGAAGAAGGATAGAAAAAGACAATCATTTTATTTATAACGGCGCGGCTGATCCCACAGAGAGTGTTCTAGAGTTCCATAGAGCCCATTTTCCTTTAGAACTCTAGACTACTCGCTCGCTCAGTAGTGAACGAGAAACTCAGAACTTTGAACGCAGAACTCTCTGTGGGATCGGCGCCATAATGAGACCTACGACGCCTTGTTTAGAATCAGGAACAGACAAGACAAATGCCCCACTGTTGAGCACGGGCCTCCTTTCACAGAGGAGGATGAACTGGAATGGGCAGATAAGTAGATACTCCACCACACATGCCCACTTCGGATTGATAGCCAGGACCAGAATCAGAATCATTTATTCGTAAAACATAGGTAAACATAATTGGATCTTAAATAAATCAATTGTGCGCTGTTTCGCCTTTTGGCATACAAAAAATATAAAATTAAACAACCCAAAATTAAATCAACCTTCAAAGTCCCCAAAATAAACAAAACAATCACAAAAATGTATATAGAAAAATTAAAAGAGAAAACAAAATATGTCACTTAATTAAATAATAAATTCATCAATTTTATAATAACAATTCTCAATCAATAATTTTGACAATTCCTTTTTGAATTTAGCTAAAGGCATACATTTTATGACATCAGGTATTTTATTATATATTATTGGAGCAAAACCAAAAAAGCTCTTCTTCATTAAAGCTGTTTTACATTTTATATGACACAGTTGATTCATATATTGAGCACGAATTTGATTTTTCTTTACGTCAGAGACTTTTTTAAATAGATGTGGGTTTGTTTTTACAAACAATGCAGTTTCCATGATATATAATCCTGGCAGTGTTAATATTTTTAACGATTTGAAATAAGAAATACAGCTATCTATTGTTTTTAAACCAGACATTGACCAATGACTTTACGTGCCTTCCGAAGCACCGAAAACGCTCCAGTTGAAATACCACTAGCTAGGCGGTCACCCATCCGGATACATCCACACAAATATAGCACCTTTTATTAACTAAGTAACATTTGGCATATTATTCTTGGAAGCTATATCGTAATATTCAGAATTTTCCTGTTGATAATATGTATGTTAAATCATACTGTTTACCTACACGCCTGAATTATGTTCGAAGAAATAATTATCACTCATAGTACTAAATTACATACTTGAGACGAATTCACATGTGTTAGTTTGCATATAAGGTTTACTGATAAACAGTCGGTAGTATAACGGGCCGTTGAAACTCTACCTGCGACAACATAGGTGGGTTATATTTCCATAATGACTAACAATGCATGCATGATCCATTTAGTCTTTTTGTTGGGTTTTACCTAATAACTTTTTACAGGTTTTTATTTAGTATCATCTGTCCGGTGTCGCTATCGAATCTTGCAATTAAATTTGATCCACTTCCCAGTGTCCGATTGAGCTGTAATTTGGTGTACATTAGTATATTGGATGACAATGCAAGCATAGACAACAAAAACAGTCACAATAAAAAGCTTGTATTTATGTTAGTACTTATTTTGAATTAGAGTATTTATTTTTAATTTAAACAAACAAATATAAATGTAAAAAAAAACATTTATCATGTTGATAAATGTTTTTTTGCTTATAGAAATCAAAATATAATTTATACTCCAAGGGTATACAAAGGTATAAAACATAAATTTGAATGATACTAATAAGCTAAGTCCGTATCTAAATAAGAAAGCTGACTCTTCGATAAATATTGACCGTTATTTTTCCATTTTAACCGAATATAAAACCGCTTCCGAACAAATATTGTTTGTACAAGCTCTCTTTTAAGTTTTAAAAGCAATTACATAAAAATATGGAAAACACAGAGATAAAACAACACTTCAAATATGGATATTACTAAGCCACACAGATAACCATAATTAGCCCTAGGGCCTAGACTATTTAAAAGATAGCTCAGAAATATCTACTTTACTTCGTTCTTTTACGAATATAAACGATCACGCGAACTCTTCATTCCTTCTTAAGACAATTAAGATTCAGCTTTCACATAAAAAACCAAGTGTGTTCGAAATGTACTCATCAATCTCATGTTTAATTTGGATTGCCTCAATGGCGTTTGTGTCTAGTGACTATGAAAAGTACAGTGAAAAACATGATGTCTATTTCCCAGAAGACTCTAATCCATGGCGACCAATACTAGGCTCTTATGACAACCGTTCGAAGCCGCTTAAAGTTAAGGATCCGAAGTATGAAGACAGCAAATTTTATATTCAAAGCGGTACTTATGGGAAACCGTATGTTCCATATCCGTACATACCAGGCTTATACACTTTTCCATACTACGTGTATGGTGATATGGCCCCAGGATACCAATCATATTATGGACATCAACATCCATCAGTTACCAACGACTATTTTATAAAAAAATACTACAAGGAGAAACCTTATGTTCCATATTATAAGAGTTAAAACTTGTTTGTTTATATTGTGTTTCTTGTGTAGAGTTGTGATTGTACTTAATAAAATGAAAAAAAAATATGCACATCTGTATTTCAGATTTACATGCGTTTCAATCAGCCGATTGCGACTTTTCAAACACAATACATTTACTACGCTGAAAACACGTTTAACTTCACCAAATTCTCGCTGTAGTCATAGTCATCATACACTTTATCCTATTTTACACACACATTGAAACCAGAATTTGCAAGTGTCTATAGGCTACGGTAACCACTTACCATCAGGCGGGCCGTATGCTTGTTTGCCACATTAATGGTATAAAAAAAATATATATATGGGCAAACTCGATATAAAACCAAAGTTGTAGCGAATGAATTGATGGCTGGCTGCATCATCATATAATCTCGTTTTTTGGTGTTATTAATCAACTGTTGTGAAAAGTATATAGAGTTGTCGAAATCTAAGAGGCCCTTTTTGAGAAGAGGATGTCTCTTTTTGTCGCACTATGTTTGTCTCTTTTTGTCACATTGATGTATATGCGCTGTTATAACTTTGTGTGTATTTTTTATACTATTTGCGTCGAATGGCGCGCAAAAAAAATGTTTTTCTTTCTTCTTTCTTCTTTCTATTGTCTCAATCAATGCCCCGCAATCAGTCTAGCCAGCCAGTTCCTCCCAAGCCCCCAATAAACCCAATAGTTCCCTTCTTCTTTGCAATGATCCTAGTACTTAGCGGGTGATGTCTTTACCCTCTACGTAGGTATTTGAGCTAAGTATATCTCCACCCTCGCCTTCCAAAAGGACCAGTGCTCGAATCATGAAATCCAACAGGAATAATTGGACTGTTTTACAAAAAAAATTAACCGACTTCAAAGTACACTAAAAAGTAATCAAACCCTACCCTAGTGTACCCTTTCAAATAAAAAAAGAATTTTCCAAATCGGTTAATAAATGACGGAGTTATGAGGTAACAAACATAAAAAAAATACAACCGAATAACAAATAGAGGTAACAAACATAAAAAAATAATTGGACTGTTTTACAAAAACCTTAAACCGACTTCAAAGTACACTAAGAAGTAATCAAATCCTGATCTAATGACAATGGGACCAAACGGGAAGCGTACCCTTTCAAACAACAAAAGAATTTTTCAAATCGGTTAATAAATGACGGAGTTATGAGGTAACAAATATAAAAAAAAAAAAAAAAAAAAAAACATACATTCCAATTGAGAACCTCCTCCTTTTTTTGAAGTCGGTAAAAAATACAAATAATTATTATTTATTGACAAGTTTTCACAAACGATAAGTTCTCGGAGACTATACAGGTCGTTGTTTTGGTCAGCGACGAGCGACTCAGGGTCGATAATACAAATGATACTGGTGCTAAAAATATATAAAAAAATACTTAATTTTTTTTTATTATAAAAATAAAAATTTTGAAAATCATCTAATAAGCTAAAGTGTAGACATAATACTCAACGGGAGTGCGAGGGAGTAAAGGGGTGGGCCGATGGCGGCTTGGGCCTAGCTCTAGTCTGTGCACGTGCCGAGTAACCATACTTTGCGGTAATTTAATTTCAAATTGAATAAGGTATTTCTCAACGCATTTACAATATTTAATGGAATTAAGTCCATTTTTGGGGAATATATTTTTTGTACTACCGCTCCTGGGTCGCTTGTCGCCGACCAAAACAACACCTGTATAAACATTTTGCCCCACTCGCGAATGGCCCACGAGCCATAACGCCTATTCTACCTATTTTATTTTCAAATTTTGCATTAGTCATTACTCTTGTAATCTTCACGTATAAAAATACAATAGGTAACTACAACCTGCATAATTACAAAATGTTACTAATTGCACAGTTTATGCGAGTATGTAGATACGTCTTTGTTTAAACAAACCGGATTTAATTTTTTTTGCAAAATAAAAGGTAAAGTTTTAGCAATTAACTATATAGGTACTCTGCGTGCTTCAAAATATCCAAACTACAGAATATAATACACCGGCCAAGTGCAGGTCGGACCTACGCACGAAGAGTTCTGGGGGCCAAGTCTGCTAAAATGTCATTCCGACACGATTCTATTGCAATTCAATTATCATTGAGCCGATGTGCGCAGTCTAATATGTCTAATGGTCGCATAATGGTCTCATAATGGTCTCTTATTAGGGCTCCTGTACACGATGCCGCCGCCGCGCCGCCCGACGCGCTTCTATGCTATGTATACGCGACGCCGCCGCACCGCCGCCGCACCGCCGCCGCACCGCCGCCGTGCGGCTACCGCGCCGCTACCGCAACGTTTTCCGCCGTTATTTAATTGAGTTATTCCATTGCCAGCCGCCAACGAACGTGCAACACGTGTGATCTTCGTAGCTAGTAATGTATTACTGACAACTGTATAGAATGCTATTATGAAGTGGCGGCGGTGCGGTGGCGGCGCGGCGGCGATACGGTGGCGTCGCGTATACATAGCATAGAAGCGCGTCGGGGCGGCGCGGTGGCGGTGCGGCGGCGGCATCGTGTACAGGAGCGCTTAGTATTGTGATGGATAGTAATAGAGTTGCCATAAAAAAAACAACTCATTTCCGTCAATATTTATTCAAATAGTTTGAACTCATAATTAAATAAATAAATAATTTTTTTTTTTTTTTTTTTTATACGACTAAGTCGGTAAACAAGCATACGGCCCGCCTAATGGTAAGCGGTTACCGTAGCCATATGGACGCTTGCAACACACGAAGCATCGCTCACGTGTTACCGACCTTTCCCCCCTCCCCTATGAGCTCTCCTGGGACATTCCTCACACACGGTCATCTGATCCCAAACTAAGCAGAGCTTGTACTATGGAAACCAGATAACTGATATAATTACATATACTACTTTTTGTTTGTAAATACATACTTATTATACATAATTACACCCAGACTCAGGACATACAGACATGTTCATGCACACAAATGCATGTCCTGTGTGGGAATCGAACCCACGACCTGCGGCGCGTAAGGTGAACCTTATCTAAGCCCAGTTCATGAATTAAAAAGATACGATGCAGAACACGCTATGGACATAAAAATCGATGTTAAAAAATTCCAAGACATTTTAAAAAATAAAAGAAGCAGACACATATTCGTAGAGTACAGTATATAAGTTGCAAAAAGTGTAATAAAAAGAAATAAATAAACGCAAGGAACATATGTTACATATAAGTATATCTTAAGATATATTATGATAGCATAAAATGTATTAGTAATAAGAGAAGAGTGTTAGTAAATTTGTAATAAATATAAATAGATATAATATGGTGATGGATAGAAATAAGACATTGTAATGGAAATAAGAAGATTGTGTGCAAACGCAAGAGTATTATATAAGTAAGAAGATAAGTAGGTACCTAGCAAGTAAAAAGTAATAGCACAAGATGTAAAAACTAGTAGCAACAAATGTAAATAAAATGTAGTAATAATAAGAGTGATAGAAATGTATAGAATAGTAACCCCGAAACTGCTAGTATTTCACAAATAAAGATTGAAAATGTCCCTAATAACGTTAGGGGATAAGTTAGCGATTTAATAAAACAAAAAAAAAAAGGTGAACCTTGAAAGGGGTGAAATAGGGTTTGAAAGTTTGTATAAGAAATCCATAATTCCTCAAGTTAGGGATCTGAACATTCATTATTTAGGCTTTTGGTAACACATAAAGATTATTTTAAGAATTCTTTAGCTCACTATTATTTACAGTCCTTACAAAAATAAATATGCTATTACCAAGGTAATTTTATGTTGATAATATTTTACATCATATAATTTGGATGCATAGTTTTTAAGATACTTCTTTAAAAAATAAAAAAAAGAACAAGGCCCTTAAAGAACTCATTGTAGTAGAAACTTACAAATTATGAATTTATATTCATACCTTCATCGCGGCAGATATGCCATCACTTCGGCGAGATCGGACCATATGCGGCTCCAGTTCTCTAATGAGATCCGTGACAGTCTCCTTCCCAAGGCGAAAGGTTTTAATAAATTTCATCTCGGGCATATTCGAAAATGGATCTATGTAAAGCCTCATAAGCACACGAGCTCGACGGCGCCTTCGGTGTTCCGCAAGAGATTGTCGGCGAGCTTCAATTTGGCCGGCCATCTCCAAAACTTAGAACTCATTTTGTTTTAATGTTCAACTCCTACTAAACTATACTCGCCCGTCTCATAGGTAATGATAAGAATATGTTCAAGTGATCTGTCAAAAGATTATTGGATGGCGGATCTATCGTGCAATTATGAGACCACTGATATTTACGGAAATAGCAGATTACCAAACTTTTACCGAAAAATCAGTAGAAAAAAAATATGTATAAAACCTGTCAAAACTGACAAAGATTGAAGTTTCAGTGGAAAATCATCGGAAGGCAATTGTGGGACCATTATGCCGTCATTATGCCGCCCTTTGACTAATGATATATCCAGACGGAGCTACGAAGCTGTTTACGCGTCGATAAAATAAGCCCCTAACTGTTAGGGGCTTAATCATTTTCCCGTCTTCAGTGTCAGTCGAGACGTCACTGGGACACAACCAAATTCACCAAAATTGTATTGTTTCAAAATGTCGTTTTGTGTGATAAAAGTGTATAAAAACTACATGGGTCGATCTAGACCAACGAAAAAACTCACCTATCATCGGTAAGTAACAATATTTCCTATTAGTTTCTGCAATATAAGCCATTGAAATGTTTCGGAAATAAATATTTTGAGTAAGCGCCATTTTTTATGTGTTGCCTGTGCTGCCAGTTTATGAACTCAAAACTCCCATGGTAATATCAGTCAATAGTTAAATACGAGTATGTAGATACTGATATAAATCAAAAGCGACGGTGGACAAGTCGAATTTTTGAGTGGAAAGTCGAATGTTTTTTTTTAAATACTAATGACGATTATGTCATGTAAGATAAGTAGTCGCTTCAGTAATGAAAAAATCAAAATGGGTATTAATTTAAGATTTTCCTCGAGCTAATTACGAATATCATTTTGAATTTCAAGATGGCGGACCTATTTTTTTTAAGTTGACGTGTTTGTCGTTTTCGGTTTTTCCATCATAGTCAGTGATGTATATAACCATGGATGCGGTCACCGGAACATTTTGTAAAATACTTCTTCATACAAGTAAACTGTACAGCCATCTGTTTAAAATCATTTGAACTACGTAGTGCCGCGTTGCATAGGCGTACGATGTAAACTTGTATATGTGCGTACCATGCACATTTTGTTTATTACATTTTTATTTAAGTCGGATATTACTAAATTAAAAAAATAAGGTTATTCGACACGCGTGTATGTAATATTATTGGAATTGCAAAATATTCACAATTTAAAATAGTGTCCGCCATATTGAACTATTTAGTTATTGGTCCGATTGCTCTCAAAATTGATATTTGGGAGACTCTTGGACCATATAACATGAATCTTTGCTCAAAATTGAAAAAAAGTGGCCGCCATTTTGAACTATTTAGTTATTGGTCCGATTGCTCTCAAAATTGATATTTGAGAGGCCTTTGGAACATAAACCATGAATCTTATCTCGAAATTCAAAAAAGTGGCCGCCATGTTGAACTATTTAGTTATTGGTCCGATTGCTCTCAAAATTGATATTTGGAAGACTCTTGGACCAAATAACATGAATCTTTGCTCAAAATTCAAAAAAGTGGCCGCCATATTGAACTATTTTGTTATTGGTCCGATTGCTCTCAAAATTGAGATTTGAGAGACCCTTGGACCATATAACATAAATTTTTACTCAAAATTGAAAAAAATGGTCGCCATATTGAACTATTTAGTTACTGATCCGATTGCTCTCAAAATTGATATTTGAGAGACCCTTGGACCATATAACGAGAACCTATGCTAAAAATTAAAAAATGTGGCCGCCATTTTGTCCAAGGGTCTCATAAATATAAATTTTGAGAGCAATCGGACCAGTAACTAAATAGTTCAATATGGCGGCAATTTTTTTTCAATTTTGAGTAAAAATTTATGTTATATGGTCCAAGGGCCTCTCAAATATCAATTTTGAGAGCAATCGGACCAATAACTAAATAGTTCAATATGGCGGATACTATTTTAAATTGCGAATATGTTGCAATTCCAATAATATTACATACACGCGTGTCGAATAACCTTTTTTTAATTTTGTAATAACTGACTTAAATAATAAGACTTTTTTTACAGAATACCAATTGATCCAATTTTAAGAAGCCAATGGATAGATATCATTCGGAGAAGCCGTAGTGAAGATCTCTGGACCTAGCCAAAAAAAATGTTTGACTTGATTTAACTCGATTTGCTTGTTTTGACTCAATTTCACTTGATTTCACTCGGTTTGACTGGATTTGCTTGGTTTGACTTGGTTTGACTCGGATTAACTCGATTTGACTCGGGTTGACTCAATTTGACTGGATTTGACTCGATTTGACTTATTGACTCGATTTCACTCGGTTTGACTCGATTTGACTCGATTTGTCTGGATTTGACTAGATTTGCTTGATTTGACTTGGTTTGACTCGATTTGACTCGGTTTGACCCTGTTTGACTCGATTGGACTCGGTTTGACTCGATTTGACTTGATTTGACTCGATTTGACTCGATGTGACTTGATTTGACTTAATGGCGATGATAGCTCAGTGGTAGTGACGTCGGATACCGAGATGAAGGTCCCGGGTTCGAATCCTACAATGAGCTTGAGCTTTCGGTGAAGGAAAACATCGTGAGGAAACCATAGCACGGTGGTAGGGTACTTTGTAGTACCCGCCTGGCTGGCTACCACCCTCAAGTTGAAAATCTGTCGCCAAGCACCTTTCGGTGTGTTCCGATAGCTGCACTTGAGAGCCAGTTCCTTCTAGGCTTTGTGTGCTTACCACCTTCGGCCGCATCATCACTTACCATGGTGAGATTGCAGTCAAACACAAGCCTATAAACAGTAAAAAAAAAAAAAAAAAAAAATTGACTTGATTTGCTTGATTTGACTTGATTTGAAACGTCAACGCAAATAATTACTGTTCGTTGACATCAAAGTAAAAATAATAAGTATTAATTTATATCGGCGCCATTAATCTTATTCTTATTATCATGTATTATCCCGATTCCACTTTTATTTTCGGAGTTTAAAAAGATATCGACACCGTAATATATTTTTCCCCATTTTCTTGGTTTTTTTTCAAGAACTGGTAACTGGTATAAACGTCACTATGACAAGCAGAATGACGTAACGCGAGGATAAGATGTAGCAAAGTTGGCCACTTTTTAAAAGTCATGTAGTATGGGGATACTCTTTCTAGACATATATATTTTCTAAGATGCCGCCATTCTGACGCGATTTTGTTAGCAGACTACCAAAACTGTAAAATGTCACAATTTTGACACCACTGAAAGTTCATTGGAACACAATTGTAATAGCAGGCTTGGGCCCCAGGGGCCCAAGTCTGCTATTATGTTCTGTACTGTACAACAATAATAACGAGTGACCGTAACTCATCTTTAACTTTAATAAATAAATTCCAGCTTTCTCCATATTTCTCTTTGTGTCGTTGTCTTTTCACGTAAAAATAATATATAGGTAGATACCAACCAAAATATATTGGTCTTCTAGAACCAAAATGTACCATTCTCCTGAAGACGACATTTACATTACAAATAATAATTATACATCCACATTTTGATAAACCAATTGTATTCGTATCCTCAAATATTATGAGGAGGAATGATTTCATTTCCCAAGCTGTAGGTATACCCACTACGTCACTTAGATAGATATCAAGTTTGACCAAATCATATTTGATAATTGTTGACACTTATTATGTTACCACAGGCAAACGTTACTCAATCTTTGTTTTTACCAAAAATATGATATTTTAATGTATGGCAATTAGACAAAGTTTAATAAATGTATGAGAAATTTAATATTATTTCTTGAACATGGCAGCACTTCCAAGATTTTGATTTTTATAAGCGAAAGTGGCACTATGGATGGATGGCATGATGCAGTAATACACGATGTGTTCATTATTTCTATATATTTCATCTTTACAGACATATACATTTTATGTTAGTAAAAAAAGGCTTATGAACTATGTTAGTGATGGGAAGAGGTACATACATAATAAAAACTAAGTCACCCCCACAACATGAGCGCTGACCCAGTGAAGAAGTGTTATTTTTTTGCAAAATCAACTAGTTCTTTTCCCGGCTAGGATAATTCATATTTGACAATCCAAAACTGTTTTAGTTGTCATCAAAATCGGCCTCGGAACTCTGAATAAATAAAAGGTAGGTTCTATTATTTTTTGAAGGTACGTCTTAGGCCCGGTTTCAATAATTTACCGACCGGTATCGGTTAAGATATATTAAAATTAAGATTCTTATATCTTTACTAATAATGAAGCAAATACCAGCAAATGGGAGGGTCTGCTATGCAAAGCTTTGCATAGCAGACCCTCCCATATGGAAGTAGCTATCACAGGTAAAATTAGCTCATGAAATGATCTATATGCCCAGTTTGGCAATAAAAAACCTACCATTGGTAAGCAAAACGATTCGTTTTTGTTTATTTAAACCGGGCCTTAAACGTCCTACCATAAACTAGAAATTCCATAATTAAAATAGAGTTTGCGAAGGCCATATATAACAGTCTAGTGTAGTTTACACTTCAGAATTTAGCTAATATTACTCCTTTGAGCATTTATGCAATTCTCTATATGTATTTTAGAATTAGGCTATCCAAGTCCATCCCTCACTGCATATTCAACCTGTAATTCATCACGTATAATATAATATATTACAATTATCAATATAGATTGAGATGATATAGTTAATCGCAACGCAAAGCCAATAGAAAAATAAAGACAAAAAATTTAGAAATTATATTAATACATAATGTAATGCTTGAGTATAAATTAGTAATGATTAGTGTATATTATTAGTATTTGCTCAATAATGTAATATGTCCAAGTTTTATAGAGGCCTTTGTAAAAACAATAGTAAAACAGATCTAGAGAATCCTAGCTGTGCATAATCTTTTATTTTATTGTCATTAATAACCTAAGTAGAGTAAAAATTTTTGCATAATTTGAGTTAATTTACTTTTTCTATATACAGGGCGAATTTTTATTTCTAGTCAGTGTGGGCAACTTCTGAACTACAGGTCTTAGAGAAAAACGCTGAAGGGAACCCCGAGCTAAATTTTGAAGAAAATAAAAATGCCATAAAAAAAAATGTTTTTAATTTTTTTCAATTTTTTTTTTCTTTTTCTGCTTCTACTTCATAATACGAACAAAATTATGTATGACAATCTTGGTCTGAAGTTGCATTCATCCTGTATATATATATTTATAAATATTGTCAATATACCAATTTTGGCGGTTCATACATTTGTCAGTAGTTGAGAATCACTTACATTTGAACAATCAATTAGTAAGATTCCTAGAAAAAATACATGCAGAATAAATTACAGGTAAACTGATATCTGGGTATATAAACTCAGGGAAACATTAGTTCAACATCAGTTACTCTACACAACGAACTGAGACAATCAAAATGGCTTCGGCAAAGGTAATTACACTAATTAAATACAAAATTTACATAAAAATATTCCCCGGTATTATAATTTGTTTACATCATGGGACCGGTTGAGTTTTGGCATAAAACCTTTTTAATTTAATTATCCAAGGTGTGTAATCATCATTATCAAATGTTATGTTCGACTTTGCCATGACTTCGAATGTAATTTACAAAATTTATGGATGTAATAAAACCCAACATATAATTATGTAGGGACCTTTTCTTCAAAACTTGTATCCGGAATAAATATTTTAGGTAATTGATCATACATAAGGCATCGTGCTAACAAATAAGGTTTAAAATAGCGACGCATTTCATGTAAGTTGAATTGAATGACCATCAGAATAGAAGAAATATTGCAGTTTTAATTAAATTAAAAAATAAATGCATGGCTTAGTGGAATATCTTTAGGTAATTCTTTAGTTGATTATATTTCCTTTATTATCCTTACATAAAATAATGATGATGAAAATAATGATAGTTACGCTCTAAATTTTGAGAAATATACGACGAAAAAAAATTATGAGCTCTATTTTACAATTTTTTTTATCATGATACTATTTTATTTATATGAAATATTTTTGAATAAGTATTTTCTTTGAACATTTGACAATACAATACCATAATTTTTTTCTGGCTTGTAATATGTACCATTACACCCAACTGTGCGACAAAAAACTAAGCGTTTTACGGTGTCCAGCTTTGGATAGCGCCTTAACAGGTTATCCCTTCTTACAAAATTAAAAAAAAATTATATCTCTTTTTTCAGACATTATTTATTTTCGCCATCATAGCAGTTCTATTCGCCATGACGATAGCTCAAGGCGGTGGCGGTGGTGGCTATGGTGGTCGGGGCGGATATGGCGGTAACCAGGGCGGATATGGCGGTAACCAGGGTGGATATGGCGGTAACCAGGGCGGATATGGCGGTAACCAGGGCGGATATGGTGGTAACCAGGGCGGATATGGCGGTAGTAGCCGGGGCGGTGCTAGCGGTTTTGGCGGTGGAGGCCAAGGAGGCTACGGCGGTAGCCAAGGAGGCTACAGCGGTGGCCGAGGAGGCTTCGGACGCTAATTGAAAACGACTTGTTCAGTGCACGATTTGTTAAAATGATATTCGGCATTTGTGTTTATAGTAATAACCGGCAGTTAAGTGCCTGATTAAAAAGCGATACAGTTACAATTAATGGTTTTTAATATACCTATTTCCATGCTTCAACATAAGCTGGCGGGTTATTAACGGCTATGCTACCTGACCAAATCTTACGGGTCTTTGGTAATATAACTACTAGCTAGACGACTTCCGCACACTCCATGGTTTCTGCCAAACGACATGACGAAATACCATTAGAGTTTGGTCTTTCGTTGAAGGAATGCACATCATTATGTCTTCATAATGATACTTTTAAACCCAGCTAAGCAATGGGTTAAATTAGCGAATGAGTTTATGATAATCAGGACGCAAGTGCGGACCTTAGAGGATTAGACTCAATACTTCAAAGAAGTAGCAGACTGCAGCACAAGTTCCGAGGGGGCTAAGAGGTTCAAGCAATCTAAAATGTGTGCATTATGCTTATTAAACTCATGAAAATACACAAAAAATACACAATTTTTCCAAATAATGGTTTAGTGTGCAGTCTAAATGCTACCAAAATCGGTACCTTATATGGGCGGACGTGTAACCGCATTATAAGGTGAAGTACATCGTTAATGCACTTTAAGGCCCCAATCCCACAGAGAGAGTTCTGCATTCCGTGTTGACTATTGTGCACACAGCCCGCAGTCTAGAGTTCTAGAATTCTGCAATATTCGCTACTGATCGCACATCATACACTTTTTTTACTTTTAAAGGCCACACATAGCTTACAGTCAACGCGGAATACAGAACTCAGAACGCAGAACTCTAGAACTCTTCTCTGTGGGATCGGCGCCTAAGATGACCATGCCATAACACTGCATTTTTGACCCCTCCTAATAATATGACAGAATAATACCCAGTTACGTATTTTTTATGATATACTAGCTGTCCCCCGTGGTTTCACCCGCGGTCCCGGGATAAAAAAGTAGCCTATAATCCTCGGGGATAATGTAGCATTCAATTAGTGAAATATTTTTTCGAACCCAATTGAGTAATTTCTGAGATTAACCTATTTAAATAAAAAAAAACTCTTCCGCTTTATTATATTAGTATAAATAAGTATATATGGATAGTATATAGATTAGTATAGACAGATTTCGCTAATAATATATAAGTCAATGAGATAGATAGATTAAATCGGTGAACTGTTTTTTTTTTGTTGAGATTGAAAAATTAAGTACGGTAACACATGTGACAAGTTTAACAAAAAAAATGGGTCAGAAGAAAAATAATGTTAGGAAATTAAATTAAAAACTATATTATCTCACCCCTTGTGACCTTAAGAAGTCATCAAACGACAATGACCGGTTTCGGTTAACTTGCCATATTGCCCTTTAGACAAATAGGACATTTTAAGGACAATTTTCTTATGTAATAAACATTAATGGATAGGTAGTTATCTAAATAATCTATTGGTAGATTATTAACGCTTAACGTAACAGGTTCCTGTTTGAATCGATAAATTTGTTAAAAGCGAATCTCAAACTGTGAATCTTTGTAAATTGTATTAATTGTGATATTTTTATTAACGTCACTATTTTTTTATATTATTTTTATCAGTTGAGACAAACAAGAGAGTTGAAAAGTCACGTAGACAGAGTTCATCGAAGATGTGTTGATAAATTCTCTGTCTACGTGATAAATCGACCATGATGTTTCACAATTATTACATAAAATATAAATAATAATTACTAATACAGGCAGGCAAATATTACGGTGACATTTACCGCATCCACCTGAAGGGATAGTAATATTAAAATGAACTAGCAGTGCTATATCAAAGTAAATTAATAGGTATTTAATTTATAAATTAACATAGTATGACTAACGTAGCGTAAAGTTTGGGATCCACAGTCCTTTAATATAATTTCGGAAAAACTGGATATAGTGTGTATATGGTTTATGTAAATCTACAACTATCTGTTAGATACTATTTAAGGAAACTAATATATTTGCTTGGATCAGTCTGTTAAACGAATCTGTGAAAACACTAACAAAATGGCAGTATCAAAAGTAAGTTTTTATAGCAACTTTAGACTATTCTATAAAACGTATCGTAACATACTATTATGTTACGATACTAGTGACTTAAGTAGTCTATTATAACTTCATCGTGAAATAATCGACAGTATCGCATACTATATTATAGCACGTGTGACATAAGCCCGCAATTAGGTCACGCTTCTTTCACCATGTAATAATGGACTATATAAAACATATTTAACCAAGCTTTTTCAAACTCTCAAGTGACAACGTAATATTATACTTTATCTATCTTATTTGAAGCGCTCGTGGTGTAGCATGATAATCCGTTCTCAATCGATCGGCAAGTTAAGCTACCACCGTCGTGGTCGGTACCTGGACGGGTGACCGCCTAGTGGTATTTAAAATCGAGCGTTTCCGTGTTTCGGAAGGCACGTAAAGCCGTTGGTCCCGGTTATCACTTAATTGTGATAGTCGTTAAGCTAGTTGGATGCCGGCTTGAAAACTCCAACAGTAGGTTGACCACTAGCCTACCTCCACCGATCCGCAGTGGGCATGCGTGGTAGAGTATCTGCCAATTATCTTTCACCCTGATTTGTGAAAGGAGGCCTGTGCTCAGCAGTGGGACATTATAGGCTGATAATGATGATGATGATCTTATTAGATCCATACCTACACACATATTTTCAGTAAACACTTCTCATTCTTACTTATACATTTGGTATTACAGGTAATGCTTCTAACAATCATGGCAGTGATACTGTCAACAGTTTCTGCACAATTGGGCTACCAAGGATATGGTGGCTACGACCAAGGAGCATATTTCGGTCAACAGCAAACTTATGGAAATAACTATCCTGGATATGGAGGATTAGATTATGGTCACGGACACGGTTATGGTGGTCACCACGGGCACCATGGTCAACATGGTCATGGCCAGTATTACGGAAATATTAACCAAGGCTATGGAGGGCTTCAAGGATATGGGGGACTTCAAGAATATGGGGGCTACAATTAATTTTTTTTAAGTTGGTAGAGTCAATAGTGTAAAGACTGTTTGAAACTTTGTGATGTGAACTCATCGATGTACAAATTACCATGAGAACTATTTCTATAGAAGTAGTTAGGTTAGTTTTATTCTGTCAATTTGTATTTTATAAATACACACTATGATAATTAAAATGAATCGCTTTTATTTATATTATTATGCAAATTTATGCAATATGTAAGTTGTTCAACTTTACATTAGGTATATGAAAAGTAAATGTCTGAAATTTTCATTACAAAGAAATAGTTTCCGCCCGCAGTCACCCGTGTACCCGGGTACTAATGTATATCCAGACATGCATTAGTTCCCTGGTACACGGGTGACTAGCCCCAGGACTGCTTGAAAAAAAGGCTTATTCCCGTTTGTCTACGTTCCCGTTTGTCAACGGTACATATAGTTACCTATAGCGGTGTATTGCGTGCACCAAGTACAGTCAGTATGTTAAGTCTAATTTCAAAGGAATGTAAATATTGGTTTGAAATTAAATAAGTACATATTTAAGATTTAGATAGTGTAGTTTTTATGTATTGTATAAAAATATAATATATTATGACTAGTAATTAATTAACCTATGCAAAGCAAAATCAACAACATACGTTACTATAATATACAATGGGTAAACGTTGTTTATTCATTCGTAATGTTTTTATCTAATTGTGACTATACAAAAATAAAAAAGTAAAAACACAATAAAGTCGAAAATTAAAAATTACAACTTAACAAAGTAAAATCAACAAGTGCAATTAAATAATTTGGTACACTAAATATAACGTAGGTATACAGGGTGTTATTTTGGTCGGTGACAAGCGACCCAGGAGCGGTAGTACAAAATATATATTCCCCAAAAATGGACTTAATTCCATTAAATACTGTAAATATGTTGAGAAATACCTTATTCAATTTGAAATAAAATTACTGCAAAGTATGGTTACTAGGCACGTGCACAGACTAGAGCTAGGCGCAAGCCGCCATCGCCCCACCCCTTTACTCCCTCGTACTCCCGTTGAGTATTATGTCTTCACTTTAGCTTATTACATGATTTTCAAAAAAAATATTTTTTTTATTTTTATTATTAAAAAAAAATAAAGTTTTTTTTTAGCACCAGTATCATTTGTATTATCGACCCTGAGTCGCTCGTCGCAGACCAAAACAACGACCTGTATAATTCAACTACACAACAAAAAGCAATGGAATAATAGGTAAATAAAATATAAAATAGAAGTTATTTTAACGAAACATTGCAAAATCAACAAATATAATACAACAATTAAACTACTAAAATTAAAAATAAACGTATCACAAAAAAATACTGAATAATAGAAATTAAAAAAACTCAATTAAATAGCCGGCAAAGAGAAGATACTCGCTTCAAAAAAACTTTATGTCATATAGACCATGTTCATATTTGTATATTTTACCTGTGTTTAAAAAATATATCGTCAACTAGATAGGTTACATGTATTCTATGTAGTTCTTATTCATTAATATGGTAGTTTTAAAATATACAAACTAAAAATAATATTAAATAAATTCGGCACACAACTTTTTACTCTAACCGTACTTTAACGTGTGTGAAGGTAGGTAATATATACAAACATAACCAATGTATATGTACCGTTGACAAACGGGAACGTAGACAAACGGGAATAAGCCGAAAAAAAACCCTGTGTTGGAGACAAATATAACGATTCTATTTTTGTGACAAACATCCACCATCATCAATTCATCAAAATAAACTATACTTAATATAAATGACCACCCAAACACATAATAAATAATAGTTATAGGTAGCTGTAGTATGTTCCTCAATAAAATAATAGTACATTATGATACGTGTGTGCAAAGTTGGATATTAAGAGGAAAGGATGGCTGCAAGAAATTTGAAAAATAGGTATTTAACAAATCTATTGCTGTCGCACTGTTGCTGGGATATAAATGTATGAGGGACGATAGAGACAACTGCAGCTTGGATTGGTTATATCTATATATTTGTATGCTGGACGTCGACGACGACGACGTGATAAGGGCTGTAAAAATGGTCAGTTTTTGTGATTTTAGATGGCTCCTAATTCTTATAATAATTAATTTATGGAGAAAAACACAACCGAGGGATATACAGTGGTAGCTACAGATTGCATGGTAAAATAATCATTGCTGTAGTGTCATTATCCAGAGAGGAAACTGAGGATTACGTTTGTATGGAACAAACGCCACCAGCGTTTTCTCTTAACACTCCAGCGCATGAGACGCAGGCGAACGCGAAAAGGGAGCCGAAAGTGTAATAATCAATGCACACGCGTGTCATACGACGTTTTTCAACACACTTGCGAGGAAAAAAACAGACTTGTATTTTACAATAAATGTCACATTACGAGCAAGTGTGTTGAAAAATATATTTATATAAGTATAAAAAGTAGTAGATGTCCTTCTCCATAACATAGGTTCATTAGACATGAAAGCGTATAACAAACAAACAGAGTTACTTTCGCATATAAATGCGAAAATAAAATATTAGTATGCAAAAACGTTATTGCTGATTGATTATCAGAATAAATTATTATGAACAAAAGTGATCTATACATCTTCTTATTATTGACATTAGACGATTCTTGTCAATGTCTAACACAAAGTGCTTAGTAAGAAAAGACGTTTGATATGTTAATTTTGCGGGAATACCATTTTCATCAAAACCATTTAAAGAAAAAATATTTACGTCTGTTTTATATTGGTCAAGTCTATACTTTTTAATAAGCTAATCTAATCAATTTTATGGCTAAATATAAAGGCACGAATATGACTATAAGCAAGAATATACCTACATATATACTAGGGCTGTTGCCTACTTTACTTGTTGACTAAACCCCTAAAAACAATCTCTTTCATTCATCTTTCTACAAGGTGGCCACCATATCTTCTTGGATGCGAATGGCAAGATATTGGAAAGAACGGTTGCCCTTTAGATGTCTATACAGGTTGTTGTTTTGGTCAGCGACGAGCGACTCAGGGTCGATAATACAAAGGATACTGTTGCTAAAAAAATATTTAAAAAAAAATGGAAAATCATGTAATAAGCTAAAGTGTAGATGTAATACTCAACGGGAGTGCGAGGGATTAAAGGGATGGGGCGACGGCGGCTTGCACCTAGCTCTAGTCTGCACACGAGCCTAGTAATCACACGTTGCGGTAATTTTAGTTCAAATTGATTGAGGTATTTCTCACTGTATTTACAGTATTTAATAGAATTAAGGCCATTTTTGGAAAATTTATTTTTTGTCGCTTGTCGCCGACCAAAAAAACACCCTGTATAATTAACATGAAGTCATGAACTACGAAAGGTGATTATGGAAAAAGACGTAGTTACTGTCTATTTGTACGGTTTACAAGATCAGAATCTGTATCTACTAACTAAAGGCAATAAACTGTGAAATGCCAGCGATGCTAACTCCTGGGCCAGTAGACAAGATGGTTGTCGACAATCATTAGGAGGGCTGTTGTACGCCGCGGCGGAGGTTGTAAGTTCGAATATTATGAGACTGAGTTGGCCACAATATCAATAAATACGATGATATTGAGGTCAACCGCAAACCTAACAACCAATTACTTTAAAAAGAGTTGAATTCCAGTATACGCAGCACCACCAAATACATGCTATTTGTATGAAATTGATCTTTTTATGAAATCTTATCCAACCTCACGAAACTATCCGCACTGTACAGTAGTACCCAACTGATATGGCGCGTCGTGAATCTTCGTTCGCACAGAAAAGAAAGTATAGCCCCGAAGATTAACGAAAGAATGCTTAAAACTTACAATCAACCTTATATCACTACTATAAGGTTCATAATACACTGCAGCTGTTAGTTCCGTCTCACTCGCAAGTCACGCCCCTCCGCCCGGCGCGCGTTAACATGGCGGTAGCTGCCGACCAATAGCGTTTCCCGCGCTTTGAAAATGTATCTTCTGCGCAGGTACATCGGTAAGCCATATTAGTTGGGTAATACTGTACCAGTACATGCCGCATTACCTATTAAATTCTAAAATGTGAAAAGTAACTGAGTTCTGAGGGATGTATTCTGATGGCGTCATTAGTCATCGGCTCTTGATTATGAAAAATACGGATATTCAAATCACGGATAAAATAATAATAATAAATAAGGTTCGATAGGTACTTTGTCGATACCAAGTATGTTAAACAATGAATTCGTAGAGAGATGCTAAATCTAGCAAGTTCCTGTTTGCTGTGGTAATTATTTGTCGGCAGTCGTAAAATAGTTAAATTAGGTATGTTGTGTGCAATCTTTTAATAAATCAGAAACCTATAATTTGTGTTTACTCCGTAAGATTCACTGTGGGGAAACATTTTACTGAGGAAAATACTCGAGCATACTTGCTAGGCTAAGCAATAACTGAAGAAAAGCAAATATTTGGTATATAAATCTATTGAATATAGGTATTATATGATGTGCAAAGTTTGAGACTCATAGATCACATAACATTTTCGCGGAAACTGGACGGTGTGCATACCTATAATGTAAATTCCCAAATCAATCTACGACTATTTAAAGACATGATGTGATATAGCATGGATCAGTCGAATTAACGAATCTGAGGACAAAACAACAATGGCAGTATCAAAGGTACGTTATATTAATAGAGAAAAGAGAAGTCTAGCAGATTTTTTTTACGTTTTTATACACTCTATACACGTTCTTAAATGTAAAGCTTCGTTCGATTGAATGATCTCATTTCGAATCCCGAATTTAAGTAGAAGTTGAATCAATTTAGGTCCAACATGCTTACGTCGGATAGCACTTATACACGGTATAAATATTTCTGTGACTCAATTTGTATTGAATATCTGTCAAACTGTCATATTTATAATATGGATAAAAAGGGATAAAAGTTACTCGTCGTTGGTAAAATTGGGTCATAGGAATATAAAAAGATATACTTTATTTCTAATTTCTTTAATAAAATTGCAGGTTACGTTTCTGACAGTCATGATAGTTGTACTATCTACAGTATCTGCACAATTCGGTGGTGGCTATGGACAACACGGTGGCTATGGACAACAAGGTGGCTATGGACAACAAGGTGGCTATGGACAACAAGGTGGCTATGGACAACAAGGTGGCTATGGACAGAATGATGGATTTGGTTTCGGTCAAGGAGGATTTGGTCAACTTGGAAATGGACAAAGCGGTTTCGGTAATGGAGGACAAGGATTGAGAGGATTTGGTCAAGGTGGATATGGCCAAGATGGATACGCCCAAGGAGGATTTGGTCAAGGAGGATTTGGACAAGGAGGAGGAAACGGAGGCTATGGACTTGATTTTTAAGAAATAAAATTAAAGCCAAGTGTGAGTAGTGTAAAGACTGTGAAAAACATTGTGATATTACAAACTGTTTGATATCATATTTTTAAATAGTACGAGTCAGTTGCCTGTGGGAAAGATGTTTGTCAATTACTGAAAAGTTAATTCATGTTTAGTTTTCAATTTCCCTCTCAAAACTTGTTGAATAAATGTTTAAAGACATTACTGGTATTACAAATAAAACTATTAATTAATAAGTAATATGTGCAACAAATTATTATAAACATTGCAACAATTTGATATTAATAAAATGTTGATATAACGTACATTAGAGTTCAATTGTTATAGTTTTAAGATCATTAAATAAAAACAGTAACCTCGCAAAAAACAATAGTAATACTTAATATTACTTATAACTTAAGTTTGTTTAGCAAATCGACTGAGAGTCATACGAGCATTATTGAAAAACTGAGACAGAAACTGAAGAAACGCGTTAGTAAGATACGACCTGAATGATGTATTCATCTGGGAATTTCCAAGAGGCATTTCACTGACGGTGGCGGGATTATTTACTATCGAAGGTGATGGTGGTACAGACTGTGGTGAAAATGGTTGAGAAACCCGCGGTGGTAATGGTACAGGTAAGGGATACTCTTCTTCCACCACTGGAGCAACAGCCAAATATCGATTAATTGGATCTGCACGGGTAATATCAGTATAAAGACCCGGTGATGGCATTACCCCTCCAATCCTATTCGGTGGGGGAATAACAAAATTTGACGATGCAATTGGCGGTTGCACTGGAATTGGAATAACTTCTGAAGGTGAAGTTTCTAAAGAATCGACTTCCTTTTCTAAATCTAGTGAAGTGTCGCGAACTATCGGCGGTATTGGTATTCGTACATTCTCAGGTGGAGAAATGCTATCCAAATCCCTCTTCTGAATGGCATGTCTTGATCCAAACACTCCGAATGGTGACCATTTTTCCTTAATAAATGCAATAGGCTTTCTAGCTAGTGGCTTCAGTGAAATGCCAAAACTTCTATGAAAATCGATTCCTTGGAAAAACGGTTTGCTATTAACATCTATCCATTGCATCGAGAGCAATAACATCCATATCTGCAAAGAAACACTTCACTTAAAAACGCACTTTTGAATGTAATAAATTAGTCAAACAGTTGGATTCTATACCTGCATCCAAGTCGACATTATGCAACAGCTACTAGGATAAAAATGAAAAATATCTGTATTTTCAGTTTAAGTAATCACTGACAATGCTCTTGAGATTTTGATCACAATGATTAGCAATTAAGCGACCGTGGACACGCTATAAACATTATTGTTCATCAAAGAGACCAAGGTTGACCTAACTCCAAGTGAATGAAGTTAACTAGATATAACTCAGAAGTTTGATGTAACAATTCTTATATTCAACCTTCTGCTTTCTTCAGCTGGACTCTATGGACTCTACATATAGTCTATCTCTACATATAGTCTAGTAGTACTAGCGATCGCTATTGATACAGTGATATATAAAAGACAATACATGAATAAAAACATATAAAGGGAAACGCTTCGGGCATTATAACTGCTAACTAATAACTTAATTATTCAAAGCTATCATCAGAACATCTATAAAATATATCTAAATTCTATGAATATGTAAATGTTCACTATTTAGCACCTATGTATGTTCCACAGATGTGAGTAGTTATTTATCAAGTTGTGGTTGCCCTACAAGGACAGGTTTCTGGACAGGTTTTTCGACCGGTCTTTGCCTTTGGTCTTTGAACTAGATGAACGTTGCGTAAGAAAATATTAATGTTCACTTTTTGTTGCCATCGGAAATTATTAGATCTTTTTTCCCTCATCTTTAGGGTGTCTGTTTTGTTTCTATTTTGTTCGCACCTCATCAATACAATATACTTTTTCCTTTGATTTCCCGTCTCAACGTATTAGTACGTATTCGATATTTGCTAGGGTTGTATGCATTTATTACATTTATTATTAACATTATCACGAGCCTAACATTTCTTTCTAAGCGAGACACCAAGCGATTTATATAGCCTCGTTCTATAAAACAATATGCGTCAAGAAAAACAATGAAAATTAATCGAGGAAAATATCACTGCAAAAACTATTAGATGATATCATTATTTAAATATGACATTGCTAAGGTAAACGACTTTTTTATTAATATAAGCGATCGCTCCAATGAGCGATGGCGATTCGCGAGGCGAAATAATACTTGTCAATACAAGTATTATTTCGCCTCGCGAATTCACTCTCGTTTCAGAGAACAAATTCAAATACCTCATAGTCCCTTCAGTAATTTGAGGGGGGAAGGGTTGGTAACGCGTGAGTGATGGATGCCCCGTGTGTTGCAAGCGTCCATATGGCTACGGTAAACGATTACCATCAGGCGGGCCGTATGCTTGTTTACCGAATAAGTCGTATAAAAAGAAATACATTTCATTAATCGTAATGGATAACAGAATATGAAAATAAAATACATAAATATATTGGGATATTCTTCACATACGGCTATATAACTCCCAAACTAGCTTGTCCTATGGATACCAGATAACTGATATAAAAAAATATAGTATTGTAACAATTTTTTTTTAATACATACTCCCACCCATTCACTTAGACTCGGCACAAGCAGATAGTTAGGGATCGAACCCACGACCAACGGCATGATAGTTAGGGTATATTACCAAACACTCTAACTTGAAGTCAGTCAATACATATATAGCTCAAGTTATAAATACATTTTAATCGGAACTGTACACCGCTGGACTTGCATACACAAATATACAATCTAGAACTTGAAAGTAAAGTTAAAAGTGAACTGAATACTGATATACAAACTGTATTTTGTAAAGTGAAATTTATTAAGGCAATGAATTTAAATTAAATATCTGATGAAATTATTTGAATGAGGTCAAGCAGCCAGTACAGTACAGCATGTCAGTACATATAGAGGAAAAAATACCGATCCTTATGATCATCAGAGATCAGAGATAAAGGCAAGATATTTTTTTTTTTTAGAATTCAATAAAGTCCTTTTTTTGCCGTATTAGAGGTAGTACCTTGATCACTTGTTAATCGAGTAGTGTTTTTTATTAAAAAAAAATGGTATTGCGTTTGGCCACTGACCCGCCCATCAAGGATGATTTGAAAGTCCCTAGATGGTGAGTCAGAAAACACAGACGCCAGAAGCAAGTTCCCCTTAATACTAAAATTGTAATGTATTTCTGGAATAAATGAATAACCATTTTAAAGCATGAGGCTAAAAAGATTTCTTTCAAGTTTTTATTGTTTTTTACCTTCTTAGATATAGCTTATGGCTAAACACTTCAGTGATTCGCGACCGTAGTAATTCATTTGGAAAATTATGTTATGAATGTTTTTTGTATAAGCTGGCCATTTTACTAAATGTACAAAAATAGTTTGCCAAATTAACTACTACGGTCACTAAATCACTGAAATATTTAGCAATATTGTTCTACGCAGGTAAAATACAATAAAAACCCGCCTCATGATGATACATCCATCTGTGGATTTAGTTTTTTTATTATTAAATATCTCCGAAAATCTTTCAGAAAATACACATTTTTAAAATAAATTTTAATGGCAATTTCATTTTCTTCAAAATAAAAGGAAAAAATAGAGTTCCAGGAACAATTATATTTTTCATCTATTGGATTATTATCAGCAGGTTAATAGATAAGATACATCTTGCCACCACCAGGCTGTGCAGGCCAGTAAAGGAAAGTTGACATGACGTTTTACTTGATAGGACAGTTGGTGGTGGTACGCAACCACACGACCGCAAAGTGACAGTGCACCCGGCGCTACCGACAACATTACAAAAAAACGTGTGAAACAAATTGCGGGAAATTCTAAACAAATAAAACTGAGAAGATAATTTGTCAAGTGTTATGGACATACCTATCAATTCAATAATAATTAAATAATGAACAAACTGTGATAATGTGCGTGTATTAATTGTAATAGTAAGATATTTGTAAGTATCCATTATGGTATATTTTTTATCTTAATTTTAATTCATAATAAGTTCTACTTATGAAACTTGCTGATGAAGGGCTGATGTTTGGGAAAATTACTAATATTGTAGCCGCAACGAATAGATAAATATGTCGGACTGAATAGTAGGAAAACATTTAGGTACTTATGGACTGCATAGTCTTATACTTTGTCCAACTTTGTCCTTTCTTGTTTCTCAGAACATCTCTAAACTTTAAACCATAACCATGTACTGTATATAAATTAATAGTTACTATTTAGTGACAATACTTTCAATGCACAGCCATTTTCTAATTCGTCACTCATTCGAATAATTACCTTTCCCTTACTTTCTTTAACAATTGGTAATTACATTTAAACATCAATTAGCTTTGATTGTCATGCCTCGTCTGAGATGTTGCCCATCGTTACATAAAATGAGTATTTTCTATTTTGTTTCTGAAGAAGATTTTATTATATTATGGAAAACTTCCTGTGTTATTACATGAGATGGTTTAAACCAAGTCTAGTACGTTAGAAAGTGACGAATATATTTAATACCTGGGTTTTGCTAGACTTGCTTTAGTTAGACCATACGCTATAAGAGAGGTATTTTGACGGGCCAGTTGGCGCAGTTGGTTAAGGTTCACCTTACGCGCCGCAGGTCGTGGGTTCGAATCCCACACAGGACATGCATTTGTGTGCATGAACATGTCTGCATGTCCTGAGTCTGGGTATAATTATGTATATTAAGTATGTATTTACAAACAAAAAGTAGTATATGTATTATATCAGTTATCTGGTTTCCATAGCACAAGCTCTGCTTAGTTTGGGATCAGATGACCGTGTGTGAGGAATGTCACGGGATATTTATTTATTTATTTTATTTATTTATTTACACCCATGCCTCTAAAAATAATCTTCAGTTCAGAGTTTGTTTATTTGTTAGGGATCCCTTAACCCGTTGACTCGCAGATGGGACGCGGGTCCTACATATAAAAAAATAGAATTCTAGGAACTGCGAGTCAACTAATTAAAGCCTCATAGGACAACCGATCGTTTTGAAATTAGGCATACAAGTGGCAAACTTGGAATACTTTTTATCCCGGGAAAACATTAGATCCCTAATCGTGGAAAAAAAATGGTCATTAACTCGAAAACTACAAAAAAACGCTGAACATACATGCCGTATATGCTGAAATATTGGGGAACAAATTGCTATAAATAACTCATCATAGTTTTTAAAATTGTTGCTATTTATCGTCATATAATCATTAATCATTATCATTTGGAGAAATTATATAACGTAGGTAGAGCCACGGGGTGGCACCCCGGCGGCATACACTAGGGGCTACTACACCAGCGGAGTGTCCTGGCCCTTGGACTTGTAGGTAGGTACTATTAATTATTCTGTGCCCTGCCTAAACACACAACATTACACGGGTACTAGAAATGATCGGATTCATGGTGACCCTAGCTAAGGTAGCTAGGCTTCAAGGTCAGGCTTCGTAGTATCTCTCTCCAGTGCAGGGTGAATCTATAGCTAAACGCAAGGTCATAAAATGGTGTGTAAAAAGAAGCTTGCACACACAGAGCTAGTTATGGGTGTTTATTAGTACATCAACCTGTTATACAGACCCCTATTTCTTCTGGTCACGCTTTAACTTGAGAACGGCTTTAGCGATCTCATTCATATTTTTATTAAATGTTCTCTAATACTTAGAAGATTCTTACATTAAAATAATTGGACTGTTTTACAAAAAACTTAAACCGACTTCAAAGTACGCTAAGAAGTAATCAAATCCTGATCTGATGTCAATGGGACCGAAGTGTACCCTTTCAAATAAAAAAAGAATTTTCCAAATCGGTTAATAAATGACGGAGTTATGAGGTAACAAACATAAAAAAAAAATACAATCGAATTGAGAACCTTCTCCTTTTTTGAAGTCTGTTAAAAATAAGAAAATTGCGCAGAAACTAGATTTGAGATAATTAGTGTACGACATCATGTAAATGTATATGATAGTTTAAAATTTGTGCATCCAACACAATTTTTTCCAGTGGACGCATGAATAAAAAAATAAGTAATAAGTCGTACACTAATTAGGCTAAACTCAAATCAAGAAATACGCACACAAACTCGAATGTTTGCAACAATAATTGAACTGTTTTACAAAAAACTTAAACCGACTTCAAAGTACACTTAGAAGTAATCAAATCCTGATCTGATGATAATGGGACCAAACGGGAAGTGTACCCTTCCAAACAAAAAAGAATTTTCCAAATCGGTTAATAAATGACGGAGTTATGAGGTAAAAAACATAAAAAAAATACAACCGAATTGAGAGCCTCCTTTTTTTTTGAAGTCGGTTAAAAATAGATCAAATCGCCGAATAAAACATAGGTATATCATAATTTATATTCCATAAATACATAAAATCCTACGGGTAAAACCGCGGGCCGGTAACTAATTGGTTATATAACGAACATGTTCACTAAATATTAACGGCTCTTGGCTTTATGTGAAAGTTCTGGTATCTTATTCACATATTATGACATAATTGTTGTATTTGCATTGTTTTGTAATAACTGTGTAGGTAAGTAGAAGAGTTTTAAAAATGTATAGTATTAACATCATTATATTTTTATGGCTGAACAGGTCGAATAACTTCAGGGATGATTCCTAGGTTAAAAAAATATAATTTTAATCAGTCAGTCAGTTACATTATCAAAAAATATTAGACACGTATTTTTTACAAGCTTTTATTTAACTTGCAATGTATTGTATGTATGTTTGTTCGGGTGGAATCTTGCATGCCGAATTTCACCCAATTTCAGTGGTTGGATTGACTTGATATTTGTTATACATTAGTCTAATGGATGACAATGCATTTACAGTCACTCAAAAAAAGCTTGTATTAAAAATGAAATTTTTAACAAAGAACTTAGTGCTTTACCAATCAAAAAAAATCGAGTCAAAGTTCGGGCACAGATTAATGGTTCGGGAGCGGGGGCTCGTGACGTCACTATAGAGTAAAAAGTATACTCTAACGTGACGCGCGCGGAACTTCAGCACACGATATCTTTTTATATATTTTTGTAAAGAAAAAATACGTCCCTAATATTTTTTGATAATGTAAAAGACGGATTAAATAGATTTTTTTAGTCATCTAGCCTATTATGCATGCTATCAATTAGTCAAGTCATATTGCTAAAGATAGGTACCCAATTTTTAACAAATTTCTAAACGAGAGCTAAACTTATCTTAGCCCCACGTTACACAAATTCTTTAGGTACCTAGGTATGTACTATAAGAAATAACATAGTTACAACGTAGGTATTTTAGGAGCGCTTTCTAAAGTCGAATGCCTCAGAAATTACGAAAGATGAACATTGGAGAGCAAGGAGGTTAAGAGAGAAGTAACGGTCATATAAAACGGACAATCTTGCGGACAACAATATAAAGTATTTTCAAAATAAGCCTTTGTTTTCTTAGGGCCAGCTGTTTCAAAGGATTCAAAGGATGGTTAACGACATCTTTAACATTTACTCGTACCTCAGAGTATATAAATACTACGTACATACAACTCGTACGATAAAATGAATTGAAGCGTTTTGAAAGGGTTGAAACAATTCAACCCTAACAATGAGCAAAGAGGCTACATGCATAGGCTGAGAATAAGACCAATGTCTAACTTTCTCTAATCATTTTAAGATTTTTAGGCCTCCGCTTCGGTTATCCTTTGGACCATTTTTTATATTATATTATTTTCTTTTTTCAGGAATATGGCATCAATCAAGTTAATTTTGGCAGCAATTACAATCACTATAATGCTGTCCGTTTGTGAAGGAAAAGTTTTAGAAGACTGGCTACGTCACTTTTTTGAAGAGGATACTGGAAAACGAAGTTTATCTCAAGCTATAACAGATTACTTAGATCTAATATTTCCTAAAGATGATAAGGAATCTAGAGTAATGAAAGAGATCTTCACAATACTATCAGATGGTTATAATATGTTTACGAGCGAAAATTTAGGATTAGATTACCTTATGACTGAGTAGTGTTTATTTATTGTTTTGAAATTGCATTCTATGAAAATGAAGACAGTTATGTACATAGTATCTAAATAAAAAGCAGCAGTAATTCAACTGGGTTATAGAATATTTTTCTATTTTTTTTTATCTAGGAGGTAAATGAGCGAGAGGACGCACTGAATCCCGCACTAATACCTAGCCACGGGCGAAAGTCAGAGACTTCATTATTTGTTAACTCTTTTTATGCTAAAATATATTATTATTATATAAATTGCATTGGAATAGGAGTTTGTAAAGATGGCAGTAGGTAATACATGGATACCTAACCTAGTTATTTTTATGCAAAGTTTTTATGTTTGTGTATACTTGCCAGTCAACGTTTGTGCAATTATTATTATGAATAATTAAATATACTGAAAATAATTTATTTCGAATTATGAAACGTTTTGTTGGAATATAAAGTAGTAACATGAAGTACCTATTCTAGATTTTAATTATAAAATAATCCTTTCTTTTTTAATTTTAAATAAACAAAAACAATATCAGTTTATTAATTAATATGAATTTATGCAACATATACTCATAATATCATTGATTGTATGCTTTACGACATTACATGGAATTTAACAATTAATAACAAGAATTGTAAAAAAGCGCCTTTTTGATTTCAATATAAGGAGCCGACTACTTCTGGTATTTTATACTTACCTGAGCACATAGTCACATGGAACTGCACTGCATGTGTGTGTCATAGACTTGGAATTATTTGGCTACATTATGTGTACTGTATATAGGGGGACTGGTAATTAGTAAACGATACTTAGACACATGATTGTACGCATGATAACAAACAACTTTCACAAAGAAACAAATAAGGATAAATAATTAAATTAAATAATAGCTGATGGTGTATTCTTATTCTTATTCTTGTTAGGTACTAAATATCATGGGAACGTGTGCTAAGTAAATTAAAAAACAAGTTGTTTGTTTTCATGAGTACAATCATTCCTCCTTATTCCAAAACATAGTTTAAGGCAAACCCAGGTTTTAAAATAGCCTCGTCTCTTTTTGTCATATGACGTTAGAAAGTGACCGAGTGACTGGTTTCACTAAACTTGCTTTAAACCTTCTTTTGTAATAAGGGGGGTGTCTAAGTATCGTTTACTAATTATCAGTCACCCAATATACGTCTTTCAAAAGCTACGCATACCCATTACAGCTACCTCTAACTCTACCCTAATTTCTGAACTTAAATGAGATTTTTGATGACAAGGAATATAAATCTCTAGAAATATTTTTTTTAATAATAGAGTGAAGTAAAACTGAAGACGTTGTATTTTCCTATGTTTTTTTGAACGCGCTAATAACAAGAACTACCATTCTGTTTAGAAAAAATATTCTTGCTTTACATAACCCGTTCATTGAGGTTATATTCTAGCCATAAGATCACACTAGCGCAGGAGAAACCACGGGGTTCAGCTAGTCAGTTATAAATATCTCTTAAGACTTCATATCCTTACAAACAATGCGTTCACGAATTTCAACGCACCTCGTAACAACTTTATATTTTTGCGTCGACGGTGAGTGATATAGCTTAAGTCTATTAAGTTTTCCTTCGTCACTCACAACCCTATCTGCTGATTTATCTTCAGAATGGATTTCCTCTCCTTTATCCACCGAAGCATCGTACCATGCTGGTGGCCTTCTGATATTGGTGTAAGGTCCTTGTTCATATCCACATTCCAGCCTCCCACCACGCAATCTACAACCACCTTGCAAGTCTATAGGCACATCCTTGCTTTCAGGATGTCCTACGTTCCTATTGAATCCGCATAGCAATCTTTCATCGATCATTCGACATAGGCTACTATCGAAGTCATAGGGGCAACACCGATTACGTGGTTTTTGTAACTGGTTCAACTGGTTGTCTGGTATGGGGTTTTCGATATGGGATAAAACTGCATGTTCAGAGTCTGGAGGATTGGGTCTCGGTCCGTGATCACCGTTACCGTTGCAGTTCCTTGATGCAACTAACAATGGTATTGTCGTGAATATCTGTAACGTAAAATATATGCGGCATATATCTAGTACTTAGAATAATAAATAAATATCCTGGGACATTCCTCACACACGGTCATCTGATCCCAAACTAAGCAAAGCTTGTACTATGGAAACCAGATAACTGATATAATACATATACTACTTTTTGTTTGTAAATACATACTTATTATACATAATTACACCCAGACTCAGGACATACAGACATGTTCATGCACACAAATGCATGTCCTGTGTGGGAATCGAACCCACGACCTGCGGCGCTATAGGTTAAGACGCCACGTCTTAACCAACTGCGCCAGCTGGCCCGTCAAATATGGTTTATGGAGTAGGTGTCAACTTCTGGTGGCTTTGACACCCTTTAACACATGTTTAGAACACTCAACCAGGTGATTTAATGTGTTTAAAAAAAGCGTTATTTGATGGGCACTTTAATATTTTCGGCCGTAGATTTATTTTATTTTTACAAAATAATGTTTCAAGTGGTAAAGATTTTATGAAAAATATAATAATAACAAACTAACCACGAATACACTGAAGTCTACACTGCATCTCAACAGCATCTCCTTATCACAAATTCTAGATGTGAATTTTAATTAACTGTACAGATTAACTTTCCGTAATGTAAAGTCGGCATAAAAAATAATAAAAGGAAGTTTTTTTAAACACTAATAATATGTAACACATCATTATTCAATTTAGCTTAGTTGGCCTAACTTTAACCAGTTTAGCTTAGCAGATCCAGACAAGGATGAATGAAACAAATATGTGGAATAATAGGAATGTTTAATATTAAATCTTAATTTTTATTTCAGTAACCATGTAACCGTTTTCTTCAAAAAATTATTTTCAATGCCTAATCCATCTACATCGATCAAACTGAGATCAACTTTGTCAATATTTATTTTATCAACATTTATATTATTTTCAGCCAACAATGATTGCCAAGAATCATTATTTTTTAATGCTTTCTTTGATAAATTCCAGAGATGTCTTCTTACTTTCAGTTTGAGTGAACTCTTCCTGTTAGTCCCATTTTCATCTTTAGCAGAACTAGGTTCGCTCACTTGAGCTGTATTTACTTGTTGTAATGACTCCCATATTTTACTTTTACCAACGCCTTTTGTTTTATATTTCTTTAAAACAGAATCATTTCGTAATAATTTATTGGTTTGTTTAGGGCTTTGATTCGTAGGAACGACTGAAAAGATTTGATGGCTCATAAGTCGCCAAACTTTTCTGCTAAGTTTTCCTGCCAAGTTTGTAGTACGCTGATCTTCAATACTATCAGAAGCCAACTTATTTTTTCTTGATTTGATATTAACATCTGATTTTAACGGTGCCAACTTTTTGCCAGCTCTATTGTGTGTATTTACTTTATCTTTATTTTTTTTCCTAGCTTTAGATGATTTTCTTGATAATTTGTGAGATGGGCCGGCCGTTTGTTCTTCATCTGCTGACAAATAAATGTAGTAAAATATAATACGAGAAATAGTCAAACAATAATAAAAACTTGCAAAGATTAAATAATAATTAATATTAGTAACAAAAAAATTTCTAAAATTGGAAATGAGAATTTTAATAAATAGTAAATATAAAAATCAAAAACATGTTTCAATTATCAAAGAATAGGTATGCATTACTATCCACTATTAATAATGAATTAATTGGTATTCTAGAAAATTATGTTTTAAACCATAACTTTGATAAACCAGTTAACGATACGTTCTTTACGTCTTTTATAACTGATTGAAATTGTTTAAATCTTGAAATTTTGAAAAGGGAGTCTTTTTCCTTTCGTAATTCTGCGTAATCATCTAACACCTTTGTAATTTGTTCTTTGTCCATTTTCTTTGGGTCTAATTTGTATTTGTTTGGCAACATTGATAAAGAAACGGCCCCTGTTTTGTAATCATTAACCATTTTATCCAAAACTTTTTCCTTGGACCAAGTCAAAGAAAATTTTCTTTTTAAATCATCAGCATTTGTTAAAAAATTCTTAAGTGATGCATCGACCTTCTTCTTTCGTGTTTCATCGTAATCACTTAACATTCTATGTAACATCTCTTTGTCAAGCTTTTCGGACTTTACGGCAGATTTATGCGATGGCCAGGTTAATGACAACTTCCCTCCCTTATAGTCATCTAGCATATTTTCTAAAATCTTAGCCCGAGATCCCTTTATAGAGAATTTCTTTTTCAAATCTTTAGGTGCTAGTCCTTCAATTAAATCAATATTCTTTATAGCTATTTTGGCTTTAGATAAATGTTGACGAAATAGTGTCACAATAGACTTTTTTGACCCAAACTTTGATGGGTTTAATTCCAGTTTACTTAAGTTATTAGTTCTTTTAAATTTATTCATAATTCGACCATAGCTCATTCCAGCAACTTCATAGTCACTAAGGTGTGGATCTGGAACTCCAAAAACTTTCTTTTTTACACATCTCTCTAATTTCCTACCGAGCCATCGACATATTTTTCGTCTACATCTCGTACAGCAACCTTGTTTCATTCGTTTTATCTCAATTTTTTCACTAGCATTTGGATTTCCTGAATGAAAGGAATATTATCGGGACAAAATATATCTATTTTCTTAAATATTCGAACATTATAAGATGATACTTACTTTTTCTTCGGCGAGCACACATTTCATATCATATATTATCATAATATTTTCAATTTCATCTCAAATATTTTATATAAGCAGTCTAGAAACATTTTTATAGTTGAGTGTGGTTAACAACTTATTTTAGAGCATTTTTATTATAAACACTATAGTGATTCTATAATATTCACATTACATTCATATTCACTATAGTGATGATATAATATAGTATACACGATATGGATTATAATATATTATAATCCATATCGGAATCCATATTAATACGCTATATTTTCGAATAATCAGTTACAAACACTTTTCTCATAAAATAGTTTCGCGATTTATCCATTTTGTACGTAAACTTTGAAATCTCAGTTTGATATAAACATGTCAGGCACATACATATGTCATAATGAATACAAATGAGTCTGTATCATTTTTGTATTTCTATAATAGGCTTTTCATCAAAATATTCAAGAATCACACTTCACACACAATTTGGGAAATTGATGATACTGATTAATCATCAATGATCATTTGTATACATTTGCAAGTTGCAACCAGAAAAAATTAGCAGACCGTACTTTGATTACATTAGTTACAACCAAACAATGTTTTATTCTAGGGGCATGTAAAATGTTATTAAATTGAAATTCAATGCCAATATCAGTAAACCCTCGAATTAATCAAACGAATAGCTTAACTTATATAAATAAATTGTGAAACTAATCTAGATAAAATGTTTTATATTAAAGCATTTTAATAAAGCAATAAGCTATTTGAAGCAAATGATATGACTGTCCAGAATATTGTACAAACATGCTTCATGCTAAGTGAAATATTATTGATACAAAGTGCACCTAAGATGGGATATGAATTATTTGACCCTCTATTGTATGAAGCCAACGAAGTTATTAAAAGAACTGAATTACGTTCTTCACTAGATGAAATAGATAATTTAGAATTAATTGGTCAAAACTCTAAAGACGAAAATAAAAAGCCATGCCAGGGTTATGAATATAATGAATCAAAGTGTAAATACGTTAACAATAGGCTCCTGTGTGGTTACAATAAAAATATCGGTGAAAACAAAAATGATGATGAAATCATTGATTTGGGTAACGGATGTCGAATTCGTGGAGATAGAATGGAGTGTGGTTATATTATTGGACCCTTTAATTATCCCAGACGACCACCAGCTGAAGATACAAATAGTCCCCCGAAAGGTAAACGATCAAGATCCAATGAGGAACCAGAAGAATTTTCTTTACAACAACGTCTCAAACTAAATGCAATTTTAACGAGTCCAATTATTGCAGATACAGAAGTAAAAACAAATGTTACTGAATTAACGAAACCAACATCTTCATCCCCAACAACTACAATTGCATCAAAGAAATTAACTACGTCGACACCAATGATTACTAAACTTACAATGGTATCTACTTCAACAGTATTAAATACTAAACTTTCAACATTGTCAACTGCATCAAGAATGTCAACAACGTCAACAATGTCAACAACGTCAACAATGTCATCAACGTCAACAATGTCAACAACGTCAACAACGTCAACAATGTCCCCTACTTCAACGATAGCAACTATGTCAACACCAACTACAAGAAATACTGACAAAAAATGTGTTGAAAAACAGGATCGTATTGTTTGTTACGATATAAATACTAACCAAAATATTGAGAAATTATATAACATAAGAAACTATATAATACTTCATCATTAATCATACTAATAAGTACTGGCAAGTGTATGTTTCTTATTTTTAGGCATGAAAACCAGCAACCTAATCCTGGCTCCAGGAAATACATACTTTTATTAATACTCCAAACTTTTACCTACTTAAATTTCACAATAGTAAAAATAACGCAATTTATTTTAGTAATCGGTACACGCAAAAATAGTGGAATGACAATCAATGTTTTATTTAAAATATTGAATTATTTATAGAAACTATCAAGAAATAGTTTTTAGTGCAACAAGAGAGCAAAGTTTGTTTTTGTTGCGAGGGCAGAGCAAAGTTCGTTTTTATTGCGAGGGCAGAGTTTGAATCCCGAGCGAAGGTTTCTATAATTGAATCACGCACGAGCAAAGCGAGTGATTTTATGGTAGAATCCTAAACGTAGAGAGGGATTCAAGAGCACAAGAAACAAAACACTTTGCTCTCGTGTGTTACATATAACATGTCCAGTATTTCTTTCAAGCAAAATTCTCCAGGTTAAGAGATCTGGGGGGGGCGAAGTAAACTCTGCAGCGAACTTTTGCGAATCGCGAGTAATCGCGACACCGCCGCCACTAACACTAGAGAGTGTTCAATTAAGACGCCCTTATGGGACTACCGTTAGTTAGATTAGACACAGCTATAATTTTAATTCTACAAATTTCGCGAAATTACTATCTATAAACAGTAGAGTAGGAGAGCCTTATGGGATAGCGTTAGAGGAAAAGGGATGGCGATATTCTCGAAAGTGTGCCGTTCTTTCTAGGCGCTATTCTGGTTTCCGATTGGTTACATAAATATGTCATGCACTACTCAATTCCTGATTGGCTGATTGAGTGCCACGTCACGTCAATAAAGGGCTTCCAGCTCTAAAATGATACTAGGTTTAAATAATTTGCCAAATTATAGGGATATTCGTCGCGAATATACGTAAATCTGCTGTAGACGCGCGAAAGTGAGCGAGCGGCAACCTATTGCTATTGATGCGTGTGGCAGCCATCGCCCTCCTCGCCTCGTATCGCTGTAGACTCTGTATCACCGCTCATGTCTCGACTGAATCAAATAGGCTTTCTCATAATCTACAATTCCACATACGCCAGGCATAATGGCCGATTATACTCCTCAGTCTTCTGTATAATCTGGCGGAGTGTATTTATGTGGTCTATAGTGCTAAAGCCTTTACGGAAACCGGCTTATTCGGGAGGCTGGAAATCGTCAAACCAACGTGCGACACGATTTATTATGGCTCTCGAAAACAGCTTATAAACGTGGCTTATTATCAGGCGGTAGTTCTTCAATAGGGCCTTATCGCCTTTCTTGAAGAAGAGCCCCACCAAGCTTCCACTCCATACTTCTGGCGTAGTACACTTCATGTAAGACGGAACTAAAAAGCTTCATAGAGCTATATTAAAGCTAGATAGAGTACCCGAATTTAAATCTGATTGATGGACTTATACTTTGAGTCAAGTTTGTGGTCAAATCATGCTTGTATTGACAATAATCATTCAGCCTCAATTACCTGAATCATGTTTATAATTGGTGATGACTCTCAATTCAAACGTTATCGTCGCTGATGATGATTACCCATTACGATTAAAGTAGCCATTATTACTAGCATTGGAGTACGAAGAAATGTCATCTGTGGCCAATTATACCGTCAGTTTTTCTGTTTTATCAGCGTTCTGACATAAATAACAACAACGATCATCTGAGGGCACGGGTATACCCCCCGCCAAGACAAGCCAAGCGAAGCGCAAGGGCACTAGGTACCTACCTTTTTTCGAAGCGCTTTGTCGTGTTTTTTAACCCTCATACTTGGGTTTGGATTATACCAGATAAACAAAATTCTCGGGATATGATGTCAGTAGTGAACTTATGAGTTTCAATAACATAGCTCTTATACTTTAGATTTTACTGATATCTAAAAAACCCCGATTTCGTCACTCACTCACTGATGATCATCAAAACCCTTAGGGTTTAACGGCCAAACCACATATTTTGACTAAGGTGTAGAGTTTGTGAAGTTAGGGCTTGTAGAGTTAGGGCGTGTAGAGTTATAAGCTTGGCTCTACATGATAACTTTTTGAGAGTGCGAGCCATATGATCTTTTCTTGGCATCATTTTACATAAAAATGTTTTTGGTGGGATTTATTATATTTTGCAAAAAGGAAACGTTTATTTTTTAACTCGTAAATAAACCGACTGACAACATTAACAAAAAAAATCGACCTTCAAAGTTTAAGTGGTAGCCCCATTCTACCTGAGAATTGTGATAGGTCAATACACAGCACTGTTGAGTTTCCATGTTGACTCCAAATATATTTCGCTGATTAATGTGTGAGTAGTTGACTGTAGCGATTTATTATCTTTAACTCATAACTGCGCGGTCGTTACGTTCTCGGAATTAACCTACGCTACCACATAATGATGATACGTAAAAAATAGTCAAAATACTTTTTATTTTGTGTTTACCTTGTTTACCTTTTTGGAATGTTTAAACCTTTGGAATAAATAAAAACCGGACAAGAGTCTGAGTCTGACCTGCGAACCGAGGGTTCCAACATTCCACAGATGTAAAATTTCTTGGCTTGGGCCATAACTGTAGAAAAAACCAGGCCGCATAACTAACTTTAATTTTGATGTTTGTTTTTGACATTTTTCATAATAAGTCAAAAACTACGCAATATAAATGAAAATAAAAAGCTGTTTGGAATGTACAAATGAAGCTCTTTAATATGATACCTACTCCATTTAAACTTGTAGCCCCAATTTCAAATTCGTTCCCCAATACGGCCCCTTTTGCAAAGGAAATAAAAGTATTATTTTAAACTTATGATTTGGAATAAGATTGGGTAAGCAATATTAATAACTACCATCAGTGGTTGCTGAAATATACTGCCGTGACAGACAAACAGGCAGACGGAGTGGCACCATAAGGGTTCCTTTTTACCTTTTTGGTTCGGAACCCTAAAATAGGAAAGTGGTCTTTACATTTAATCTTTTTTTTTATCATTAATCATAAGAAGCGCTCGTGGTGTAGCATGATTAGCCGTTCTTAATCGAAAGTAAAGCTACGCCTGTCGTGGTCGGTACCTGGATGGGTGACCGCCTAGTGGTATTTCAAATCGAGCGTTTCCGTGCTTCGAAAGGCACGTAAAGCCGTTGGTCCCGGTTATCACTTAATTGTGATAATCGTTAAGCTAGTTGGATGCCTCATAGGCCGCTTAAAAAATTCCAACAGTAGGTTGACCACTAGCCTAACTTCACCGATCCGCAGTGGGCACGCGTGGTGGAGTATTGCCCATTCCCTTTCACCTTCATTTGTGAAAGGAGGCCTGTGCTCAGCAGTGGGACATTATAGGCTGATGATGATGAATCATTTTTTTTACTTTTCAAAAATTTTACTAAAGTCTAAAAGATCTAAGTGTAATAAATATGAGTTAAGAGGACTCAATTCGTCATACTTTTCATACAAAACCTCTGTACTTATTATGGCGTTGTTAAACATTTTTCGTTAGATGTTTTGAACAAATTAGTATCTTGTGCACTATATCTAGCCGTGTATCTAGGCGTAATTTAAAAAAAGTGTGAAACAAATTCATTCGAAGCCTCCAAAAAACAGCGTTTTTGCCTGAACTTTGGCCATATCTAATGTACCTATAAATTGTAAAAGTAAAGAAAACATTTAGATACCAGGCTTGCAAATGTATTGGAGATTCTAAATAACTAACTTTTTTTTCACAAACATGTAAGATTTTTTCACAAGAAGTACACGCCTAGAACAAGTTTTATGAATGCGAAATCATGAATGACGACCTAGCGAAGCGGCCGCGAGTGATCAGCGGAATTTACCGACTGATAACCGAGGGCTCTGATGCTGTATCTCTTTTTTCGCAGTCAAACATTATTATGGATGAAACAACAAGCTTTTAGACTATGCTTGCGTTGAAGTTGCGCCGTCCACAGAGGGCCACCTTAATGCATAAAAATGACTAAAGTTGACAAGAGGTTAAAAGATTAATAGCGATATTTTAGCGTAAAATATATATGAGGTACTAATAAATTACTGAACTTCCTCTTGAGGGATGAATGTATAGGTCTTTGAATGATGTTAGGGCTTGTAGAGTTAGGGCGTATAGAATTATAAGCTTGGCTCTACATGATGTATGATAACTTTTTGACAGTGCGAGCCGTATATCGTCTTGGCAACATTTTACCTACATGAAAATGTTTTTGGTGGGATTTCACTTCTTTTTGTAAGGTGCTTATGTCAATTCTTTTTTATTTCGTATTTCTTTTGGGGTAAAAGTTCCATGTTTATTGACTATTTTTGTTGTTTGTGTAGCTTACATACCAAATTTCAGCTTTCTAGGACTTCAGGAAGTACCCTAAGAGTTTTGATGATCATCAGTGGGTCAGTTACGAAATCGGAGTTTATTAGATATCAATAAAATCTAAAGTATAAGAGCTATGTTTATTAAGTTCACTATTGACCTCATATCCCGACAATTTTGTCTAGGGCACACACCAATTTAAATAGTAAACGGCTTTGTCTTTCACTTAGCATTTCATGGAAAATATACTTTCCATTTGTAGTATAAAAATATATGACCAACAAACTCTCTCAAAAATACAGTACATCAGTGTAATATTCATAACTATAAATAAAAATTAAAGAAAAAAAAAACAAATAAATATAAAAAACCAAAATGAAATAAATATAACGTAGAAGACTTTATTATTATACCTAGATATATGTACCTACTTTTTCTTCAAGTCTCACAAAGATCAATTAGAATTGCCTTTGAAAAGATGACACAACCATAGGACACATGACATAACCAAGACACAACATATAATAATCACCTCATTACAATACATAGGTAAATAAGCAGCTATTTACATAAGTAATGATTTAATATATTTGCAGACTGACTGACTAATGAACCCAAAAGTGCAATAAAAAATATACACACTACACAAAGTAATTTATAATGTAATGTCAAATCCCATCCCACAACCTCAGAATAAAAATGACTGCCTCACTGTGCGATCTAAAATGGATTGCTTATTTGGATAATAAAAATTGATGTAGACTTCAGACGCAGTCCGGTCGACCGTTGGCGTTGTCTGGGGCCTATCTTTTACTTAAAATTACTAATATTTTAGATTCAAAAAGGTCCTACCTAAAAATCTAAATAATGTAATCTTTTTCTGGCTTTGCATAAACAATTTTGAGAGAGGTAGAGCGTAGCGTTTATTCCCTCAAAGAGCAGCTCGACTGAGGAAGTCTTCACCTTACAGAATACCGAAACCAAATAACTTTATGTTGTATAAAGTTGTGTTCCTGCGCGTGAGTAAGGTTGCCAGAGCTCCAATGAGCTCTGGCAACCTTACTCACGCGCAATCCCCAATGGGCGGGCGTAATGGTCGGTATCCCGTGAGCGATGATCCCGTGTATTGCAAGCGTCGATATGACTACGGTAACCGCTTACCATCAGGCGGGCCGTAAGCTAGATTACCGACTTAGCCTTATAATTTTTTTTTATCACTATCAAACTTGTTTGAAGCTTTATTTTTCATATTTTAGTGCCTATTAAAATATTTGAATAAAATTGACAATTTACGTTAAATGCAACTTTTACAAGACACCGACATAAGCCCATTTCATGCTTTTCCTAATTTTCACCCAAAAAATAAGGAAAACTACTAAAAATATATTATACAACGCAACTAAAAATATATAAATACGGGCCCCTGTCTGTCCCTACATGCATGTCTGGCACATGGAACGGGGTTGATCCGGGGTTGGAACTATCAAAAAGTCTGGCTAATGAGGAAACATCATCTAATTATTGCCCAAGTATTATTATATAAAAATCCGCTTTAATACTGTAACGTAAGTAGAAGCATGTCTGGTCAATCACATACATTTTATAATTAGTGTAGAATTTACACGTATAGATGTCGCTACAAACATCGTTTGGACTGATTGAGAATTAATTCTTAGTCAAAACGCTACTAAATCACTTTTGATGAAGCTTTGTTGCAAGGGAATATAATTTGAGGTTTAATAATTTATTAAATTCATATGTAAAACTCGTATCTTAAATATTTGCAATTTATGTAATTTTACTTAAATCTTACGACCTTACATAGATGGCCTACGCGTCGCGCGTCAATTTACGAAATGTTTTAAAGGATAATGGGCGGTGTCTTACTTTGTCTTGTAAACCTTATCATATCAAATGAAATCTATGTCATATGAAAGGTCTCCATGAGTATTACATTTGTTAGTATGGGCATATTTAAGTATGTATCGCGTGCAAGGAAAAAGTTATAGTGGTTTAATTTATTCAACAAAATAGCTTAGATTACAATTACAGATATTAAGATACTTTTCAGTAAATAGACAGCTTTTACTCGGCGAATTTGCTCTAATATAGTAATGTCGAGTAGCAGCTATATAGTAGCTTCTTAAACATGAAACTTGGGAATCGACAACTCTATTACTGCACTCATGTGTGATATAAACGAGTAATGGTAGCTACTATACGACTATTGAATATTGTACTATAAGAATATCGAGTAAACGTTTACACAACACGGTTAAAGCACTTAAAGCAAAAAATGCTAAAAAGTCGTAATAAAAGCTTTTACACTACATTGTGGGTACTACGTACCAACTACTCAACATTTATTCCATCTGTAGCCGAATAACTCATTCATTATTCGACTGTTTGCTAGTTGGGGAGCTTACCCAGCAACTACATTGACGACAAGGATGTATTGAAGTAGCCTGTCTGCACTTGCTTCCCTTGGCAGTTAATTCAAGGCTCAATTCTAATTAATAATTATGCCTATAACAGGTGGAGATTTCGAGATGGCATATTAATTTATTACGAAAATTAGGTTTATCATGGCATACAGAGTCAATCAGGATGTGATAGAATAGTAGATTGTTATTTAAGGAGCTAAAATTACCCATCATACACGAGGTATTCTACTGCCGAGCTTTAGAGAGGAGTAAATAGAAACAGAGTAATAATGGGATTTTAGCGCCGTGTGTAACATTCTATTTTTCACTACGATTGCGAGAAAATAAAATCAACCAATACAATTTTTTTTTTCTCTTTCTCTTCCATCTGTACATTATGTTCCTTCTATACTATATGATGACATGTTCACTATTGTAAAATAAATTACGGTCACCAACTCAATTTGCACTTATTCTAAAGATTTCACGCCAATGCCTTTTATTTAATTTCTTCTATAGCCGTAACGCAATGCGTTAGGTCTGTTTTCCGTAGTCATTTGTTGAATGGATATAAATAAAAGAAACTGAAAAGAAAGCGGATAAATTTATTTTGGATGACGAGGATTATTTTTCAGTGGGTCCAATGGAAGAAACAACTTTTATTGGACTTGCTGAACGATAAGTAATAGTGCTAAGTTTCAAATTTATAAACCCAAGGAATGAGATTTTTCAAGAGAAAAAGAGCGCGACGGACTGAGCGAGCGTTGGAACATGACGTCACATGCATCGAGTACCGAGCGGTTGAATCGCGCGTCGCGCGCTCATTTAAAAATTCTATATCTCGGAATGTAATTGTCGTATTGAAATAATTCTTTCACGTATATTTTTTATTTTCTACAGAAAATACGATGAGCTAACATTCAGAATTAGTGAAAATTCTTCATTGTTGATGAACAATAGCTAGAGTATTTTGGGAATTGTCTCAATTAACCGTGGGGTAAGATGCAACTTAAAATCAGTATTTTTAGAATTGAATAACATAATAATAATTCTTTGGATTAGTTTAGGACTTAATGTATGGAATTCTTATCTTATTTGAACAAAAGTATATAGTAAATGCTACGCTCTACCTCTCTTACACAAAAACAAAAAAAAAAATACAAATGTGCTCATTGTTCTTTAAAATTAAATTCTTTCAACAGTGTCATCTGTTGTCATTTACTGAAAAACAAACATTGCTGTAGTCACTTACAAACCCAGAATAGGAATTAGTACCCCAATCTCGCCACCGGCGCTGTACTTGCGCGAGTTATGGTGGTAACTTTTGAAGTATGGGCGCTGTCTCTCTGTTGTACGTAGTATTTATATACTCTGAGGTAGAAGTATAATTTCATGAACATTAAGGGTGTCCGGCAAGGGGTTGCCACGTAGTTAAGTGTCTGGCAATGAATGACGTGATTTTAATAATATTCTGAAGGTAATACCAAAAAATCACACTTTATAATTTGATGAATTTAAATCGGTATTTTACACACCTTGTTCTGTGTTGGGTGTGTGATGAGCTGACAAACTTCCAGCTTTTATAAAATAACGAAGGTCTGGGGTTCACGGGCTCTTCTTACTCTAATAGTAGTGTGAATGTTTGCGTAAACCAAGCGCACTAGCGAAGTTCAAGTGTAAGTGATCAACCCCTGCCCGGATAGGGCGCGAATGTACATAGTACCCAACGGAACGTACGTCTTATAAACACGGTTGGCTGAGCCAAACACGTACTACTACAAAACAAAAATAATACTTAAATTATAGTACAAAGTTAAAACCCACCCAAGAAATTCCATAGTGACCATGTATATTTTATGACAAACATTTGAACAAATGTTGCAACCTACAACAAACACGGAAATTATACACATGAGTGGATAGAATGTATTCCATTGTTAATGGCTATCCGCTTCCTTGCAACGCTACAAACTAAATAAATATTTTTTATTTACTAGTAAAATCCATGCATCCTGCAATAGAAAAGCGATTTGTTACACCAACGATACATTTTTACGGGCGCCAATAACGATTTACCTTCATTATCGAATGCAGCATTGATTATGATGATGCCGGCAGGCATGTAAAAACATAAAAAAAGGATCTAAATTTTCAAAAGATTGAGAAAAACATCGTAGTGTACAGCGGTTATTTACCCACGATTAGTCACATATACGCACAAGAAGACGTGTCGCCGCGACTCGGCCATATATAAATAGGGCTCCACGACGGGACCCAACAAGCATTGGCGAACACAAACTGTCACAATGAACACTGTAAGTAGATATTTTATTTTAAAATCAAAATATTTTCACAATATCCATCAAAGTGCCGATAATATTTGAGGACCTGGCGAACAGAACCTGATTAGTCCACTATAATTCAACATTTTTGTTTCGAAACGTGGTGTCTTCATCCAGTTGCGTCGAACCCTGTAATATTTTGAGTCAAAAAACGTAAGTAGGCAAAAAAATGCTTTAAAAAATGCGATTTCGAACGAAATCGGATTATTCCAATACAAAAGACAGTTTTTTTGTTTGCCTTCCTGTAATATTTAAGTTCGCGGATGGTTCTGTTCGCCAGCTCCTCATTTAATTCAATTGAATCTCTCTCAAATCCTGTTTCAACATACAATACATATGCACTAGTGAGCCAGTTCTCTTTTAGTGTGTGTTTAGCCGACGACATTATTCTATTCCACGATATTGTGCTCAAACACTTGTCTTGCCACAAAAGGTCATATTTTTAATGCCGAATGTCCATGGACATATTTAAGTTAAAAAAAAATTGTCATCGTTAATATTTAAGTTAAAAAATGTTTGTTACCTACTCATCAATCAGTGATCATAATGACGATGACATAGACGAGTAAAACATAGCTTAGTCACAGAATAATGAAAAAAACCTATGTCGTTACAAAAATAAAAAAATTTCATCATTACTTTTTATTTCATCAGACCCGACGAATTACAGGCCTATCGCCATCACCTCCCTTCTCTCAAAAGTCATGGAGCGTGTGATCAACACGCAGCTTTTGAGATACCTGGAGGATCACGAGTTGTTGAGCGACCGACAATATGGCTTCCGCCACAGTCGCTCAGCTGGTGACCTCCTTGTGTATCTCACGCACCGTTGGTCACTCGCCATCGAGAGTCAAGGTGAGGCTTTGGCAGTGAGCCTAGATGTGGCGAAGGCGTTCGATCGGGTCTGGCACAGGGGTCTTCTCACGAAGTTACCAGCATACGGGCTCCCCGAGGGATTATGCAAGTGGATCGCCAGCTTTCTGTCCAGCAGATGCATAAGAGCCGTCGTCGATGGTAGCTGCTCCGATAGCATGGACATAAATGCTGGCGTCCCGCAAGGCTCTGTGTTGTCCCCAACACTGTTCCTACTGCATATCAATGATATGCTGTCTATTGACGGCATTCATTGCTATGCGGACGACAGTACAGGGGACGCTTATTACACGGGCCGTGCAAATATCCCTCGTTCCGAGGTGGAGGAAAGCCGCGAACGGCTGATGTCTGAAATCGAGAGTACACTAACTAGTGTCTCCGATTGGGGTCGACTAAACCTAGTCCATTTCAACCCCACCAAGACTCAAGCCTGCGCGTTCACCGCTAAGAAAACCCCATGGTCTGTGGCTCCACAATTCCAGAACACCTCCTTGAACATCAGTCAAAGCATCGGGATCCTTGGCGTCGACATTTCTAGCGACGTTTTGTTCCGAAGTCACTTGGAAGACAAGGTTAAGCTGGCATCCAAAAAGCTTGGAGTGCTCAATAGAGCGAGGCAGTACTTCACAGCGGGGCAAAGGCTGCAACTTTATAAGTCGCAGGTCCGGCCTCATATGGAGTACTGTTGTCATCTGTGGGCGGGGGCACCTGGATACCAGCTTGGGCCTTTAGACTCGGTTCAGCGACGTGCCATCAGAATTGTTGACGATCCCAAGCTTACAAGTGGTTTAGAGCCCCTTAGTCTGAGGAGAGACTTTGCCTCCTTATGTGTGTTCTACCGCTTGTATAACGGAGAGTGTTCTAAAGAATTGTTCGACTTGATGCCCACAGCTACATTCCACCATCGCAACTCTCGCCATCGACGGGGAGTCCATCCTCACATATTGAAACCAGAATTGTTTCGAACTGTGCGGGCTCAAAGGAGTTTTCTTCCGCGGACGCTCAGATTGTGGAATGAGCTCCCCGCCGTGGTTTTCCCATTGGAGTACAGCATGGGGTTCTTCAAAAAGGGTGTGAAGAGATTTCTTCAGGGTCGGCAACGCGCGAGTGATGCCCCTGGTGTTGCAAGCGTTCATAGGCTACGGTAACTGCTTACCATCAGGCGGGCCGTATGCTTGTTTGCCAACTTAGTGGTATAAAAAAAAAAAAAAAAAAAAAAAAAAAAATTTATTTATTATTATTATTTATTCTCTAGTACAGCCATACTCAAATTATGCTCCGCGCCCTTAAGGCTCTGTGGGGGGTCCGCGATATTACTGGCCAAAATACATTCTTCAGGAAGAGAAGCTCGGAAAACAAGAATTTGTTTTCGATATCGAATTTTGATTAAGATAGTCCAATAATTTTATTAATTTTATATACACTAAATAAATTTTAAATATAGGTATTTTACAACCTATTCTTTGTTTATTTTAGGGCTCCTTCAAATAATTCGCTTACTAAAAGGGGTCCATCGCCAAAAAAGTTTCAGAACCGTTGATCTCGTACACTGTATCAATTTTTTACATGATACTCAATCAACTTTAACAAATAAACCTTCAACAAACTAAAAACTACGTAAGCATACACTAGACATACAAATCTGCACTAGTTATAAGTACAATTTATAAAACCTTACACTTTCACCCCTCGACCATAGGTTCTTTTTATTTACGAGTAAATGATAATTTAACTTCTCTATTTTCTACAGCTACTCTGTGTATTGGTGGTAATATGCGCCAGTCTGGCGTACGCCTCAGCATTACCAGTTGATGAACTGGACAGCAAGCAATTAGATACAGGGTCTGCTCCCGATGAAACTATTCTAGTAGAAGAATCACGCGGTTATGGACGCGGCGGGTGGGGACACGGCGGCGGGTGGGGACGCGGCGGGTGGGGACACGGTGGGTGGGGGGGACATCGTGGACATGGTGGATACGGCGGGTGGGGAGGATATGGTGGATATGGTGGCGGATATTTTTATGGACGCTAAAGTGAACATGTGATGTGACGACTAATTGTTGACAATTATACAACATCTGTATTATTATCTGTGATGTGCATGACTTTAATAACTACTTACTGTAAAAAATAAAAATTACCGAGAGATTTTATTGTGCTGTGTTTTATTAAAATTCAAAATTCAAAAAGCATTTATTCAATTTAGGCCCTGATAAGGCACTTATGAACGTTAACAAATGGCTCTACACCGGTTCCAAATACAACTTGAACTGAGAAGACTCCGGCAAGAAACGCAGCAAGTTTTTTTTTTTTTTAATATGTATATAGAAGTATTACAATTACAAAATATATATAACAATAGCCTGCGAAGCGAACAATTCATTCAAATGCATTCTTGTCATCTACAAAATCAGAAACTTTATAGTACCCTTTCGTGCATAACTTCTGTTTAACTATCTTTTTGAATCTATGTATAGGTAGCTCTTGGATTATTACATATGTATTGTTGATGACTTCCATAAATCCAGCCAATAAGTAGTTTTTGCGTGAAAGAGTAACAAATATCTTCACATCCATACATATGGTGAATATGCCAGTTTGCCGACCACCACCAGTTCAGGACCACTTTAACGATAACTATTATAAAGTCAAACTGAAGAGCGTTAAAGTTACATTTTATTTCTGAATTCACAGTCTTCCCCCTTCCTCTCGCTATACCGTTTTTGGCCTATGATTCGAAATGTCCCTCAGGCGAGCATTGGAACGACAGCCGTAACGCATTGTCGATGTTGGAAAGTTAATAAAAAAATTGCGAGCAAGCACTTTTTAAAACGTAAATCTAAAAGGTTTATAATCAGATTTGTGCATAAAAATTAAGCTTAGGATGTCAAAAAATACATGTACTTCCCTCTTAAGTATTATTTGAATGAAAGTAGTGAGTTTTTAATTTAAAAAAATGGGTGTTCGCCAAACTGAGCTACTAAATTAACGCATTTTCGTTTCTCGACCACGTGGTCGGGAAACAACTGTTTCAGGCCTGTTGTGTTTTAGATTTTCTAATTATACTTTATGGTACCGCACGCCGTGCTTTGCGATTTGTATTCTTTATGATATGGTTTTTTACACGTTAGATTGCGACCAGCAAAATGTATTGTTAAAATTGAAATAAAGGCACATTTCGATAAATAAAATAGTTTGGTGGTCGAGAACTCGAGAACTAACTATTTCTCATCCATATTATTATCGTATGAGTTGATTATGAAACTTTTTCAAGAAGGGTGCTTCTTGAAAAACTGTTGAAGAAGAGTTGAGAGGAGTCGCTGTGCCGGCAGCGGAAATGAGTGAGCCAGGTATCATTTGGTACCTCCTACTACACTACTGGTTCCCTACAGCAACCGCCAGCAAAGAGTCTCCTCATGACATAACCACATTAAATGTAATGTTAGTTGGCTGCGATCTTCTGTAATGGAGGGAGGCTTCTCCACTCAATCTGCTCCAAATGTTTAACGAGAGAACCCGCTATGCCTTTGAAAAAGAAAGAGTAAAAGACCTAATTCTCTTTCAAGAGTTTAGCAATGCGAAAATCTGAAATAACTACAGTTGATAAATATAGATATAGGTAAATATTACAGGAAAATAGAACGATATTTCTAACTAGCACATTTTTTATTGGGATATTTTTATTTGCACCTCTGTTTAAAAATTACGGAAACTTAATCCTCTTCTCTTATTTACTTATTGCACCTCTAATTTACTTATTGCATATCAGAAAAATTACTTTTGTACAATTAAACCACCTATTCATCAAAACATGCTCTATCATCCAGAACCGACTCGGAGCACTCCAAAAAGCATGATGATGCGAACGTACGAATATTATAGTCTACGCGAGCGAAGCCGCGGGCAAAAAGCTAGTACTAAATAAAATCTTTGATGATGATCGCTTTTGACGAGCACTTATAGTGGCGCTGTAGGTAAATGTTTACGAACTTTTTTGTGAACTGTAAAAGCAAAAAAAAAATTATAACAAAAAAATTAAACCACTGAAAAAACAAAAGTAAAAAATATTTTTGAATATAACTTGAATTTTATAAGGTTTTGCAGTCGGGGACAAACCAATAACTTACGTAGGTAAGTATTTTTTTTGTAATATTTGTTTATCCCGACTGCAAAACCATATAATATTCAAGTTATATTCAAAATTACTTTTTACTTTTCAGTTTTTTCGGTGGTTTATTTTTTTTTGTTAAAAAGTTTTTATTTAATATTTTTTTGTGGCTATTATCTACTAATTACTACAGGCTTAATTTTTTATTTCTTTTGATGTAATACACAACTCAGTATGAATATCTGTGAATGAACAATAAATCACCCCTATTTTCCCACCCTTAGGGTAGGTTTTTTGTATCCAAATTTATATGGCACCAACTTCGAGGTATATACCCTATCCAATAAAAAAAGAATTATCAAAATCGGACTAGGTACTCTGTAAAAAGATATGCGTGATCATACATAAAATATATATAGGTATATATACGCGTCGACTTGTAAACCTCTCCGTTTTTTCGTCGGTTAATAATAATTAATTTCTTAAGAGAAACTTAGGATCATTAGCGACCCTGGGTAATTAATCGATAAATATCTTGCTCAAATTTTTATTTGTTGCGATAATTCTAATTGAAACATACTAAATGAATGTTTAGGAACTTGATTTTGATGTTATTTTGACCGTCAATGAATTCCTCTATCTGGAAACTTAGGTAGCCAATGGATGGCCACAACTGGATCATTAGCGATTCGACGGGCCAGTTGGCGCAGTTGGTTAAGGTTCGCCTTACGCGCCGTAGGTCGTGGGTTCGATTCCCACACAGGACATGCATTTGTGTGCATGAACATGTCTGTATGTCCTGAGTCTGGGTGTAATTATGTATATTAAGTATGTATTTACAAACAAAAAGTAGTATATGTATTATATCAGTTATCTGGTTTCCATATTACAAGCTCTGCTTAGTTTGGGATCAGATGACCGTGTGTGAGGAATGTCCCAGGATATTTATTTTATTTATTTTTACAGCATTCATATTTAAAAATTACAAAACCTAAAAGATTAATAAATAAACTGCTTTACTAATATAACTAATTAACAAGATACCCATTTTTTATTTAAGGTGGATGCTCAGCATGTAGCGGGAAATTTGTTTTTTTTTAGGGTTTTATTATTTTTACCTTCGTAGAACAATATGGCTTAATATTTCAATGATCCGCGACCGTATTGGTTCATTTGGCACATTTTGTTATGAATGTTTTTTGTAATTATAGCCATATTTGAACGTTCCTCTAAAACTGTAAAACTGAATGTACAAAAATAGTTCATTACAAACAAAAAATATCAATTTCACAATATGCCAAACGAATACTTCGCGAATTATTGAAATATTTAGCCATATTGTTCTACAAAGGTAAAAACCAATAAAAACTGGAAAAAAAACTAATTTTCCGCCTCAAGCTGAGCATCCATCTTAAAAGCGAATTTTTTATATAAATAATACTTAAAGTGGCCACAAACATGGCTATTACCCTACTACAAACTTACAATTCTTCATAAAAATCGGCAATGGTTCGTTCTATTTATTTAAAAAAAAATATTATTATATTCGGCCTATGAATCTAACAAAACCAACTATTTTTGATAATGACCTTAAACAACATTCCACTTATCCATTTTTTTTTTATTTATCAAGACTTGGATTTCTGAAACAAATGTCAAAAACTAGCCGGTTCGAAACAGCTCGTTCCTACAATCAGGTTTTTAACTTATTCTAAATATTTGACTCTTTAGTGCCGCGCGACTGCGATATTTTTTTTAATAATTATAGTCTTATACGTCTCTGGTGAATATCCACCCTTAGTCGGCAATTAATTTCTGAGTCCTAAATAGAATTAAATTATTATAAGAAACAAATACCCTTGGTGTTGCTAGCGTCCATAGGCTACGGTAGCTGCTTACCATCAGGCGGGCCGTATGCTTGTTTGCCACCTACTGGAACCAATAAATTAAATTATTAAAAGTAACAAAAAAACCGACTGCCTAAAACAAAAAATAATTTAAAAGAGAAAAACATGCTCTTTACTCTATAGAATTTTTAATATAACTTGAATTCTATAAGGTATTGTAGACAAGGATAAATAAATATTGCAAAAAAAAATACATAGGTACTTATGTTATTGGTAGCTTGTTTTTCTCTTTTCAGTTATTTATTGTTTTACGCAGTCGGGTTTTTGTTTCTTTTAATAATTTAATTTATTGGTTCCACTGCCCAAGCAACCATTTCGGTCGCAGATTTTATATGGTGGTAATATCTCGTCACAGGTGTCGTAACGTTACGACACATGGCGGCTGTGTAAGCTTTAGGTATTTATTTGTAGTATTAGTTTGCATACTATGTGCCCTAAACGTTGTAGAAACCACGTGTAGTCCTTGTGTCTACTCGTTACGTTATCACTTGAGTGAACTTATTTCCTTTGACTTTTGCGACTATTTGTAACTAATGTATACACTCTGATAACATATGTGTCGTAATTGCGTGGTGACAATGTTACCAAATATATAATAATGTACAGAAAATGTAGTAACGAGACGTAAATATTACTGAACATGATTTTTATTTATAAGAGCAATGACAATCGAAAATCGTAACAGATTCTCAAACATTTTTAACATAGAAATACGATTTTATGGTTGGTCCCATACCAAAAGTTTTCATGTGTACTTCCACTGCTTATAGTACTACAGGTGAATTAAAAATAAAATGAAATGAAAAAATAGTTTATAAATTAACAATCATTTATATTTTTTTTATTTTAAATATAGGTACTAATGTTTTGGTGTTTTCGTCCCGTCTTAATTACTCCGAATCGTATTTTTTGTCCGTGACCAGAACAGGAAAAAATCGGCAGCATGAAATTAGGTTCAATGACTTTCATTGATAAAATCAATATAAAGATTTTCTCGTCCAGGAGATATTTTGAGAATCACTGTAAGCAGAACATTGCAAAAAACCATGTTGATAAATCTAGTAACTTTAAGACACAAGTTCACACAAACCACACACATCTAGAAACCTAGTTACCAATTGCATCCACAATAATTTTCAAATAAAGAGCTATATTTTAAGCTTGGAAAAAAGTGCACGAGATTTATTTGCAAATAAAACTATATATTTATACTATTGTATTATTTTCCTATAAAATTATTTTTTTTGGGCTGCAAAATGTTGCATACTGTTCCTCAACACATTTTACACTGTAAACTAATAAATTAATGTGGCGCATTGTTTTAATCAAATCTAAACTAGCAGATATCACGATAAAAAAAAATTGCCACTGAGATTAGGTAATAAATACACTTATTTTATACAAATTACGAAAATAAAAGATATTTTTTTAATTAGAGATGGCGTGACATAAGTACTTTAATTTGACATTTGAGAAGATATTAAATATTTTGCAATCATCATTGAATGTCACATATAAATGACCGATTGAATTATTGATTTCAGTGTATTTTGTACGCGCTTGGTAACGATGTTACGACAAGAGTCGTAACTTAAAAACCAAATGTTCAATTCCCTATTTTGGTCGTAGAAACGAAACGACTACCACACAGTGTGTACACAATGTTTCTACTCAAGTCAGTTACTAAAAAAAAGTATCTACATGTTCAGTCACAGCAACCGAAATTGGTTGCTTGGGTGCTGTTGTTAATATATTATTATATAATAGTTATTAATACTGTTGCCGAGCATATAATACAAAAAATATACTCAGTTCAAAATCTTATAAGGAATATTATTATTATTTTTTACGAAAATGGGCATAATCAATGGCAAATCCAGGCAATTCATAATTTTTCATCGCATAAAAACCTCATTAGTTAGGTACTTACCTACGTCTGCAATTATTTACCTGCAACGCAGGTTATTTACTGATTTATTAGTTCGGTCTATTTTGTAGGACCTTTGATGTCAGGACCATTTATATAAACTAATGATGCATCCTAATTAAATACATTTTCTGACTTAAGGAAAAATACATTTTAACCACAAAGTAGCCAACAATGTAATTATCTATACATATAAAATGCTTTGTCCTGAATGACTGACTGACAATCAACGCACAGCCTAAACCGCTGATCGTAGAGACCTGAAACTTGGAGGGTGTGTTCTTTGTATGACGTAGGCATCCGATAAGAAAGGATTTTCCGAAATTCTACCCCTAAGGGCAAAAACGGGGGCAAAGTTTGTATGGGACAACGTGATTCCTTGGTCCGATCTACTTCAAATTTTGCATAAACATTCTTTAACAGAATTGATGGTAGACGTGTTTCATATTTTATTGAAACTCATCACCTAACGGGATTAAAAAGGGGTAGAAAGTTATTTTAGGGGTGATTTGCATCGAAGTTGATATGTATTGATATCAACTTCGATGCAAATCACCCCTAAGTGCTTTTGATTTAAATATTCTTTGATATTTGACATTCCAATTTTAAAAAGAGTATTGCATTGCACTATCGATAGAGAAATACAGGTAGACAGGCCAAGATACGCATATGCCAAAACGTGTATGTGTGAGCAGGACTAAGCGTATTTTTTGTCCCTATCTTGCGTATAGGTTTTTATTGTTTGACCTCAGTGTCGTCGAGGCCAAAAAAGTTTGTGTATATATGATATTTGTTGATGGGAGCAGTGAAACTGTGAAACCCTAATTGCATGTCATTTGTGACTGCGTTGCTAGACGTCCCGATTTTTAGCCCAAAATTGAATGTCCCGCGCGTGACAGGTTCATTCCCGCTTTTCGAGGATTACTCGACGGTTAAATCATCGTTGGACGTAGAAGTGGGAAATTATAAAGACACCACTGCACAGAAATGGCAACAGCTTTCCCGTGACGCGTCTTAACCACCACAGTGGTGTTTAAGGAGAACCGTGCCAATGTGCGCTAAATGAAACTGTGATATACAAAAAACAAAATATACGGCCGTATATGCCGCATATTTTGCCGCTCGCAAGGGACAAAACCTATAGGGTACTTCCCGTTGACCTAGAATCATACAATTTGGCAAGAAGCAATTCCATGTAGCACAAGTAAAGGAAAATCCGAAAAGCGTTTTGCAGTAACATGGCAAAAAGAAGAAAAAAATTACCATTATATTACAACATAATCGAAAAAAAGGGGAAAAAATCTCCGAGAATCGATTCCCGTGATTATTGAACTATTAACAAGTTTCTACGGAACTCTCGGTGCGTGAGTCCGACTCGCACTTGGCCGGGTTTTTTTAGTATGTCCCGCTTTCGGCGATAGAATCCCGCTTTTTTTTACTCAAGCAGTTACAAAATACGGCTTTGACCGAAAAAAAATCTGGCAACGCTGCTTTGTATACATATATTCTCAAAGATATTGTTTGGTGTGTAGTGATAGTGAATTGTTGTGTCATTGGCTGTAAAAGCCGTAGTGAACGAAATGAACCAAACATAACCTTTCATCCACGGAACAATAAAAACAATCGGTCAGTAGTTTTTTTTTAACTGATACAGTAAGTAAATCAAAGGATAGCTTTTATGTGAGTTCAACTTTTTTATAATGAAATCGGATTGAGTTTTTAAGGCGCCGATCCCACTGACGAGTGTTCTAGAGTTCCGAGTTCCGAGTTCTGCATTCCGCGTTGATTGTAAGCTATGTGGCGCCTTTGAAAGTAAAAAAAAGTGTATGATGGATGTATGATCAGTAGCGAATATTGCAGAACTCTAGAACTCTAGACTGCTTGCTGTGTCCACAATAGTCAACACGGAATGCAGAACTGGGAACGCGGAACTCTAGAACTCTTTCTGTGGGATCGGCGCCTAAATATTTTTGTCTGTCTGTTCCGGTATATAGTTAATGTTATAAAGAGTAACTTAACTACTTTTATTTTCGAAAAATAATTAGTCCGCGCAAATAAATTCAAAACGTTCGCGGGTGAAACCGCGGGGGTCTGCTAGTTACAATATAAAATCATAGGTATATAATGATATAAGTGGATGCAAAAGTTCATGTCATAATCTTCGTGTCTTTAATTTGGAGGAATGGATAAGAAATTATTTATCTTATAGCCATTTGTGGTTCTAAGCAGCCTCTTTGTCTATTTTCTTCCAAATGGGTTTGGTATTTTAGTAAATAGTATCACACCTTTTCATGTTAAATGTTGCCAAGACGAGACCATATGGCTCGCACTGTCAAAAAGTTATCAGATCTCATGTAGAGCCAAGCTTATAACTCTACACGCCCTACCTCTATAAGCCCTAACTTCACAAACTCTACACACCGTAGTCAAAGTATGTAGTGTGTATGTGAGGATATTTGTTCCAGAACCACAGAAAGCTAAAAGTATTTGATGAAAATGGGCACATAGATTATAACATTTGATTTTTTTTATAAAATCAAAAATACAAAATACAGAATGAAGTATGATACAAATATTTAAGTTCTTATACTTATGCCTATTAAAGGTATATACACAACATTCATAAATTATGAAACTGCGAATTTGTAGTAACATACATATTTAATCCTGGGAATGCATAAGTAGTTATTATATAATACCAACTTAGGTATCATCTGGAGTACCTACTATGAATGTTTATGATCAAGCAAGAATACCAAGAGATTCAATCTAATACCATGAAATAAACCTTGGATTTTGGATGTGCCAGACCGAAACCAGTCCAGTATAATAGTTGACACCGAGTGACCTATCAATAGTATTAGTATAATTTTTAATTATGTAATATTTAAGAGCCTACAGTCTGGTTCTTGTAGCGTGTTCATTACGATTTTTTTATACCTATTACAGGATGTTTTTTTTTTCTAGCTAGTATGGGTACGTTCTGAACTAATAGTTAAGATAAAAATACTGGTACGGGCTGAAATGCGCTCAATTTTAGAAAAATTATACCTAGCTGAGACTCCAACGTATTTAAAAAAATGTGTATTTTCTGACCTATCAAGGTCGCTGCCAAGTAGTGTGACCAGAATGCTAGCGACATTACATCTCTGTATTGCTATACTAATGCGTTGGGCGAGGTATTAGCCAGCCCTCTGTTCACGCGACGCCTCGACCAGGCGCTTACAAATGCCTCGGAAAAAGCGGCGGCCGGCCCCCATGGAACCATTGTCTAGAGACAATCCCCCTTATTACAAAACATGGTTTAAAGTAAAACCAGGTTTTAAAATAGCCTCGTCTCTTTTTATTATATGACGTTAGAAAGTGACCGAATGACAGTAAAACCTGGTTTTGCTTTAAACCATATTTTGTAATAAGGGGGAATGGGTCGAGCAGTTACTTATTTGACCAGTTTGGGGTAAATACCCTCAGCGGCTCAAAAAAGCAACTGCTATCGGGGTTACTATATTTGCGCCGTTCGAGGCTTTCAGCGCAGGCAGCAGCGCCGCCGGCCTTATTCATGGTCTCTGGAAGATGAGATGGTGTCAAAGTATCAACGCAGGTAGCATCCCAAACTAAGATCCGCCCCATCTTCCAGGAAATCAATGTCATGCTGCTGGGTCTTTTCCATTGTCGTGCATCAACCCATTTGGTTCCAAAAGGGCCGAAACTTTGGCGCTGGCGAGAGACCTATTTGAAACGTGTACGAACTTGTTATAAGAATGACTAATATTTTAGTGGAAGTATCATTGTTTGTTATACATTCATTGTTAAAATGATGAAATAAAAAAAAACTACTTTAAATACAATAAAAAGTATGAAATAACTCTAATCTGACACTGATTTGAAGTCAGCGAAAGAGCACGACGTATTCCATTGAAAATATTTCGCTGACTTCAAATCAGTGTCAGATTAGAGTTATTTCATACTTTTTATTTTATTTAAAGTCGAAATATTTTTTAAATTATTTTTTTATTTCATCATTTTTAGTTTTTCTCAAATACACTAAAATTTGACCAAGGTTTTGAGATGTTTTTCCTTTGACACCACACCCGTAGCTCGTGTCAATAAGCCAGGCCGTCACACATATTGATAGGATTTTTAAAGTAATTTGGCTATGGGATTCTGAGGTATCAATTAATTTTGGAAAAGGGGTCTCTATACCAAAATAGTTTGGGGAACCCTGATTTAGATCGTAATGTGATGTTTAAAAATAACACTAAATGCTTTATACTTAATATATCTCGGATATTTCGTACTACCTACCTACATCTTCTCTGCATAGTATAAAACAGAGTTGCTTTCCCGGCCTATCTGTCTGTCTGTGTGTATATCCGCTAACTCCTCCTAAGCTACGCAACAGATTTTGATGCGGTTTTCACCATAAGTTAGATAATTTTTCACAGAAGGTTTATACATATAATTTAACCTAATTAGGTTTTAGTATCTATAAAGGAGTAGTATCTTTATTTACAACAAATATATACAAAATACAATCTATACATAGAAAATTTCCTAAAGTTTGCCGCTGCTTCCGATTAACGGCAAGGTTCCCAGAAGACTGGCAGCGTTTCCTCTTTGGATAGCCAAGCTGATGCGTTGGCGGAAAAAGCTCCCCGCCCGCTGGTCTCCGGAAGTCTCGATAAATTTTGATGACAAAGTTCTAGTAATACGGCGAGCTTCGGACCCACACGGTCCCATGGTCTCGACCGCAAAAGGCATAAAAATATAATTTGGATCAATCGATGCGTATTTTTTGAATTTCGAATTTTCCGCATTTTTAGATTTTATGTACATATGTAGAAAAAAAACAATATTTTGCAAGCAATTAGCCGACAAATAAATTTACATGGCTTACGTAGGCTAAACCTTAAGAGATACATAAAAATTATGTACTACGGAATTGTGTATCTTAAAAATATCTACAAAAAAACAGCCTGTATATCCTATATCTAATTTTAGTCAGTACATAATTTAAAATCAATGTTTATGTGCTCTAGGAGGCTTAGTCACAGCTTGGATCGTCCTTCTTGACACCGGGTATATATATGCTCCTCACCACCGTTTCAATAAACACTGTTCTCCAAGAACTACTACAATGAACACTGTGAGTATCCTCAAACCTATTTATGCTTAATTATTACATAAAAAAAGTTATTTGAGAAAAGTAGAGAAATAAAAGCTTCTTTCCCTCGAGTTCCCGTGGCCTATAGGTACAGGGTTATTTTACAACTTTGAAAGAATATCTTTTCATACATTTTGATCGTGCAGCGTTGGTAGTTGGCACTTTAGTATGAAAAGTTTTGTGATAGTATAGTAAAAGTTGATCTAAATAATGAGTACATTCCCTTAAAATTTGGCGGTGGTTGCAAATAACCCTGTATTGTTTTCCCCGGGATAAAAGGTATCCTACATACTAAGAAAGATAAAATAATTAGCAAAAAAGTATGTAAAAAATATTGCAATGAAAATCTTTACTTGGCTGATTGATCAATGCCATTTATTTTTAAATTCTTAATTTCGATAAACGTTGAATGTTTATAAATATATTGATAAACACAATTATTTACATTAGTCGTAAGAAATTTTTCAGTAATGTGCAAAATAAAGCGATAGATTTTACACCGGAAAGAATTATACACCGTGACTTTTTATTCGTCTTAGAAACGCAGCCCATATAATGTACCCAATGAATAGGTACATTTACTTTTTTTTTTATATTTGTATAATTTAAAAAACAAATATTATTCGTTATGACGCATGACGTAGTTTTGTTACGAGCGTAGTCTACTCGACTCGTACTATGGGTTGGTATTTTCTACCATTTTATACGTAAACTTTAATTTATTAACTCGATTTGTCCTATATCTAATTAATTTTAATTTTTTTATTTAATTATACAAAACATCAAAAAAATCTAAATGATTAGTACCTAGTCAATGGCTACATAATGTGGGCTGCGTTTCTAAGACGAATAAAAAAAAAGTCACGGTGTATATGTTACTGTAAAAGCTTAATCCTCGGTATATCCTTTTACCAAGTCTTATTGGCAGAAGTCCAAACTGTTCTATGATCATAGTTCATTTCGGACATTTACTAGCACTTACTGAGTAAATCTTATGGTGCGTCCACACTACGCGAACCGAGCACGAGCCGAGCACACGTGGAGCTCGGATTCGCGTAGCGTGGACGGACATGCGAGTCTCGAACGAGCATTCGTCTCGCGCTCGACTGCGCTCCACCGATTGACAGTTTTTCACGAACACAGGGTTTCGCATCGCGATTCGCGCTTGTGTTGTAAGCTCGTGCTAGGTTCGCGTAGCATAGACGCACCAATGGTGCGTCCTGTATGTCTTGATTAGTATAGATAGTAGTAGTCGGAGCAAAGCGGTAAATAAAACGACTAGTACAACGCTTTTTTAAACTCCCGTCTGAACGTAGTCTTAGTCTATGTTCGCACGAACGCTTTCAACGCGCGTTATTTTTAACGATAATAATATGAATAGAACGTATGAATGTATAATCCCGACGTAAAAAAGCGTCAGCATGCGAACACGTATAGGAGAAGTCATAAGTTCTATTCATAACGTTAAAAATAACGCATGTTGAAAGATTGAAAAAGCGTTCGTGTGAACGTAGACTTTAAATATTAAAATACACCTTTATTATACATAACATTCCATGTTTATTTGTTTATAATCAAATGCAACTTTTGAAAAAACGTCTTTGTTGCTAATTCAATTATTGTATTCAAATTATATTTCAGGTATCAATCGCTTTTTTGGTGATATGCGCCACTCTGGCGTATGCTGCACCATCTCCCAACGCAGATAATCTTCTACGTCAAGCAATCGATAATGCCTTCCATGCTCCTGAACCTGCTATAGACGAAACTGGCCTGGAGAGCCTGGATAGCCTGAACGCTGAGGAGTCACGATACGGTGGATACAACAGGGGCGGCGGCCATGGCGGCCACCAACACGGAAGTGGCCACCGCGGAGGTGGTAGCTGGAACAGAGGCTAAGAACAGCAACTTTGTCATGTCACCAACGTTGTTTCAATTCGCTGTGATTACATTTCTGCTAATAAATGACTAACTGTGTTTATATATTTTATAGTTTAATTCATATTTTATCGATGAGAGCTACCCAAGCAACACAGATTGCTTGACTAATCATTGTTAAAAAAGCATTTCTGGAAACTACAAGCTGAAGAGCTGACTGAGCTGACTGTCTATGGAAGCGCTTACACGGTTAATATTCAAGCAAATTGGGCACAAAATAAATCGCTTTAATTTGTACTAGCTTTTGCCCGCGACTTCGTCCGCGTAGAGTATTGCCCAAGCAGCACGCAAGCATATTCAACATCAATAAACCAGCCCATTTAGAACTTGGAGTTCTTTTAGAGACTTACAGGAGTATCAGGAAAAGTTAAAGAGTGATTTATGAGTTATTATACAGCTCTAGCTGTATAAAATTATTAAGGGATCCGCGTAAGGGTTGTTAAAACTCTAACTTACAGTGTTAAGTATTTTGTGACACTCCAAGCTCGTTTTATCTTTCAAGCTATATATAAGGTCCTTCTAAAGTCTTGGTGGATATTTTGAGGGATGAATGTATAGGTTCAAATAGTTCAAGAGAAAAAAATAAACAAAGTTGAACTTTACGTAAGAACCAAGTATTAATTTATAAATTATGTAGTATTTTCAATGTACGAACAATTCAAAAGTTCCAAGTGTTTCTCCTAATTTAGAATGTACAATTCAAGTATTTTGGCGAAACTGTAACCCCCGTTGTTATATTTTTCATTGTAAGAATCAATAGTACTTTTTAAGCTTTCGCGAACTAAATTCATTGTAATATTAATGTATCGGGTCTATTCGCGCACAGATTATTATCAAAATTTAATTAGTCGAGGTAAGTCAAAATTAAATTTTGATAATAATCTGTGCGCGAATAGACCCGATACATTAATATTACAATGTAAGAATCAAGTCAATACGTCATATTAGTTCAGAGAAAAAGGCAAATAGATTTCAAAATTAAGATATTTTGATTTACCTATTTTCAACGAACAAAACGAAACTAATCACAAAAACTATGGCGCTTTTGTACAGAATGAAATGAAAAAATACGAATACTTAGGTATATACGAATCCTGGTTTTGATATTTGAAAAGCAGTAGAAACTGAAAGATCGCGGTGTTTACGAGATAGCAGCCATAAAAAAATACAGCCTTGTTCAGACAGCCTTGTCCTTGACAGACAAGACCCCCTGCCACATCGCCTCTGCGAATTTCGCGATGAACTCTTGCGACCTTACTCTCGCCTTTATTTATTCTGTGCTACTGCGATATTCAGTCAGGTTACATAATAATACCAATTTGAGTACAGTTCATGAATAATTCAACCAATTCCTTACGCATCATGGTAGTACGTACGTGGTAGTAGTAGTAGATACAATATAGGTATAGGTACCTATATACAGGTCGTTGTTTTGGTCAGCGACGAGCGACTCAGGGTCGATAATACAAATGATACTTGTGCTAAAAAAAATACTTTATTTTTTTTAAATAATAAAAATAAAAAAATTAAAATTTTGAAAATCATTTAATAAGCTAAAGTTTAGACATAATACTCAACGGGAATACGAGGGAGTAAAGGGGTGGGGCGATGGCGGCTTGCGCCTAGCTCTAGACCGTGCACGTGCCTAGTACCATACTTTTCGGTAATTTTATTTCAAATTGAATAAGGTATTTCTCAACATATTTACAGTATTTCATGGAATAAAGTCCATTTTTGGGGAATATATATTTTGTACTACCGCTCCTGGGTAGCTTGTCGCCGACCAAAACAACACCCTGTATTATTAATTGCATTAAAATCATAAGCAGGTACGGTTGGCTTATTCCCGTTTGTCTACGTTCCCGTTTGTCAACGGTACATATACTTACCTATAGCGGTGTATCGCGTACACCAAGTACAGTCAGTGTGTTAAGTCTAATTTTAAAGGAATGTAAATATTGGTTTGAAATTAAAAAAGTACATATTTAAGATTTTTATAGTGTAGTTTTTATGTATTATGTAATAATATAATATATTATGACTAGTAATTTTTTTTTTTTTTTTTTTACTGTTTATAGGCCTGTATTTGACCGCAATCTCACCATGGTAAGTGATGATGCGGCCGAAGGTGGTAAGCACACAAAGCCTAGAAGGAGCTGGCTCTCAAGTGCAGCTGTCGGAACACACCGAAAGGTGCTTGGCGACAGATTTTCAACTTGAGGGTGGTAGCCAACCAGGCGAGTACTACAAAGTACCCTACCACCGTGCTATGGTTTCCTCACGATGTTTTCCTTCACCGAAAGCTCAAGCTCATTGTAGGATTGTATTTAACCTATGCAAAGCAAAATCTACAACATACGTTTCTATAATATACAATAGGTAAACGTTGTTTATTCATTCGTAATGTTTTATCTAATTGTGAGTAAAAAAAACAAGTAAATAAACAATAAAGTCGAAAATTAAAAATTTGAACTTAACAAAGTAAAATCAACATTTTGAACTAATAGGTAGTTACATATATATATATACCAAATCTTTTCTTAGTAAAATATTCCGGTTTCACTTACAGCTCATATAACAATCACAATCACAATAAGGGCATACTCAGAAACCTTTGTACCTGCTAGTCTTTCTTTAGAATTTTTTACATGTGTTTAAAAAAATAGTGTCAACTACATGTATTCTATGTAGTTCTTAGTCATTAATATGATAGTTTTAAAATATACAAACTAAAAATAATATTAAATAAATTCGGCACACAACTTTTTAGAATAGAATAGAATAGAATATAATGATTCTTTATTTGTAGCATAATTTGACAATGTATACACATAAAAATACAATTTAAGAACAGAGAACAAACAAAGATAATAAAAATATAATTAAACATTTAAAAACTACGATTAGCTAGGTGTGTTACATCGACATCATAAAAGCTACAAAATGGCGTCCGACTCAGCATATGTTGTAGTGACTATTGTGAATAGCCATCACAACGCTGATCTTCCGGCGGAACCATCGCAACACGTAAAAGGTACCATAGTACCACAGTAACATAGTTTCATGATACAATAAAAGGTCCAGTAAAATTCATTAATTAGTCTAGAAATTTAAATAACTTAAATAATACATACCTATAGAAGATACATTGAACAATAGTAGGTAGGTTGTATACAACATGGGCAAATAAGTCCATATTACATATATTATTTTATATTATAAATAAATATATAAATTTTATAAATGCGAAAGTAACTCTCTTTGTATGTATGTTTGTTACGCTTTCAAGCTTTAGCCGCTGAACCGATCGCGATGAAATTTGGCATGCATATAGCCTATGGTATGGAGAAGAACATAGGCTTTACTTTTTATCTCGGGAACGCGGGTGAAAAACGCCGGGGACAGCTAGTAATATTATAAATGCAGCAAGCACAGGCATTAGCGGGTTCTTGACCTAGGATAACAGTGATGAGAGATCTTGAGTTTTTAGCTTTCTACAAAATAGAAATTTCATTTCTGAGATCTTCAGTGTCTTTCTGGTGATCTAAAATAAACTTTTTAAGTGTGGCCCTGAAATTAGGAAAACACTGAAGTTCTCGTATAGGTGGAGGGATATTGTTCCAACACTTCGCTGCAGCGTACCGAAAACTGCCCCTAAAAGCTGCCGAATGGTGGCGTTGTGTCGACAGCTGTGTTGAGTATTTACGCAACGATCTTGCATTAGACACCCAACTTAGTCTCTCATACAAGTACCCAGGTGTACGGTACTTGATCACACCAAAAAGTAAGCAAGCGAGGTGGAGCTTCTGACGCGCTTTCATTTTGAGTATAGAGTTGAGGTTAAGAAAGGGGGCGACATGATTCCTGGGGGGTATTTTAAAACAAAAACGAGCGCATGAGTTTTGGACTCTGAATCAGACGCTGTGTACGACTCAACAGTCGAGGTCCCGTTACAGTGTCCACATAATTGAGTTTGGAGAGTATCAGGGATTCGACCAGCTGAACACGTAGTTCCTCGCTTAAGTATGTTCTGATATTATATAGCACTTTAAGCTTATAAAAACAAGATCGTACGGACTCAGTTATGTGCTTTTCGAACCTTAGGCTAGCGTCAAAGAAGAGACCTAAGTTGCGTGCCTCATGTACTCGCTCAACAGGCTCTCCCATAAGCAAAACGTCTAAAGGGATATGAAAGTTAGTCAATTTATGTTTGGTACCAATACCCAAGTATTTAGTTTTTAGTGGATTGAGTACCAAACTATTCCGGCCTGACCATTCTGCAATCCTATTCAAATCCTCATTAAGCTCAAGAATAGCTGCACGTGCATTCTCTGGCTTAAAGGAGATGTACAGTTGAACGTCATCAGCGTATATATGAAACCGGCAATTCTTTATGCAATCAGCGATATCCGCAGTGTAGATTATGAATAGTATCGGACCTAAAATGGACCCTTGGGGCACGCCTCGCTCAACTGAAACTTCATCAGAAACGCTGCAAGTTCCATCAAACTTTGGCAATTTAACGTACTGACGACGCCCGCTCAAATAACTATTAAACCATTGGATGGCCCTAGCGCTAAAACCAAAACAACTTAATTTAGATAGCAACAGGGTGGTATTCAACGCATCAAATGCTCGAGAAAAATCAAGCATGACCAGAAGGGTTATCAATCCATTATCCTGTGCACTGAGAATATTGTCAGTTATGTCCAAAAGTGCAGTGGTAGTGCTGCAACCTTTCCTAAAACCTGACTGCGCCTTTGGCAATAACCCATTATTTTCGAGGAAGACGGTTAACTGGTTACATACTACTTTTTCGAGTATTTTTGACGTGCATGGCAGTATGCTAATAGGACGGAGATCTTTGTATACCATTGGTTCTGATATTTTAGGCAGAGGCAAGACTATAGCAGTCTTCCAGGAATCAGGAAAAATTGAGGTGGTGATAGATGTATTAACAATGTTAGTGATCAATTCAAGAGTTTCTGGTAGAGTCAATAATAACATTTTAAGATTTATTTTGTCAGTACCTTCAGCATCAGATTTAAGCGAAGTGATGATTTTCATTACTTGTTGGCAGTTAACAGTGTTTATGTTAAAAACAGCATCTCCACATCTATGATACTCAAAAAAGGTTAGCAAAGATATATCCGTACAGGGAGCACCAGGGACATTTAGAAAGTGGGCATTAATTGCATTAGGATCATTAAAATGGGGCGGGAGTTCATTCGATTTTGGAGGCAAAATAGATGTTTTTAGGTTTTTCCATAACGTTTTAGGGTCTTTGATTTTATTATTAATGTGTTGTTTAAAGTAGGCAGTTTTCTCAAAGAAAAGAGCTCGATTGACCTGTGCCTTAAGTTCCTTATAAAAGTCTTTTTTTGATTCTAATTTATTTCCACGAAATGTACGGAGTGCGTCGTCTCTCAATTTCATCATTTCCTTGATGGTAAAGGTGATCCACGGATAACCGCGGTCCCTAAGAATAATAGTTTTAAAAGGAGCGTGAAGGTTAAATAAGGCAAGAACGCTACAGTTAAACTGCTCCACCATATCATTGACATTATTAAGTGAAGCTATTGTTTTCCACTGCATAGAAACCAGATCATTATTAAATATATCAATTAAAATATCGTTAAGAGGTCTATAAGTGAGAAATCTAGTAGGTCTCTTGTCACGCTTGATTTTAAATTCAGATACTATTAAGTGGTGCCCCATCGATCGCCCGACAGGGTCATCAATTATATTCTTAACAGGTAAATTAGACCAAACAACATCAATGAGTGACTCCGTAGTATCTGTGAAATGTGTAGGCATGGTGACCAATTGCGAGAGACCTAGACATTCCAAGAATGTTTGAAATTTATGCAATTTGCAGTTATCATTGATATTGAAATCGCCAAGTAAAATTAAATTGTCACAACTAGCAAATGCATTTATAGAGTCAGTAAGTGCGTCGAAAAACAAGTCAGTATTCAGACGCGGCGGCCTGTAAGCAGTCCCAACAACTAGTTTTTTCCCCTTCACTGACATAGATACCCACATTTGCTCTACAGATGAATGCATCGGATCAACTGGATGAGTCAGGGTACGAACTGTTACCCCTTGTCTAACATAAAAACCAACTCCTCCGCCACGTCCAGCAACAAAAGAAGGTCTGGGTACATGGCGTAATCGATAATTGGGTATCTTAGGTGCTCTAATATCGTCAATAGAGGTTAGCCATGTCTCATTAATTGCTACAAGATCCATTGAATACCTACCAAAAGCTGCAACTATATTATCATAGTTTTTACTCTAACTGTACTTTAACGTGTGCTCAGGTCCGTAATATATACAAACATAACCAATGTATATGTACCGTTGACAAACGGGAACGTAGACAAACGGGAATAAGCCGTACGGTTGATGCTAAAAGATACCTCTATTGCCTCACGTTCTAATAATTGTAATAACTTGGCTAACTTGTATTCTTAGAATATATACAAACGACTTACAAGATGCTATAGCTTCCAAAGAGCGTTAAATGCCAATATTATGCTGCTCAGGCCAAACATTTGGCCGAATTAAGTCGCTTACACTTACACTCGGCCAAATATTTGGCTGTGATGTGATAATGGTAGGTATAATAAAACAAACAAGGCGGATCAGCATAGGTACATGATAATAATAAATAAACTACATTTTCGTAGTACAACAAGGAATGAGGTATAAGTGAAATACCTAGCTCTTCGAGGTACAATTAAAAAGTCAAGGTTAACATCATATAAAGCTCATGTTTATATTCGAAAAAAAGTAGGTACCTACCTAAGTACTCACCAACCATAAAATACCCACTGCTTTTTTGTTTACGGGTAAGTTAGGTAGGTACATCAAATGATTTATTTACATGCACTTATGTTTTGCTCACAACGAGTCAAAGTTTTTAGGGTTACATAGCCATGGTAAAATAAATTAACTTTTTAACAAAAAAAATAAACCGCCTTCAAAGTACACTAAAAAGTATAAAATAACTCTTATCTGACACTGTTTTGAAGTGAGCGAAATCGCATGACGTGTGCTATAGAAAATATTTCGCTGACTTCAAAACAGTGTCAGATAAGAGTTATTTTATACTTTTTAGTGTACTTTGAAGGCGGTTTATTTTTTTGTTAAAAAGTTAATTTATTTTTGAATTTTTAGTTTAATTATATACTGAATACATCTGCGTAACCCTTTCGAGTGTACAGGCCTGATGTTTTGTAGTGTGATTGCGTAAACAATGCATATTTATGCGATAGCAGCAATCGCGGCTGATTTTCTGTAATTTTTTTTAGAGTTCCGTTGTCTATCTCCGAAACTCATCATCAGATCTATATGAAATTTATATGGGACCATTTCGAAATATACCCCTTTCGAACAAAAAAAGAATTTTGCAAATCCGTCTATATATGACGGAGTTATGCCCGAACATACATAAAAAAAAAAAAAAAAATATATATAAACATCCGAATTGAGAACCTCCTCCTTTTCTTGAAGTCGGTTAATAATAAGTTCAGTGAATATATAAATTAAAGATCATTAAATTAAATGAAATCTTCTTTGTCCGTCCCTGTTCCTTTATTTGGAGTCGGGTCTCCTCACTCGTTTGCGTCAGGACATTCTGTCCTGCCCCCCTAGACAAGATGGTTATCGACAATCGTCATCGTTAGTAAACGACAATCTTTGTATGGCCGTCGCTTGGGGGATACGCCCTAGATACAGGGTGTTGTTTTGGTCGGCGACAAGCGACCCAGGAGCGGTAGTACAAAATATATATTCCACAAAAATGGACTTAATTCCATTAAATACTGTAAATATGTTGAGAAATACCTTATTCAATTTGAAATAAAATTACCGCAAAGTATGGTTACTAGGCACGTGCACAGACTAGAGCTGGCGCAAGCCGCCATCGCCCCACCCCTTTACTCCCTCGTACTCCCGTTGAGTATTATGTCTACACTGTAGCTTATTACATGATTTTCAATTTTTTTTTTTTTTTTTTTATTATTTAAAAAAAATAAAGTAATTTTTTAATATTTTTTTAGCACCAGTATCATTTGTATTATCGACCCTGAGTCGCTCGTCGCTGACCAAAACAACGACCTGTATATTTGTAGCATTGGTTGCATTCTTCGCATTTGAGTCGCTTATATTGTATGTCGCGCGGGTATTGCCTTTTTCCATTATATTTGCTTTTCATGTGAGGAGAGAAATGTATTGGCATTAAATATTTTAAATGAAATATTATTTTTAAAATACAATGAATAATATCTGCTTATAGTTTATTTTTATCGTACCTAGTTACAAACTCGTTTATCTTCTGTCGATGTTAGCTTTATTAATTTAATGTAAATGCCCCTTCGTACACACGGCAACACATCAAGCTATACATTTCCAGTATAAGCTGATCTCGCATTGTATAGGATTTCCGTACAATGAGAGGTCAGCTTATATTGGAAATGTATAGCTTGATCTGTAGCCGTGTGTACGTATGAAATAACCTAGTCCTCCAATTATTGTATGTAAAACAATTAAGGTAATAAGTGGATAACGTTGACAAATAACATGAAAAAGGCTCAAAAGAACCAAATCTATTGAGTTAGTGTAGTGATGGTGTTATCTTCATTTCGTATTTTTTTGGATTAATTTATGATAGTTGTAATTTATATTTAATCATTTTATTTATTTATTTAAAAATCCAATACAATAAATAGAACAGGATATTTTGATTTTTTATGTGATAAAAATATCTGAAAACTTATATTACACCTTCAGATTGCACAGAGTACAGAACCCTTTATTGATGTGTCCAAGTGCTCTTGCCTGCTTCTTAACAACCGGTTCATTCACCTGACTTGTTTTTTATTTACTATAAAATAAGTAGGTACCTACTATTATTTCTAAGAGCCCGGCTACACGCTCCGTCTTGTATGCAAGCATGACTGCAAATTTTTGACTTGAGCGTGTGTCCTGCAAAACTATTTTCGACGACACAAGTATCAATGTCTGAAAACCTCAAAACACGTCTAGCTTGCACGTGTACACTGTAATGTTCCGACATTTTTTGTACAGTCATAGCTACAGTTATGAACTTTGCATGCAAAATGGAGCATGTAGCCGGGCTATAAGGGTAATCACTGGAGCTTGTTGAACTAGTTCAACCGTAAACTGTAAATGTCACTATGCTACGTTAATTGAGTAATGTAAATAAATAAAATAAAAAGCCTTTATTATTCCATTGGCATGTACACACGGCTATACATTTCCAGCATAAGCTGATCTCGCATTGTATAGGATTTCCGTACTATGAGAGTTCAGCTTATACTGGAAATGTATAGTTTGATGTGTAGCCGTGTGTACATTTGTAAGAATCTAAGAATAGTATTGGGAGTGGATAATGTTAGTCCAATACACATGCCATCTGGACCCCTCTTCGGATGAAGGCCTCCTCCAGAAATTGCCACTCGTCGCGATTCTTTGCGAGGTTGGACCAATTGTGTGTTCCGACGGTCTCTATTTCTTCCTTCCACCTTGCCTTTGGTCTCCTTATGCTTCTGTGCCCATGAGGTCCTCTCCACATAGTCACGGTAGCGTGTCACGTGACCCGCCACCTCCATTTTAAACCTCGTGCGAAGGACAAGGCATTGAGTAATGTACACAAAATCACAAGACAAATATCAAATAAATACTAAGGTAAGTATCAAAATTATCAAACAACAATCAATATTCATACTGACCTAATTAATCAAATGGCCCGATTTGACTTGGGGTCGGTTGTTTGAACACTTTAACTACGCGGTTATAGTAAGGTCTAGTGGAGTAGCTTGCCCTAGCTAGACGGGCCCTGTATCAGTTTGTTGGGAGGCATTTGTAACTGTCTATGGCGAAGCCTGGGGCCCCTGTAGCCTGGAAACCTCGTTTCTCGATATGAAGTATTCCCATTTCAGCACCGATTTTTTGAGGCCCGATGCTATTCCCTTGTGAACACCGATCTATATTTTGCATCGGTGCTCAAATAGGAACAAGAATTAAATTCGAAATCATTCAGTTTGTATAAATCGTTCGGTTTTGTAGCTTCTATAGTGTTGTGGTGTTTAAGAAAACATATCGATAAAAATTAACAGTTTTATAAAAAGAAGTAAGTATTACCGTTAGAGCACCAAATAGCTGTTCCAATTAGAGAACCGATATGCTAGGTTGGCCGTCATGTCAGTTACTGAACAAAATATGTCTGTTATCGAACCACAACGAGCGCGATTGTAAAGAATGTGTTTGGTTGTCTGTCTGGCAGTTGGTATGAAAAGTAGAGTATTCACCACGCCTGTCTTTGTCTTGGGTGGCTTGAACCCCTCGCTTCATTCATGACTCTACATTTATTTTTTATTGATAAGATTATGCCGGCTCAAAATGTTGCCTGGGTGCTACCCTTACGCGGACAAATCGGCGAGCAAGCTCTCAACCGGGGATTTCAGAACTCTACATAAATCCCTCGCTAAGCTCAGGAGTTAACTCTAGAGTCCCTCATTACGCTCAGGGTTCAATATACCGCGGCCGCCCGTGAGATAAGACACTGCTTTATTTATCCCCTCGGTGCATCTACGATTGTATATCCTACAGACATAATGAGAAACCTATTTATTTGTTGTTCTTAAAGTTGGTTTAAAAGAAAAACAATACACTCGAATCGCACCAAAGAACATTAATTATTTACTCGCACTTAACCTAAGCTTAAGGTAGGTAATTAAAATTGACCACAAGCCACCATAAAAGTGACATAGTGTGATCTTTATGTGACCTGATTGAGTGAAGATGATGAGAAACTATAAATAGCACTCTATGCTGTTCTGTGTAACTATTGATTATTCCAATATGATTAGTAACTACCAACTAGGGAATTCAAACAGTTTTAGTTTTCGTTCAAAACTTACAATACCGTGAATTGACAGTTTTCTGAACGTGCATTTCAACATTTTCAACGCAGTGTCGACTGTGAGAAGAGTTGCATCTTCTATTTGAATTGCTTCTTTTGTTTTAGGGAAAAAAATAAAAATCCTGAAAAATCCGGAAACGTGAAAAAAACCCGGTTTTTTTAATAATTTCAAATGTGCCTAAAACCCGGTTTTTCGGTTTTCGGGTAAACCGGTTTGCATTCCCTAGTACCAACACTTCGAAAAACTGGTTTATATACCTATTAAAGCAAAAACAAAATCTTAAAAAGAAAACAATTTGATGGAGAGATATTGTGTGTGACCTATCCATATAAAAAAAGCAATGCTATTTGGATATTTTATTTTATTTATTTATTTTATTTTATTTTATTCCGAAAACCAACAGCTTGTTACATGTGTATAAATTCAATGTACATAATATGTGAGCCATTTAAAGGTCTCCACCAATAGAAATAGAATACATAATAAAGAAAAACAATGTTGTAAAATCTAGGTAAGGATGAAAGTTAAGTAAATATAATCGTTACGCTATTACACACTACTGACTGAGTAAAAAATAAACAGAATTAAACAAAAGTAAAATAATTAAATAAATTAAACAGATAATGACAGATTAGTATACATTACATAATCTGGGGGCACGGAAGTGCCCCCCGCCAAGACAGCCAAGCGAAGCGAAAGGGCACTACCTACCTTTTCTCGAAGCGCTTCGTCGTTTTTTTGAACCCTCATAGCTTGGGTTTGGATTATACCAGATAAACTAAATTCTCAGGACATGATGTCAATAGTAAACTTATTAAACATATTAAGTTTCAATAACATAGCTTTTATACTTTTGATTTTATTGATATCTAAAAAACCCCGATTTCGTCACTGACTCACTGATGATCATCAAAACTCATAGGGTACTTCCTGAAGTCCTAGAAAGCTGAAATTTGGTATGTAAGCTTGTATTAGTACACAAATAACAAAAAAATTATAAAACTTGGAAATTTCAAACAAAAAAAAAACATAAGCAACTTACAAAAAGAAGTGAAATCCCACCAAAAACATTTATATGTAAAATGTTGCCGCCAAGACATATGGCTCGTATTGTCAAAAAGTCATCAGATCTCATGTAGAGCCAAGCTTATAACTCTACATGCACTTACTCTACAAGCCCTAACTTCACAAACTCTACACACCATAGTCAAAATATGTGGCTTGGCCGTTTCAGTACTACAAGAACTATTGAATAACAAAAAAGTAATGAACAGTGAATACATTTTTCACCTTATTCCCATGTGACGGTAGCGAAACGGCCAAGCCACATATTTTGACTACGGTATGTAGAGTTTGTGAAGTTAGGGCTTGTAGAGTAAGGGCATGTAGAGTTATAAGCTTGGCTCTACATGAGATCTGATGACTTTTTGACAATACGAGCCATATGTCTTGGCGGCAACATTTTACATATAAATGTTTTTGGTGGGATGCTAGTTTTCAGAGAAAAATCGCCCACTATGCCGACGCCTCAGCGATGTGTTGCTCATAATAAATATATAAATTTCCTCGGAGTTTGAATATAATAGGATGTTTCCTAACCGAGGGCTTTCGTAGACTTTTTAATCACAACATAAACAAACCGGGAGAGATAGTTTAACAACATTACATAATCACGGTCACTCACTTTCCCAATCCCAATGATCTTGCTGTCCTTGACCACGGTCGTAAAACGTAACCACAAGAGAGAAAGCCTTTCCCTACTCCCATAACCTCCGACGAATCCTCATTATACTGTAAACCATCATTTTGAATAGTGCACTACCAAGATAGACCATAATTTGAATTTCGACTTTGTGATGAAAATATTTGTAAGTACCCTACCTCTATTTTTTCTAGTAATCTAATTACTAGTATTTCTGTGAAGTGATAGTAATAGTAGAAAGAATTTTCAAAAGTGGAACAGTATTCCAGAGATTACCTCCTACATCCAAAAAAAAACATTACCCTTTACCCGTTATAATATTAGCGCAGATCAAATAAAATAGCCCCAGTGTCTCCATATGTAAGTCGGCATTTACCGTGTTGCAAGGGTAAAAATACCGTGTTTTTAGGCAAAATTACGGTGGATCAGCTTAAATTGTACCGTGTAATTTTTTAAAGGATAAAAACAATAATATAACCTAGATACCGACTGCAGCGTTATCTGCCGGGCTGATTTGTGAATGTAAACCATCCAGGGCGCCACCCAAACGCATACAAAAAAAATCATTCAAATCGGTCCAGCCGTTTAGGAGTTCAGTGACAAACACACGTACAGTAGAATTAACTCCCTGGATGGTTTAGATAGGTTAGGGTAGGGTAGTACTACGCGAACGAAGTTGCGCCGGGCAGCTGGTATATCATATAAACCTAAAAAAAAATAGCTAATATTCAATAAAAAGAGAGCTATAGAGCTAAATACTATTTTTTTAGAGCTGACAATGTTGAAATTGAGCAAAATTTAGCTCTAAAAGAGTTAAGTTGGTAACACTGTTCCTGTATGTTTAAATAAGGACGAGAATACATTGCCGAGGTTTGGTAGTTTTATCTATGTGGAGATAGAAGTATTGATAAACTGGGATTCCCGGTAACCAAGAGCAGTGTTGCCATTACAAAATACATATGTTAAGTTCACTGAGTCGTTTTACGCAGTATAGTGATGAAACATTAATAACGTATTTTTTTAAATATGGTGACATATGACACGGTAATACCTTATTACCTTGACGGTAGATTAAGACCAGATTACGGTGTTTCTACGGTCATTACCGTGTATATGGAGACACTGAATAGCCCTGATATAAATCTAAATAGATAGGTAACGCAAGTCCCTCCATCCGTATGAAAACCAAGCGTAACTATCCTATTTGTCAGCTAAACATATCCCTCGCTAGACAATGACATCTCTGGTGAACATGCACCCTTATGCGCGTTCCCTAACCGCGCGAAATAGTTTCAAAAAAAGAACATTGTGCCCCATTTTTGCACAGATTTTGACACGTGAAGTACATAAACTCGCGGCATCTATTTAGATGTATATCTGTGCTATATATATTGTATTTGTTTCAGCTTTCTCTAAAATGGCGGAGCATCATGTTTATGATGTGTACTGTGAATGGCGCAGTATTGGACCCAGCATTGTTCCTATCTCCAAGTCCACCGCTGACGGAGACACGTGGTAGCATACCCTCAGGGGAACTCTGGTCTCATCCTTCGGATACGAGCAATGGAGTGGAGCGTGCAAGTCGTGGAACTAGTGAATTAACGTTAGTACGTGTAAAACGTAAGTATTCAAATTAACTAGGTAACTAATAAGCAAATAGTGGATTTTACTTAAAATTGATAGGTGGTGTTGAAAGCGTCCATAGGCTATGGTAACCGTTTACCATCAGATGGGTCGTGCTTGTTTTCTACCTTAGCAGTATAAAATTCTACGTGATCTCTGTCGGTACTTAACTACAATTATGGGTACCTACCTAGGAACATGATAGTTACCTACTACCATGTTCCTAGTTAGATAGTTAACTACTTATTATTTTTTTGCCCAAAAGGGTAAACGCGATGATGTCCGTAATGATAAAATAGTGTTGGTACCATGTTGGTACCCGTGTGTCGGGGTTAATTTATTCCAACACATTCTCATCATGCATCATATCTGAATATAATAAAAAAAAGTGCAACTGCCATTAAACGGTAGTGAGTGTTAACTATTTTTTTATGTTAATTCATATGAAGATACGAAGATTGGCGAAATTAACGTCGCTGTGCTGTGATGTGTGCTGAAAGAGAAAGTGTTTAACCTTTAGCATACATTTTCTCTTTCAGAAATTTTCAGAATTTACATACTTAATAATGTATTATAGTAAGAGTTATATGTCATGTTACGTACTTTCAATACTTTCCTTTTTTCAGAACCAGCCATATTAGAAAATCAAGAATCAATGGAAAGCGCCGAGACATTCTGGCCGTTCATCCGCAGTACGGCTGTAGAAGTCAAAGGCTTGCAAATCCCGCTATCATTCAGCATGTCTGGCATGTACGGAGGATACGGCACTGGAACAGGTAGCATGATCGGTGACACTTATGCCAGCGTATCTAATGCCGGTGCAAGTTTCCTTAGCAACGTGAAAACATTGGCTGGAAGTGGCTACGGCACTTACGGTTCTGGATTTCCAGCTACGCGAATATATGGCAGTGGTGGTGCACCCACTTGGAGCGGATGGGGCAATGGAAAGTGGGGGCATTATGGCAAAGGTTAAATTAAGTGAAATATAGAGTGTGTTATCCATAACTTTGCGTTCTTTTATTTTATTCCTGTATGTGTTCCTGTGTTGATTATAATCAATAACAATCTCGTCCTCAAGAAGGGTGCTATATCGTTCCTAATAATATGCTAGATAGGTAAGTAACTAAGTACCTAATTGATCAATTATAAAACATCTAGATAAATTTTTACCCTGTAGCACAGATTACATAATAGTAACTACCCTTGCGGATTTCTATTTCTGTAGCCTAGTCTAGACAATATCTGTCTTTATTACTCGAGATAGTTTAGCCAAGTCTAGTAACACCCAGGTTTTAAGATAGTCTCTGTCCCGTTATATAACGTTAGAAAGTGAAGAATATATTTAATACCTGGGTTTTACTAGACTTGCCTTAAACCATCTCACGTAATAAGAGTAGGTCTTCATGCCTTGAAAAATAGCCATCAGAAATTCAACGATACCTGTGTAATAGAGTCATTTAGCTAGGTACCTATGCACCTACATCGGCATGAATACGTAATTATCATACTATTCATACTTGAACTTGTAGACAGTGGTTAAGATTATGTCAATATAAATAACATACTCGTTTTACATTAGTAATTTTGCGGTCGGAAATCCCATCAGATAGGTACCTACATACTTAGGTAATTGCACGTCAGTAAGCAATAAGCAATCATATGCGATAGGTATGGCAAATGCTTTTGTGTATAGAATAACCATCATCATTTATATATCACCTAAGTACCTACTATGTGTGTTTATATACTATATAGATTCTTCCCTACATCATCGACGTAATTAGGTGTCTAACTAGCTAAGCTTTACCACATATGCATAAAAAATTACTACAAAAAAAAACTATATTTAACCAAACCATCCAATGTAATTTTACCACTGTCAATCTGCAGTCGTATTTAATGGTACAATACCAATGGTACCTACCATATTTCACTCATTGTAACGGTGTCATTTCAGTTAGCTACAACCAAATTCCAACATCCTGGCATTATAACTGCTCCTGTCACTCATCTTTCGAACATAATTGTTCAGTTCCTGTTATAATGCAATTTATATAGAGGAAACTACGGTATTATAACGCACTACAGTAACGAGATGGTGAGTGCCGTGATATTCCTCGCCCTTCTACCAGCACTGGTCACATCGGCTGGAGAAGGGAACATCAGATTGCTAGAAGAAGACATAGCCGTTGCACTTCAAGCTTGTAAATTACCAGACTCAAATAAAGATAAAGAACCCGATGGTCAACGACAAAAACGCGAAAATGAAAACTATTCACCAAGAATAGATAATAATTCAAAGCAACGGGTGAACCAATATGGTCATGAAAGACGCAATACGAGTGACTTGCGAGATCAGATCCTGGTTGTGAATGCAACTGACTATGATTATGAAGGGTATGGAACGGGAAATGGTGGGGAGAAACTGGTTACTTCAGTTCCTCGCACGGCTACAGGTAGAAGTAGTAACAACGACACTAATAGCAATGACAATGTCAATAGAACCAAAAGAAGTGATCCACTTTTTAGTAAGCCGGATACTGATCAGGTAAAAACATCCTAATAAATTTTCCTAACTCCGCATAATCTACTGACCGTACGAGTAGTACGTTACTATTATTTTGCTAATTGAATTTCCCTAACTTCTATAGAATTTTCATACCTAAGTCTCACGCAGCTATTTGTTGTTTACGTGTTGATTATTGACTTTCCATTGCTCATATTTCCTACAAACATAACAGAAAAACCTTTATTACAGTGCCTTAGTCAATGTGTCTTCGCAAATTTACAAGTGGTAAGTTATGTTTACCTACACTATTATATTAGCACTTAACAAACTTAAGGGGCTGTCGTTCGTAGAATGAATAGTAATTGATGTTCATTAGGTTGATACACGCGGAATTCCCCGTGAGGCTGAACTGTGGAACCGGGTGCAGTCAGCAGTGACGTCTCAACAGTCCCGTGTAGCATTGCACGATCAGATCAGGGCATGCTTTCAAGAGCTACAGTCTGGTATGTATTTAGGTGTTCAGTCAATACCTACACACTATAATAATTTGTGTGCACTTGCGGCCTAGGAAGCTACAAAGCTACCTGCATACGTTAATAGATTCTAATAGAATTCAAAGGTTGTAAAGGATTATTATTATTTAGTCTGTTCTAAGGGGTAGCATTTTACCAGTTTTTAAGGTTCCGAACCAAAACAGGTAAATAAAAACCGGCCAAGTGCTAATCTGAGTCGAATCGCGCACCAAGGGACTCGACCATTATAGGGTTTGACCCCTAACCCCTAAGTGGTGTAAAAATCGGACCCCATGATGATTCAGAAAAACTGGACTACTTACGACATGTCATTATATTTTTTCTGTAATATTTAGGTACTTATATGTCCATCAACTGTAATTATTTAAGATTTTTCGCTTTGCTAATTTCGGAGATAAGGGGGTATTTTTTGTCACCTTTCAAAACTACTAACTACACCCAGACTCGACATACGAAAAATGCTCATGCACACAAATGCGTCCTTTGTAGAAATCGAACCTACGACCTGCAACGCGATAGGAGCAACCGTGCCAACTGGCCCGTCTACAATATTTTAATTAGGTATTTGTTTTTTTTCCATAAACAGAGGCAGAAGATAACGGCTGCTCTTACTCAAATAAGCTGGAACGTTGCTTGATGCTGCGATTTGCCGATCGAAAGTTAGTCAGTCCGGGAAACAAACAGAACCCATGAGCCATCTTCTTATAAATTTTAATAATAAATCAACATTATATCTCAAGGCTCTTACTGTTTATATAATTATTAGCATATTGCAACATCTAATAATCATTTCTGTTGTGTAGATAGATACTTATAATAAACTTTATTTTATGAAGGTACAGTAGTATTTTTATACTCTGAGGTAATACCTAGGAATTGTATATTATTTGTCTGTTAGTAGGTAGTTAAGTAGCTAGGTACCGCAAATCAGAATAAAGTCTGAATCATAATCTTGATTTATTTCCACATCACTGTCAATCAATCCATATTACTTATCCCTTGACTTGTTCCTTTAACAGTCTCTCATGCACATCCTTCTACACAGGTACAACTTTTTAAATCATATTCAGAGGTAAAGTATGACTGGGTAACCAGGAAATGCGAAAGGTTGAGGGTGGTATATCACAGGTTTGTCCAAGCTTGTATTCTTTAGTTGATGTGGATATATCTGCTTTGGCAATGGCAAGCGATTTCGGTGACCCGCCGATTTTGCCGACTAAAACATTTACCAATAACAATTAAGAGCCACTGCTTTAGAATTTCTTATAAATATGCGGTTAGTTGAAGGCGGTGCCAACTTAAGTTTCATAACGAATATTTCTTGCGCTTTAATTTATTACGGCAAGTTCAAGTACTTTTGTGATTTACGCCTGCCCGAGGCATATGGCAATAGATTTGTGTATGTATAAATTTGCGGACAAGAAGAGACACCCTTTTAACGGGCCTGTTAGATCTTGCCGAATTTAATACATAGCATCATCCACACGTTTATCTATACCTACGTCTGGGGCGGATCACAAATATTCGTTCCATAGGCGCTTAAAATAGATTTAATTAATTAAAACGCAAAAATACCCGCTTCATAATTCAAAATTATCAGAGGACTCAGTGCTTTAAAAAAAGAAGAATATTACGTTTTCATATTCGATCATTTATTATGGGATACTTACAACAGAAGCGTTATTTTCAGAAACGATTAATATTACACTTATAATCCAATTCAGTATATTACATGCATATTTCATAGTACTTTCCTATGTTAAAATTTCGTTAAATCCTTCAAGATACGAATATTAATACTGCGGTCATAATACTGAGCTACAATGTATTTTGTTTCGGTACATAACGTATTTATAGTTTACCGAGATTGCAACAAAAAGCAATAACAATTCTGATAAGGCAGTAGGTACCTACACTATAGCCTATAGCACAGAATAAACTTATAGCTATAACAGCATGGTTGAAACATAAGGTTTTTTTAAGGACCAACACAAGCATCTTACAACCCTGATAGCTAATGAAGTCGTTGTTCATTTTATTATCTCATTAATCAGTCTTGTGTAAAACAATCTTTGAACTTCAAATATTTCTTAATACTGTGGTACATAAAAGTATGATAAACTTTTAGCCTTATTGTTATAATAAATAAAACAAATATAAATTATTAAATTGGTAGTCATTTGGTAGAGTATCAATCAATGTACAGCTGGAGCAAGGACTGACAATGTTAAAGTATTAAGATGTAGAGGAGGCCTATTTGTACACACTCTGGGCTGAGCTTGTAAGTGTTTGGACCATCTGCATATGGCCATGATTGATTCTCGTTCTGATACTGATAGACGCTCCTGAAAATATATAAGATTTTTAAATAAATTGTAAAATATTTATTTCAAACAAAAATTAATATTAAACAATGTCACAGAAGAGTGTTATACTCTATTTCACATAGGATGAGTCGTCAAGGTCAAGGGTTTTTTACCAATATCTAGTGAAATTCCATTTGATTACTCTGAAATAATATTCACAATATTTCGTGAAACCTAGCTCTATCATAGTATTCCTTTATTATATCGATATGAACATTAACCATTGAGAAATTTAATAAAATACCATGTGTCACCGAACTCATGTTATTTGAAATAGACTATAGTGAATGGTGTTTTTTTTCCAAATTTACATTGATGATAAATGACGTTATTTCCATGCTTTGTCAATGGCCACCTGAACAATATCTGGGTTTTAATTTGAAATTAAAAGTTTAGAAAGGCTGAATCTGAGGTTTATCTATTGATTGAAAAAACTTCCATTACACAAATATTTTTCTCTAAGCATTATTCTCAATGTTCTACAGTTTAGAATCTATTCTGTATGGGTAGAAAAAAATATATTTATTAATAGATTTTTCTATGTATTTCCAAATATCATTATATAGGTAATAAAATAAACAAAATGGTGGAAGACTCACCAGCAATGGATATAACACAAAGTATGCTGCTACATCTGCCACGGTTAAGAATTGACCAGTTAAAAAGCTATTCTTTTCTAAAGCTTTATTGATATCCTGAAAAAAAAACAATAAAAATATAATTTATGGTAAACTAGCTGGCCCCTGTGGTTTCACCTGCGTTCCCAGGATAAAAAGTAGTCAATGTCCTTCTCCATACCATAGGCTACCTGCATGCCAAATTTCATCATTGTAACAAACAAGACTTACTTTTGCATTTATAATATTAGTATAGTATGGATAAAATATCTACATCTCACATAGACTATTTAACTAATGTAGTAGAAGTAACTACACACTAAACCAAAGTGCATATGAACTTGTGGCAGTATTCAAACATAAATGGACTTTGTGTGATAGAATACATGTATCGGGGGGCACGGCAGTGCCCCCGCCGAGTCGAGCGCGAAGCAAACACTGCCGTACCATCCTTTACAGGAACCATTTCGCCGCATTTTCAGGCCCCTATTTGAGAACCTCTGGATAAGACCCGAACGCAGATATTTTCGTCATCCAGTAAGCTATAATCACATACTTAAAATCCAAAATTTCAAGTCTGTAGGTCATTTAGTTCCGAAGTTAAGCGAAAGCGAAACTCACTCACTCACTCACTCACTCACTCACTTATGATCATCAAAATAGAACTAGTACTTCCCATAAACTCAGAGAGCTGAAATTTGGTACAGAGTTAGGGTTTAATGACCACATAAAGGGAAAACTATAAAAACTAGGATAATCGAAGATCTGGAGTACCTGGTGACCCTGATTAGAAAACACAAGAGCCCAACCAAACTATTAGAGATCGACATACCGCCTTTACAAAAAATATTCAACTTGGTGGGCCGCTTCATTTTCTACAAAAAGAAGTGAAATCCCATCAAAAACATTCTGTAAAAAACTAGCCAAGTCTCGATGGAGCTGCTTGTTTATCTCTAAAAAGTAATGAAATCTAGACAAAGTTGTGCCAAGTCTAAGGTTCGTTACTGCGATTTCTTTATTATTATAGTTAATGTTGTGTGACTTGGCCGTTGAAGGGAACACAAGGGTACAAAACCAGGTGTTCCATGACACCATTGCACCAATCTGTACTTGTACCCACTAACGTATAAAGAATGTTCAATGGCCAAGTCACACAACATTAACTATAATAATAAAGAAATCGCAGTAATGAACCTTAGACTTGGCACGACTTTGTCTAGATTTCATTACTTTTTAGAGATAAACAAGCAGCTCCATCGAGACTTGGCTAGTTTTTTACAGAATGTTTTTGATGGGATCAAGTTTACTGCATCAGTTTCACCATTGGCAAAACCTTATGTATTGTTAATGGAGCATTTCATAAACATTATTTCATTATAACATTCTAATTTTATGGATTACTAACTGATGCCAGGTATGCATTGTCCTATCAACTATTTTTATTTATACCATATGAGAAACTTTCACTATAAATATGAAAAAGAGATGGATGGAATGTGTGAAAGATGATGTGGGTAAAAAAGGAGTGAATGCTGGTTTAACGGATGAAAAAAGCATACATATTGCTCCAACCCCAAATGATTGGTAACAGGGCAGACAGATGCTCATGAGAAACTTTCATTATGCAAAAAAACTAACCAAAAATTATGTAGGTACGCACGGCTACAGATCAAGCTATACATTTCCAATATGAGCTGACCTCTCATTGTACGGCAATCCTAAACAATGCAAGATCAGCTTATACTGGAAATGTATAGCTTGATGTGTAGCCGTGTGTACATCATCACCAAGAAATTATTGGTCATTTATTAGGTATAGCACCTACTTACTTAAAAAAACGTACCTACTCCAAATATACAAAAACCTCTAATAAATACTTTATCTGCAATAATTCAATCAGGTGGATGGTAAGTGAATGCATAGAAGAAAAACTAATGAGCACACAAGCATAAACTTTTATTTAGTACATATACCTGTAAAAATGTTTTGGCAAAGGCAGGGTTCCCAATTGCTTGGTTAGCATACATAGATATGTGTTCCAGCCACTGATAGCATTGTAGAGTCTGTTCCTGACTCATATTGGCTCCACCATTCGAGGCTACTCTTAGTACTATACTCGCAAAACCCTCCACATTCTGTTTATCGAGAACTGTAGTTAGCACCTAGAAAAATTTAAACAAAGAGTCATGAATGTATACACACAGAGTATCATAAAAATATGTGTATGTTCTCACCACAGGTTCTCACATTAATGTCAAGCATATCTGCTTACCTTGTCGGTACTGTAACAAATTGTGCCCACCGGAGTGTTATAGTATTTTCCGAGCATTTTAATTACGTCCACGTTGCAAGCACTCATCTTTCTTTATCTAATTGAAAAATCAATCTATCGATATCTCTCGGAAAGTATTATTTTCCTTGATCATTAAGCAAAGCAACAATAACGTATGGTATGTATAATAAAATAAAAATAATTTCAATTTTATTGATGTTGTTGTTTGTCTAATTCGCCAAAAGGCAGGCAAAGGTTTAGCCATACAGCCTTGTCTTATTTCAGTTTTCTCGAGTTGTATAGTCACAAAATAAATCACTTTATATTAGTTTATATAGTCCGCACTGTCAGTCACCGTCCATAAAAGTCATGTTTTAGTACATTCGTGGTAAATTGTAAAAAAACTTTTCACGGACTTCTTGAGACAACTAGAAAAGTCACGATACACATAATTAATTTCATTTCTATTCATTGGTGCACATGAATTGATCTTTATTGCATAAAATCGGTCGGCAACGCGCGCGTGATGCCCCTGGTGTTGCAAGCGTCCATAGGCTACGGTAACCGCTTACCATCAGGCGGACCGTATGCTTGTTTGCCACCTAAGTGGTATAAAAAAAATTGCCATCGATAATACGCAATAAAACTCAAAATACACAAATTTATGAAAATAAAAATTAAAACGCAGCGTCACTCTACAAGTTCCCGCCAAAAAGCCCACAATTTATGATTAATATTTTTGTTCTTTTTTTTTTTTTTTGGAGTTAATCAATTTATTTAAGCCTAATAAAGTTAATACTAATAATAATAACTAAAACAAACTAATATTAGAACTAATATAAAAAGAATAAAAATATGTACAATTACGGGGCGTCAAAAAATTCGTCCACATCGCTGTCAACAGGAAAAGTGCCCAGAAGGCTGGCAGCATTGCCACGTTGGATGGCAATGCTGATTCTTTGGCCAAAAAAAAGGCCAGCCCTCTGGTCTCGTGAAGAGAATTATTACAATTTATTGATTTGACATTCGTTAAAAGGGTTTCCCGGCGGACTAGCAAGTCGGAGCCGAATCGGTGAAAACTTCGAAATAAAGTTTAAACTCTTAGGCGCCGATCCCACGGAGAGAGTTCTAGAGTTATGCGTTCCGAGTTCTGCGTTTTGCGGTAGTTAATATTATTTATTTTGGTGTCGCATGAGGTCGCTTCTCTATTTTATGCAGTGACACAAAAAAATATGGCAATACTAATATTACTAATCGGAAGTGGGACTTTTTGGCGGGAACTTGCAGAGTGACGTATAATGACCACTATTTTACTAAAACATGACTGGACGGTGACTGATCATGCGGACTATGTGAAAGTGAATGTGCGGACTATATTAAAGTGATATTGTAAATAAAATGTATGCGACTGATGGACTTTGTATCCATGGTCATGAAAAACTTAATGCCTCGTCCATACGCTTGCAAACTCATGCAAACTCCAAACTCCCACAAACACTTAGACAAATCAAGGGAAACAAACGCAGCCATCCACACGTTTGCAAACGCTTGCGAGCAGCGTTGGTAGTGCGTTGACAAGCAAGCACAGCGGACGTCGAGATCGTTTATGCAATAACGTTTCTTATTTAAATGTTTACGGAATGTAACCATAAGTATTTATTTCTTGTATTTTATTTCCATAACATGCTTATTTAAAATGTTACTGATATGATTCCATGCATTAGTATCTTGTTTCTGATCAATACTTTACGTCTAAAATGCAGGGTAATGCAGGAAATTCGAGGAATTGTAAAATTACTGGATCTACCATTATCTCTTTTAGTTTACGCAGTAGGTTTATGCATTACTACATACTTAATTTTTGATTACGTTTAATTTAATACACAATTCAGCATTAAAATCTGTGAGTGAACAATAAATCACCCCTTATTTCCCACCTATAAGGTAGCTATTTTTTTCCAAATTTATATGGGAACAACTTCGACCCTATCAAATAAAAAAAGAATGATTAAAATCGGACTACTCTATAAAAAGATATGCATGTTCATACATATGAAAAAATATATACCTGTAAACTTTAAACCTCCGTTTTTTCGTCGGTTAAAATGCAGGGTAATTAGGGCATGAATATCGGAATCTCGGAATCTCGTAATATCGGAATCTCGGACCTTTTTTTCCGATATTACAATATCGGAATTGAGTGATCCAATATCGTAATATCGGAATCAGATATTTTTATCTATGTTATACGCTTGCAATACCAGGAGTATCATTCGCGCGTTGCCGACCCTGAAGAAATCTCTTCACACCCTTTTTGAAGTACCTCATGCTATAGTCCATTGGGAAAACCACGACGGGGAGCTCATTCCACAATCTGAGCGTCCGCGGAAGAAAACTCCTTTGAGCCCGCACAGTTCGAAACAATTCTGGTTTCAATGTGTGAGGATGGACTCCCCGTCGATCGCGAGAGTTGCGATGGTGGAAGGTGGCCGTGGGCATCAAGTCGAACAATTCTTTAGAACACTCTCCGTTGTACAAGCGGTAGAACACACATAAGGAGGCAAAGTCTCTCCTCAGACTGAGGGGTTCTAAGCCGCTTGTGAGCTCGGGATCGTCAACAATTTTGATGGCACGCCGCTGAACTGAGTCTAAAGGCCCAAGCTGGTATCCAGGTGCTCCCGCCCATAGATGACAGCAGTACTCCATATGAGGCCGGACTTGCGATTTGTAAAGTTGCAGCCTTTGCCCGATGTGAAGTACTGCCTCGCTCTGTTAAGCACTCCGAGCTTTTTGGATGCCAGCTTAACCTTGTCTTCCAAGTGACTTCGGAACAAAACGTCGCTAGAAATGTAGACGCCAAGGATCCCGATGCATTTTCTGATGTTCAAGAAAGTGTTCTGGAATTGTGGAGCCACAGACCATGGGGTTTTCTTAGCGGTGAATGCACAGGCTTGAGTCTTGGTGGGGTTGAAATGGACTAGGTTTAGTCGAGCCTAATCGGAGACACAAGTTAGTGTACTCTCGATTTCAGACACAGCCGTGGCTTTCCTCCACCTCGGAAGGAGGGATATTTGCACATCCCGTGTAATGAGCGTCCCCTGTACTATCGTCCGCATAGCAATGAATGCCGTTAATAGACAGCATATCATTGATATGCTGAAGGAACAGTATTGGGGACAGCACAGAGCCTTGCGGGACGCCGGCATTAATGCCCATGCTATCGGAGCAGCTACCGTCGACGACGGTTTTTATGCATCTGCTGGATAGAAAGCTGGTGACCCATTTGCATAATCCCTCGGGAAGCCCGTATGCTGGCAACTTCGTGAGAAGACCCCTGTGCCAGACCCGATCGAATGCCTTCACCACATCTAGGCACACTGCCAATGCCTCACCTTGACTCTTGATGATGACACTTCTCTTCTTAACCAAATTAAAGAAGATATGGTCCTCCTCTATCTTCTTTCTGTGGTTTCTTAATGAGCCAAGAGGAGGACCTCTTGGCTCATTAAGAAACCACTAATCTCTAATTGGGACTTGCAATCAACAGAGATAAGATGAAAATTTTTATAATAGACCGGGCGTAACTTAATAGATTGGATGTACTGAGAAAAAGCTACATCTACCTCGGCACTACCAATTTTAACACAGGATACTGTGAAGATGGGATCAGACAGAAGACGAAGTGCAATCACAAGATCAGCAGTAGCAAGATTTGGAAAGACAGAAGTATAACTAGGAAAACAAAGATTCGACTTATGAGATGCCTGGTCTTTCCGATCTTTCTGTAAAGAGCTGAAACTTGGTCCTTAAGCCTACAAGATAGCCGAAAAATTGACGCACTGGAGATGTGTTGCTGAAGACGCTTCCCGAAAATGCCGTTGACAGCCTTTCGCACCAATAACGCAATCCTGAAGGAGATTTGAATAATAGATAGTGTCGCGAAGTATCGATGTTTCGCGAATGTCACCGCACTAATAATATATATAGACTTTGTATGGCAACACTAATGGACGCGAACTTGGGCATGTTGTGATTTGCCGCCTTTATGCGGCGTCTGGCGAAGTAGCGAGTGGACAGCGGAAGCATCTCGGTGTGGTTCTGCGGTGTGAATTGTGCTGGACAGGAGCTAAGTATTCCTCTCACTAATTCTAGTGGCTTGAATAGTTTGTTGAGGCGTATTAAAGATATGTAGCTAAATAATGCTTGGTAAGGTAGCACAATGCTGTAGATAATTGTTCGGCTTGTCTTGTGGTTTGTGGTAATGGCGTCGGGGGTGACGCTATCTATTTTATGTTTTATAACTGTGAGTACGGGTTGCGTCTTAGACCTAAGGCTATGAATACCTTGCCTGATATATTTATGTGCCATGAATGTCTGCCCCCATGTATATTTACGTATCTAAGTAATCCATGTGTTCTTCCCGATATTCCCTAGCGGAGGTAAGTCCCAGGCCATGTCCTATGTAGATGGGAGCACGGCACCAACAGAGGCGGTCAGCATCGAAGCTCCAGATCAGCTGGGCACTCACTGGACTCCGGAGCATTGCCAAGTAAATGGTAGGGACCCTTCGTGTAGGGTCCTGGAGGGGACTCGGGACCCCCTCGGAGCAAGAAGTCACGTGCAGGGCTGAGAGTGGGGGACGTACGCAATCGGTGGATTGTAAGCTCAGCCGCAATCGGTGGATTGCAAGGGATGCATCCAACTTATACAAGTCCGTGAGCTTGATCATACACCCGGGTATGAAATGGCCTCTACAACTGTCATGTCACTAGTCCGTAAACTTGGTGACAAATAGGTATAGTGGATCTGGGGCCACGGATCAGCCTAACCTATTCCAGTGGAAGTCTCACGGGACGGAAGCGTAATTGTGGATCCGGTGGGATCACCTGTTCACCCTGGTACTGATGAGGTTTACGGTTAATCGGTACACTAAAATATCTAAGGGTAACGGGCTTGGCAATAGCAATGGAGGTCTTCTAAACAAACATATATAACCAAACCATTCTGTATGTGATGTATATTATCTATGTGCAATCTTACCCAGTTGACACATTGTATTCCAGCCAATGAAGAAGTGACGAGGTCATGAGGAGGCAGATCATGTTTTAGACATGGCCTTCCTTTGCCCGAGGCACCGAGACAGTCGGTGTCATCGTGCATTAATATCTACAGATGGTGCATGGTTGAGGCGAGCCGGGAGCCCATGTGAAGCGAAGCAGATATACGAGGGAAATTAAGGAATCTAATAAAGGATTCGCAGGTATGAAGACTTGTTGATTTTTTATTTTTTATTACCATCGTTACGCCTGCCAGTATGTAGTATGTGAGATGTACCATCATAAGGAGCAATCAACAAGCCATATACTATGATATGTAAATTACGTAGTATATGGGCAGGGCTTAACGACATGGTGGAGGTGCTGGGATCGAGAAGAGATACAGCAATCATGTAATATACCTGAAATTTTCTCATGGAAATAAAAATTATTTGGTGCCATGTTGTCACCAAATAATTCTCATAATAAGTGTCATATATGAAGCTAGAAAGAAAGCATTTGTTGAATGAATTGATTGCGAAATTTATTTATGCCTCAATCTTCTTTTTATATATATTTATTGGTACCAATATTATTGTTATATTTAATAAAGATTATGTGTGTGTGTGTAATTTTCCGTGATATTTGAATGCGTACGTGATCACGATAAAAGGATTGTATAGGAAAGGCGAAGTCGGGACGGCCGCCATGATGGCTTTGTAAGCTACCAAACGTAAAAAACAAAATGATGATAATCAAGTCTACGTTCAATTATTTGAAAACCGTCTTAATAAAGTTACGCGGTACGGAAATTTAATAAGAGAAATTATTTAATTAAAATTGGTTGTATAAATCTATTTCTGGTATCGATCTAAAATAATGGTGCACAATTGTTTTAGATTTGATACATAAGAGATGTGATTTGACAACAACAAACGCCGAAACTCGAAACGCGAACGAGCATGGAAAAGAATCTCTTTATATAAAGAATTAAATTTCAAACTATCTAACCGCGACGTAAATCATAAATAAAATTATTTTGTGACAAGGTGAATTTTTGCCACAATAAAGGTTAATAAAGATTGAATATTGGTTTAAAGAGTATGTTGTGTTTTGTGATTTCCGCTTGCAGCCATTTTGATTGAAATTGCCAGACTCACGAATTTATCCGTGAAATTGCAGATTTTTGTGTCCAACTTACGAATCTCGTAAGGTGGATTTACGGAATTGTATGATAGTTATTCTACGGAATTTGAAACCCGTATCGAGCAACACTGAGTCTCGGTGACGTAAATAAAGTTGAATAAAGCGGCACAGTGTTTTGATAGTGCAAGTAAACATTTGAATGTTTATAAGGAGTTTTCCTTTGGAGTAATTTACTACCATGTTGAATAGTGAATAAGGAAAATAAATTTGTATCATAGGTGAGTTTGGATATTGTGACTTCGGGAATTGGATGAAGACAAATTAGTTTTGTTATTCGTACATAACTAATTGCTTGATTTGTTCACATGATAAATACAATGATACTATATATAGTCGTTAGTCTCCTCAACGTTATTGAATAACTACGTCGATAATGGCGAGATAGTAAGTTGAGTTGTCTATTTGTTTTTCTAAGTCCAGCAATCTTGTATAACAAGGAACGAACCTGCAAGCTAGCTTACCTACCAGATCATCAATACACTATCGTAGTTTTTGCATATTACCTACTACGAGAACAATCGTCGATTGATGAATCATGTTCCTTATAAATATTTGACATACCTAATTAATACGAAATTTAAATGTTTATGTGACGTATGGGGTTTAGCGATTGGTAGCTCAAAGTGAAATTAATACTCTTGATTCATACATATATAAGATTTAACTACTTATGTGCACGACAAAATAGAAATATAAGTACTTGTTACCTCCATAAATGTGGAACTACTGTCTCATACAGAATCATGGTTCCTATATGGGGTAAAGTGGAGTTTGATTGGTTACAAGCAAGATGATAACGGTACTATGAGATTGTTGAGAAGTCTAAAATCATAGGTGACTTTGTGTCATTCGTGTGTAAAGAATGTTTAATGTGTAATGCAATAATAATCAAAATAAACAAGTAGGTATGTTATGAATGAGAAATGTACTAATATACTACTCGAGCATTTAATTAATATGCTAATTTAGCTACCTACTCAATGGATACTTAAATAAAGTTGTTACACAAATTTGTTTATTACATCTTGAGTATCTTCGAACTTCGAAGAAGGTTGAATCACTGAGTTCATACAGTCCAACTGTTAAAAGGAAATACTTGATAATTTATTTTTAAAATAAATTATTATAATAAATGATAAATATAGATAGTTACCTAGATATTATTATCTCTAATTACAGAAGTATTCCACAAATTAACATTATGGAGGAAGTCCTACTCAAGCGACTGTCAATGCTGATACAGGAAGTTAAAAGAATCTCTAATCTGACCTTGACTCTTTCCTTAGAAAATGATGAAGAAATACAACATGCTGAAGTCGTAAAATTACAACTTAAAACACTTTTGAATAGATTCAACGAGGATCTAAACAACTACTTTAGATTAGTTGATCATCCTTCTGCTGACGATGTGAGCCAGATGTCGGAAATCCAACTAGAGGCTGAGCAAAATTTAGCGGAGCTAGAAGTTAAAATTAGATTACTGAATAAATCAGATAGGACTGTAGTAAAAGAGATATCGAACAGTCGTTTACCAAAACTTAATTTACCGGAGTTTGACGGCGATATTCTTGGATGGCACCAGTTCTGGGACCAGTTCAGCTCTAATATAGATGCGAGAAACATTGCTGATGTCGAGAAATTGTTATACCTAAAGGCTTCTTTAAAGGGTGAAGCTAAAACAACTATCGACGGTTTAGAAACAACAAATAAAAATTATCAAATTGCCTTAAAAACATTAACGGAGAGATACGGAAATCCCTCCCATCTTATAGATGTACATTATGCGGCATTATCTAGGGTAAAGCCCGCAGGAAAAACGGTGGTTGCTTGCAGGGAGACATTGAACAGCATAGAGAGACACCTACGAGTATTAGAATCACTGAGAGAGGATGTGAATCATAATCATCTTCGTCACCTGATTTTTGAAAAGTTTCCAGAAGACTTAATATATGAATTAAAGTTAAAAACCTCTAGCAACTGTATCAATGATATAAGAAAACATTTAGAAATAATAATGAGAGCCAGGGAAGATGCGAGCAGAATTACCCACGATAGAAATCCTAACACGGAGTATACTGTGGAGACACTTCATGTAATGCAAAATGATATAAAACGAAGAAAATTAATTTTAAGGGGTAAACCTACATTTAAAAGAACAAATTTAAATCCTGGATATACTCAATTTAAGTCAAACAAAGATAAACATTTCAACCGCAAGAGGTTGGGAGATAAAATACAAAATGCTGCCCATAATACTGAGTCGACTAAAAGCTTTAACAAGAAGAAAGGAAGACCCTCGTGTCCATTCTGTAATGGTGAACACTTTGGAGATCAATGCAGAAGGTTCAAAACAGCCTGGGAGAGAAAACGCAGAATGAAGGATAGGTGTTACCTGTGTTTAGGCAAAGGACACAAATGGATAGCATGTACACACCACCAAACCTGTGTGTATTGTAAGGGAAGACATCATAAATTTCTATGCTCCCATAGATATTCATCGAATTTAAAACATAGTTCGCCAGCCGAAGCGACAATGACTACAGTAACTAAGCAAAGTCTGACGGTATTACAGACAGCCATAGTCCCTGTTAAGAAAACCAAAGGTGACATAGAAATTAACTATCGTGTCCTGTTCGATTCTGGATCTCAAAGATCGTATATCATAAGAAAAGCAGCACAAGAGTTAAATCTGGAAGTTGAACAAGAAGATAATTTAACTGTATTTAACTTCGGTTCGAAGGCTCCACAAGAATTTGTTAGTCCCGTCGTAAAATTTGAAATGAAGACTAAAAATCTAAGCATGAAAACGGTATATGCCAACGTAGTGCCTATCATATCACAAGGTGTACCATACCCCTTAGATCTGATTAATTGGGAAAACAAAGGAATGCTAGCCGATGATGGATCATTACTTGACCAAGTTGACATTTTAATAGGCAATGATTATTATTATACATTCATGACGCTAGAAAGGATACAGTTAGATGATAATTTGTTCTTGGTGAAATCTGAATTCGGATGGATATTATCTGGTAGGTTGAAGGCAAAATCAATAGATACCCTATCAGTTATAACGTATTTCCAAGCTGGTGAAGAAATGAGGCTCAACCCACCAGACCCCCCTATAGATCAAGGAAATGTGTCATTCCTTTGGGAACTTGAAGCGATTGGAATAAGTGATTCTCCTAAGACTAATAGAGATGAAGAAGCTATAGATAACTTCAATGAGACTACCAAGATTATTAATAATAGATATACAGTGAGCTGGCCCTGGAATGAATATCCACCGCCATTATCATCTAATTACGGCCTAGCGTATGGACGTTTAGTCAATCTGGTGAAACGATTAGATGAAGAGACTTTACAGAGATATAATAAAACGTTGAATGATCAGATCGACATGGGAATAATAGAAATAGTACGTGACCCCTCAAGAAATGAAGACCACCCAGTGCACTACTTACCTCATCATTGTGTGACTCAGAAAGGTAAACCAATGAGGATAGTATATGATGCATCTGCGAAAACCAGTGAAGGTAAAAGTCTTAATCAATGTTTGTATTGTGGTCCCTTGATGTTGGAAGACCTAACTGGGTTATTAATAAGATTTAGAAGTCATAAAGTTGCACTAGCCGCAGATGTTGAAAAGGCGTTCTTACAAATCGCACTGCACGAGACAGATCGTGACGTAACTAGATTCTTCTGGATAAAGGATATCAGGAGACCCGTAACTAAGGATAATCTTCAGTGCATGAGATTTTGTAGAGTACCGTTTGGTATAATATCCAGCCCTTTCATATTGAACGCTACCATCAAGCACCATCTGACCAGATCGGAACAAGCACAAGTTAAAGAAATTGCGAATGATATCTACGTTGACAACCTGGTCACGGGTGCTTCAAACATCAATGATGCGCTGAACTTATATAATAAATCTAAAGAGGCATTCCAACAGATATCGATGAACCTAAGAGAATGGAGCTCTAATTCTGAAGAATTTATGAGACAAATACCAGATACCCTTAATGATCAAGTTGTAAAAATCTTAGGCTTAAATTGGAACCTGAAGGAAGATACATTCCACTTAAGATTTAACAAAGATTCGAACGTGAACACCAAACGTGGCGTTTTGAAAGTAATTGCTTCAGTCTATGACCCTTGCGGATTTGCTGTACCACATGTGTTATCAGCAAAATTATTCTTACAAGAACTATGGAAGTCAAAAATTAAGTGGGATGAGATCTTCTCAAAAAATATGATAGATGAATGGTCACACATACGTAAAGAATTAGATGATATACCAAAAATAACTATACCGAGATGTTATTTACAATCGGGAGAAAAATGTCAGCTACATTGCTTCACAGATGCTTCTTTAAAAGCGTATGCAGCAGCATTGTATATAGTAAATAATCATGAGAGACAATTTATTATTGGGAAATCTAGACTGGTACCCTTAAGAGACCAAGACGACTTGAAAATACCTCGTCTGGAACTGCTAGGAGTTCTAATAGGTAGCAGACTTATCAAATTTGTGCTCAAACAACTGAAAACAAGAATAACTAATCAGATATTGTGGACAGACAGTAAAATCGTTATCGAATGGCACAAATCAAGCAAACTCTTACCACCCTTTGTTTCCAGACGTATATAAGAAATAAAACAGAATAAAGAATTAATAGTAAAGTATGTCCCAACAGAATTAAATCCAGCTGACATTGCAACTAGACCTTCAACATCAGTGGAAGACAGAAAGAAGTGGCTACTAGGTCCTGACTTTCTATCAAAGGAATCTAAATTGTGGCCCTCAGACTCAAGAGAAGAGAACATCCTTTCTCTGTCTGTTGGGGAGGGTCTTTCGAATGAACAAGATTTAGAAGATACAGTCATGAACGTAGATCACAACTTGCATGAAAATACAGAACACGAACAGAACAAAGATTCACAACAGGAGAATACCCTAACAAGTACTACCGAACAAATTAAAAGGTTACAGTCACAATACTTCCCGCAAGAAGTTCAAGGAAAAGAAACTAACTTGAGTAGAAATCTAGGACTGTTTAAAGACATAGACGGGATATTACGTTGTAAAGGCCGTATGAAGAACACCGATTGGTCGTTTGATAAACGCTACCCTGTTCTTATACCAAAGGAAAGTAAGTTTACAGAGGAACTTATAATGAAAACTCATAACGATAACTACCACGTTGGTGCGAACCATACTTTGAGTATAATAAGACAATCTTATTGGATTCCTCAAGGGAAAAGTAAGATCCAGAAACTTCTGAGGAGGTGCCCAAGATGTGTCAAACACGGAGGAGGCCCTTTTAAGCTACCACCGACTCCAGCTTTACCTTCAGAAAGAGTAAACTATAGCTCACCGTTCACTTATGTAGGAATAGATTATATGGGTCCCCTCTTAGTCAATAGTTCGAACGGTCCTGTTAAGAGATGGATCTGTCTTTTTACTTGTCTAGCCGTAAGAGCAATACATCTAGAAGTCGTTAAAGCCCTTACAGCCGAAGAAGGATTACTAGCTTTGAGAAGAATGGTATCCACCAGGGGAGTACCAACACTTATCACTTCTGATAATGCACTGCATTTCAAACTTATGTCAGAAATACTTTCTAGCCAGTACTGCATCAGCGAAAAGATTCAATGGAGATTTATACCACAATTAGCCCCATGGTTTGGAGGATTCTATGAAAGACTGATTGGGATAGTTAAAAATTGTATGAAAAGGACACTACAGAAACATATGCTAAATGACTCGCAACTAATTACTGTCGTCAAAGAAATAGAGGCTGTTATAAATACACGACCACTTACCTGTGTAGACTCGGAGCTGGATCACATTCTAAAACCGTCAGATTTTCTTACAATGGGAAAATGCATAACAATGGGCAGTTCGAATACAGACTCGACGATAGAAGGAACATTGACGAAAACAGAATTAGTAAAAGGTTGGAAGAGAGCGTTAGTTATATTAGAAGAATTCAAAGAAATGTTCCAAAATAAGTACTTACCAAGCCTGAGAGAAAGATACTGGCATTCACATAAAGATCCTAGAGTGACATCAAAGATAGAACCAAACGTAGGACAGATTGTTCAAATCAAAGGAGAAACAAAAAATAGAGAGGGATGGAAAGTAGGAAGAATAACTTCATTAGTCAAGGGATCAGATGGCTCATGTAGAATCGCAAAGGTCATGGTAGGAGACAAAGAATTTGTCAGATCAATAGCTCACTTATTTCCTCTTGAGATAGAAGAAGAAAGAATTACGCAATTTAGAGTAGAGGAAACTAATAAAAATCATCCAGCAGCACCTGAACTAGAATTTGTAAATGAAAATGAGGTACCAGTTCTACAATATGAAAATCCTCAGATAAAACAAATGAGTGAAATTAATAAGGATGTTGAAATTAATGAGAATGTTGAAAGTAATAAGAAAGTAGATAGTAATTCAGAAAAGGAAGGGTCAAGGGAAGATCAGACAAAAGAACCAGGGGTAGAAATTACAAATGACACTACGGAGGAAGTACAGGAATCTGGTGAAGAGCACAGACAAAGGAGAGATGCCGCCACAAGAGCCCTAGAAAATTAGGGAGTGGACGAGAAATTTATTAACGTTACTTTAAACCCTTTTCTGGGCGGGAGTGTCGCGAAGTATCGATGTTTCGCGAATGTCACCGCACTAATAATATATATAGACTTTGTATGGCAACACTAATGGACGCGAACTTGGGCATGTTGTGATTTGCCGCCTTTATGCGGCGTCTGGCGAAGTAGCGAGTGGACAGCGGAAGCATCTCGGCGTGGTTCTGCGGTGTGAATTGTGCTGGACAGGAGCTAAGTATTCCTCTCACTAATTCTAGTGGCTTGAATAGTTTGTTGAGGCGTATTAAAGATATGTAGCTAAATAATGCTTGGTAAGGTAGCACAATGCTGTAGATAATTGTTCGGCTTGTCTTGTGGTTTGTGGTAATGGCGTCGGGGGTGACGCTATCTATTTTATGTTTTATAACTGTGAGTACGGGTTGCGTCTTAGACCTAAGGCTATGAATACCTTGCCTGATATATTTATGTGCCATGAATGTCTGCCCCCATGTATATTTACGTATCTAAGTAATCCATGTGTTCTTCCCGATATTCCCTAGCGGAGGTAAGTCCCAGGCCATGTCCTATGTAGATGGGAGCACGGCACCAACAGAGGCGGTCAGCATCGAAGCTCCAGATCAGCTGGGCACTCACTGGACTCCGGAGCATTGCCAAGTAAATGGTAGGGACCCTTCGTGTAGGGTCCTGGAGGGGACTCGGGACCCCCTCGGAGCAAGAAGTCACGTGCAGGGCTGAGAGTGGGGGACGTACGCAATCGGTGGATTGTAAGCTCAGCCGCAATCGGTGGATTGCAAGGGATGCATCCAACTTATACAAGTCCGTGAGCTTGATCATACACCCGGGTATGAAATGGCCTCTACAACTGTCATGTCACTAGTCCGTAAACTTGGTGACAAATAGGTATAGTGGATCTGGGGCCACGGATCAGCCTAACCTATTCCAGTGGAAGTCTCACGGGACGGAAGCGTAATTGTGGATCCGGTGGGATCACCTGTTCACCCTGGTACTGATGAGGTTTACGGTTAATCGGTACACTAAAATATCTAAGGGTAACGGGCTTGGCAATAGCAATGGAGGTCTTCTAAACAAACATATATAACCAAACCATTCTGTATGTGATGTATATTATCTATGTGCAATCTTACCCAGTTGACACATTGTATTCCAGCCAATGAAGAAGTGACGAGGTCATGAGGAGGCAGATCATGTTTTAGACATGGCCTTCCTTTGCCCGAGGCACCGAGACAGTCGGTGTCATCGTGCATTAATATCTACAGATGGTGCATGGTTGAGGCGAGCCGGGAGCCCATGTGAAGCGAAGCAGATATACGAGGGAAATTAAGGAATCTAATAAAGGATTCGCAGGTATGAAGACTTGTTGATTTTTTATTTTTTATTACCATCGTTACGCCTGCCAGTATGTAGTATGTGAGATGTACCATCATAAGGAGCAATCAACAAGCCATATACTATGATATGTAAATTACGTAGTATATGGGCAGGGCTTAACGACAGATAGGCTTTCGTCGACTGTGCAGCTTCGAATTCTTAAGTTCATTGGCTACATCTGCAGAAACGAACACTCGATGAAGAGACATTTTGTCCAGGGCGGGAGGGTGTACTCGCAACGCTACGATCCGAAAAAAATGGAAAAGCATTGCGAAAGTTGTAACCCTAGTCAAGGAGAACATTGGAGTTGAAGACCCACCATATACACTATCTATTGCAACCACGACCCCTCTGACAAGAGTGCTTGACTGAGCAGAAGATGTTTTCAATCCAAATTTATAACTAACTAGTTGACCCCCGAGGTTTCACCTGCGTTCCCGGGATTAAAAGTAGCCTATAATACTCGGGGATGACGTAGCATCCTATAAGTGAAAAAAAAAAAACGAATCGGACCGGTAGTTCCACAGATTAGCCAGTTTAACCAAACAAAAAAACTCTTCCGCTTTATAATATTAGTATAGATAGATAATTAGTGCAGTTTATACGGAATATGTGCAATTTATAAGTAATATGTGCAATTTATAAGGAATATGTGCAATTTATAAGGAATATATGCAATTTATAATAAAAATGTCTAATTCCGATATTAATATCGGAATTCCGATATTGAGATCCAATATCGGAAATCAATATCGGAATTGAAAAATCTTCCGATATTACATGCCCTAAGGGTAATGCATCCTGCATTTTTCAGCATTCGAGGAATTGTAAAATTACTGAATAGACCATTAAATCATATATTTTTAGGCATTGCATAGTTTTAACAGTACGCAGGCGTCTGTTCGCCGCTAGTGCGCAAGCGATACTAACTACACACAAACGTGTGGATGGTTCGCAAGCGCTTGCCGCAAACTTCCTTTGATTTGTGCATGAAAAACCGACACGGCTCGGGTCGGCGGCAAGCGCTGGCAAACGCTTGGCAAGCTACGGCAAATACCCATCCACACGTTTGAATTTGCGGAGGCTTGCCGAGGCTTGGCAAACGTGTAGAGGGCCCATAACAAAAAAAAAACGGAAGTCTGTGCTCGCTTGTGTCACTTGTGTGAAATAATTTTCTTTCTTTTTTCCTATTGTAATGCGATATAATCAATTAAATTCTATTGAGGCAAACTACGCAATAATATATCGTCAGCTCATACTGTTTATTGGTTTTATTAAAAACATGGTAAAAGCATAGCTAGCTACTATTCCTTGGCGCTATCTTCACCTGGTTCACCTCGAATGTATAAACGTGATGAGTGAGACTAACAAACCATAACTTTAAATTTTGTAAATGTTTATCGTTACTTAGATTCGCATTCATGTTGACTTTATGCCACAATTATTTCCGAGTTCAGCCGAACAATAAAAACAGTAAAGATGGTGTTCAAAACTTCAATACGAGACAGTTTGTATTCGGTGTCTTCATCCTACTACTGGTTGTTGTTTTATGGGTGGCATCTTCGGAGATGACAAAAGTAAGTACCCTTTTTACAGCAGTTGCGATATTCGTTCACTAATATTTTATAGTAATAACTAAAACTGTATATTTCTTTGTTCCAGTACTTATATGTAGATAAACATTTAGAGAGACCATTCCTTGTGACTTATGTGAGGAGCTCATTGCTTATTGTGTATTTAATAGTGTTATGTTTCTCACCACCTTCAAGAGATCCATGTCGCCCTGCTGACTATACTGTAAGTATTGTTTCAATATAACCAAATTTTATATTCTTTTCTTGTGCATTATTATTAATGAAATAATACAATTTGTTTTGCAGCAATTACTAGAGCCTTCAGCTGAAACAGATGATGAAAATTACTTCAATGAAGCTACTAACAGTCTGGTTAGTAAATAAAGAAATCTTTGCCTCAATTACAGAAACAATTACTTACATCTTTTTCTAATTAAATATAAAGTTGGTGGTCAAATTATCCCTTAAATCAGAATTATTATAAATCTATTATCTTTGTGTATAATATTATAGTACTTATTATCTTATTATTATTTTGTAACTTTATGAGGACATTAGAGGGAGTGAAACATTTATTCGCTCAAAGAGCAGCTTGACTGGGGAACCTCTATATTGTGTTCCTGTGTGTGAATAAGGCCACCAGTTCTCATTGGGGATGGCGAAGTGTTGGTAATATGTGAATGATGCACCATGTAGCAAGCATCCATATATGGCATATAGAAAAATAAAAAATGTTACTACTTCCACAAATATAAATTCTATTTGGATGGGCCCTTCTGGCCTTAAAGATATAGTAAATCCAGCTGTATCTCTAGCCAGCCTAGCTCTGCCCTGATCCGCAGGACTTTCCTGGGATGGCTGGAGACCTAGCTGAGTGACCTCACTGATCCATGGATTTGTGGCCATTCTCTATATCCAATATTATGTTATGTTACAACATAATTAAATTTGTTACAATAGGGTGACTCCACATTCATACCTGTTCGAGCTGGTGAGACAACGGACAGTGATGATGCCACACCCAGAGCTGTACGCTTCAACAAAGTGGCTGAGGTAAGGTATTTAAGATTGCAATCAACTTTATTAAATTTTACCAAACCATTGTTATAAGTATATGGAAAAATACTAATATGTGTACAGACTGAGTCAAACTTATTGGTGGCTGTGATATTAGGCACGGAACGCTGCTCAGTAGCGAAAACGAAGATATGGCTCGCATTAAGTTTGGTTCGGATTCTATCATAATTATGATGATTGATGAACCAGAGATGAAAAATGATTCTTCATAATTTAGACACAATTCTAAATTAAACTTATTTTAAAGTTGAATTATACAGGTTGTTGTTTTGGTCAGCGACGAGCGACTCAGGGTCGATAATACAACTGATACTGGTGCTAAAAAAAATATAAAAAAATTACTTTATTTTTTTATAATAATAAAAATAAAAATAATATTATTTTGAAAATCATGTAATAAGCTAAAATATAGACGTAATACTCAACGGGAGTGCGAGGGGGTAAAGGGCTGGGGTGATGGCAGCTTGTGCCTAGCTCTAGTCAGTGCACGTGGCTAGTGACCATACTTTGCGGTAATTTTATTTCAAATTGAATAAGGTATTTCTCAACGCATTTACAGTATTTAATGAAATTAAGTCCATTTTTGGAAAATGTATTTTTTGTACTATCGCTCCTGGGTCGCTTGTCGCTGACCAAAACAACAACCTGTATATTCAGCGGGGCTATTTTAAAACGCTCGGATTCGATATCGGAAACGGATTCAAAAACTACCGAGGCGATTTTCCGCAATTGCTATTTTAATACATTATAATAAATAATAATACATTATAATAAAATTTTGGATTGACCTAATCTAAAAGTGAAGGACTAAAACTAACATATTTAGTAAACAATTATCTCTGTAGATGAAAACAAGTTAATAATGATGCCAACTAGAGGCGTTTTGATGTGGTATCTAGTGTACCATAGTGTGGGTAATGTTAACATTGCAGGTGCGTGTAATGTCAGCGGCGATGGCCGGCGAAGCCCTGCTTGCGAGGTTGTCGTGGGCGGCGTCAGTGCGCGCGACGGAGCACGCGCAGCGGAAAGCCGCCGCGGCCGCCACGCGCCGACATCTGCGCCTAGCCCTATATTTCTGTGTACCTGTAAGTTATTCACCGCATATGGATTATGTAATTACTTGACGTAATCCAATACTTTCAGTAGATTAGCTTTTAGTATTGAGTTATTTATACCATAAACAGAATGGAAATTTTAGACTGGTCAGTAAGGGCGAATATGGTTTTAAGTGACTGTCCTTTAATTTTTTATATATTGCAGTCGGCTTTTACATATTTTTTAAAAAAGGTACAGTCGACGTGTAAACGGCGATTCAATCCATCAGGGATGTTTTTTTTTCGTAGCTTAATATTTTTCTTCAAAATTCAACATTATGATGACACTGGTTAAATTACGGGGTGGAAGGCTAGTCTAGAATAAAACCTTCAAATGTTATAGCAACATATCTTTTTTTATAAAAGACATAATAAACTTAAAGAATTTTGCCTCATTCTATAAAATACTTATAAGGAGTTAGACAAGGTGTCGCGTAGCTTGTTATGGAAAATGCTAATAAAAATCCATTTATAGAATACAATGTCAAATATCAAAGTGGAATTGAATAATTTAGCAATATTAGACGTTTTAGGTTCATTTACATAATGAATCAGATAAGCAAAGCATACATATATTAAATAGATGGAAGCCAAAAATCCGTACCTTATATAAACTGGTCGCAGTGAATATTACATTGATAAGGAGCTTGTCAGCTTTAAATAGATGACGTCAGAAGCCTATACCCAATTTTACTGACCGTAACCTTACTCGACGCTACCAGAAAGACATGTCATTGACCTTAATGATGTGTCTATTCTCTTACTAGCTTGTTAATACTTTTCAAAACAATCAATTATTTTTGGCATGCAAGTCGATTATTACCTGGATAACATATGGAATAATTTTTATCCTGGATATCAAAAGTAATATGGGAATAATATATTTCAGTGGTTCATTTCAAACTATTTATATCGCCTAAGTCTGCTGCACACGACTACCAGCTCAGCTACAATCTACACATCTACTTCGGGCGCATTTGCTCTCTCGCTCGGCGCGCTTTTCGCACAAGTGCCGACTGATAGATTTACACTATCTAAATGCATCGCCGTTTTACTCACTGCAGCTGGACTGGTAAGATTCTAGTTACTAATCTTTTATTTATACAGAGAATTTGGAAATATTTAAAAACAGCTTAGTTACCTCTCTAAGTAGGCGAACAAATTCAACAATTTATGAATGAACTTTGTGATTTAAGAGGACTCAATTCGTCATACTTTTCATACAAAACCTCTGTACTTATTATGGCGTTGTTAAACATTTTTCGTTAGATGTTTTGAACAAATTAGTATCTTGTGCGCTATATCTAGCCGTGTATCTAGGCGTAATTTAAAAAAAGTGTGAAACAAATTCAGTCAAAGCCTCCGAAAAACAGCGTTTTTGCCTGAACTTTGGCCATATCTAATGTACCTATAAATTGTAAAAGTAAGGAAAACATTTAGATACCAGGCTTGCAAATGTATTGGAGATTCTAAATAACTAACTTTTTTTTCACAAACTTGTAAGATTTTTTCACAAGAAGTATACTCCTGGAACAAGTTTTATGAATGCGAAATCATGAATGACGACCTAGCGAAGCGGCCGCGAGTGATCAGCGGAATTTACCGACTGATAACCGACGGCCCTGATGCTATCTCTCTTTTTTCGCAGTCAAACATTACGTTGGATGAAACAACAAGCTTTTAGACTATGCTTGCGTTGAAGTTGCGCCGGCCACAGAGGGCCACCTTAAATATCGGGGTCAACACTGATTGTGTGTCAGTTACTATTATTATTATTTTATTACTGTTTTTAAAAAAAATTGTGATTACAGTAATCGCAGTAAAGTTTGGGTTATAATAATATATTTGTTGCCCGTTTTGACAAGAGGGTAGCCCTGGATCCAAGAGGGGCAAAATGGAGCATCTGAGCCGGGCAGTTTCAGGGGGCGCCAAAATCAAAATATGTTTAAAAAAACCTTGTTTGACAATGCGCCTAGCTTACAACGCTCGTTGTTCTATCGATTATTCATTTGATTTTAGAGCGTCCAGCTTCCCGCGCACGTAGTTCTATCGATTTATTCATTTGATTTTAAAGCAACCATGTATGTGACTATGTTTTTCGGAAGGAATCTTGCAAGTCGAATTCCTCCCACTTCCAGTGGTCGGATTGACTGGATATTTGGTAAACATTAGTATATTGGAAGACAATGCAAGTAGTCA